>JBAMJR010000469.1:62500-162500 GCA_038501785.1 Myoxocephalus aenaeus | reverse complement strand
TTACATAAATATGAAATATGAAAGGTTACCTCTTCTACGTTAACGTTCTCTTTGGCACTGGTCTCGAACACCCGGACCCCCATCGACTCCCCAAAGCGCACTGCATCCTGGGTATCCACCCGTTTCCTGGCAGGGTCGTCATTTTTGTTTCCCACTGAAAGCGTGAAGAGAGAAAAATAAATCATCTTTATTTCTACTCTTCTGGTGCCTTTTTATTATCGGAAGAATTTTACTTTAAGAAGTATTTAGTGTGCAGACCTCCACTCCAAAAAGTGGTAAAAACGCTCACGAAGGTCAGACTTTTATACTTTGTCATTGAAATCATTAAATTGCATTTTAGAAACAATTACAGAACACACAGGAAGTCATTCCCAGGACCTTTTTATTCAGGGACAGGAACTATCTATACTTAATTAAGATTTAGTGTGTGAGGTTTAAACAATCAACCGTTAGCGATGTTACGGTCCAGAACATGGGAGCTCACCTAATAAAATAAAATAATACTGGAACACAACTGAGAGGTGAAGAAGTTCTGTTGTTTACACTCAGAGGTGATCAGACGAGTAACGCTCATGTATGAAGTCATGTGACGTATTGCTGGAGGTCACTTCAAACCAACTTCATCGTTAATGTAGGATGCAGTGCATACTGACTGAGTACATACTGACTATGCAGTACATACTGACTGAGTAGTACATACTGACTGAGTACATACTGACTATGCAGTACAGACTCAACTCAGCCGGGACTGAGTTGAGTATGTACATCAGTCAGTATGCACTGCATAGTCAGTACATACTGACTGAGTATGCACCGAGTATGCAGTACATACTGACTGAGTATGCACTGAGTATGCAGTACATACTGACTGAGTATGTACTGCATACTCAGTGCATACTCAGTCAGTATGTACTGCATACTCAGTGCATACTCAGTCAGTATGTACTGCATAGTCAGTGCATACTGACTGATGTACTACGTTAGTATGCGATTGTGAACACAGCTCGTCGTAGTTCTGGTTCCTAGAAGGTTTTGGCTGCCACACATTAATGAGACCAACCAGTACATAAACCCTCCACCACGCAGAGACGTGAGCAGAGACGCGGGCAGAGACGCGGGCAGAGACGTGAGCAGAGACGCGAGCGTATGGTTTACGTTGTTGTTATGATGTTGCATCTCGTGGATAGGGTGGACTCACCCAGGATCTTGCAGACGTTGTCACAGTTCTGGGAGATCTCGTTCAACCACCTCTTCACGTTCACAAAGGACTCTGGGTTGGTCACGTCGTACACGATGATGACCCCGTGGGTGTTCCGGTAGTACCTGGACACAAGCACAGAGGGAGCTGAAGGCCCTGAACCCAGCAGGAAGAACACAGAACCGGGTCTGGCGTGAGGGTCTTTACGTGGACGTGATGGTTCTGAAGCGCTCCTGACCCGCCGTGTCCCAGATCTGCAGCTTGACCCGCTCTCCATCCATGTCCACCGTTCGGATCTTAAAGTCGACCCCGATGGTGGTGATGTAGCTGCCTGCAGGAGACATCGAGCATGTGACCGACACCCCGAACGACATCTGAGTCACATGACTCCTACAACCGGCCTGGACCAATCGGACTCTGTGCCCGAGAGAAAAGTCTAGAATAATGGTGAATGTGGAAAGTTCTCCTGAGTGACTCCCATACATAAAATATATATATATATATATATATATATATATATATATATATATAAAAAATAAAAAAAAATAAAAAATATATATATATATATAAAAAATAAAAAAAAAATATATATATATATATATATAGGTGGAGTAGGAGCACTGACCTCCTCAAACATATTGTTTATTATTATGTATTTATTTTTAAAATATACTTTTTTTTTTAAATATACTCCTAAAAAATGATATTTATAAAAAATATATATAAAAAAAAAAATATATATATATATATATATATTAATACATATAAAGTAATTAATACATATAAAGTAATTAATACATATAAAAAAATATTGTTTATTATTATTATTATGTATTTATTTATTTCATATTATGTGTTTGAGGAGGTCAGTGCTCTGCTCCACCCTGAGGACAGAAACGAGGCCTGGAGGTGAAAAGCTTCCACTTCTCTCCTCAAACAGGAACCTGCGTGTCACTGAGGATCTTTGTCCATTGGGACTAATTTCCCGCCAATAACCACGAGGCGTTTCCCGTCACTGTGACTCACCGGAGAAGGAGCTGTCGGCGAAGCGGAGCAGGAGGCTGCTTTTCCCCACGTCTGAAGGGAAACACATCACAGGGACCAAAGCATTAAAGAGGACATGAATGTGACCAATCAGGGACAGAGGAGCCAGTCAGCTCTCTGCTTAACGAGCGTCCTGACCGCCGCCTTCAAGTTATGCATCAAACACAGAAGTGAAACCGAGCAGAAACGAGGGGAAAGGCTGAACACACACACACACACACACACTGACACACACAATGGTGTGTGTGTGTGTGTGTGTGTGATTTCAACGAAACTACAATCCCAAAATAATCTGCTGAGAGAACCAGTGGCAACTTGTTCAGCGGAGACTCGACAAACCAGAATGAAGCTGCAGCAGCTTGTACAAGTCTTAAAGATATGAACTCTACTCCAATGCAATAACCGAAGAAAAACATAATTCCTATCCTAATATCTGCAGGTAAAGAGGAAAACTCTTCTTCTGATGCCACAACAAGTATTAAAGTAGCAGTAAATTAAATAAGAGACGTTTCACTTGTTTCTTCATTACAGAAGCGAACCTCGCTGTGGTTGCATCGTCACTGAGACTCTTCAGCTTCCTCAGCATCGTCAAGTTAAACTTATATTTTAGAGCTTCATAACAACCCTTAAACAACAAGAATCTCGAAGAGGAATAAAGAGCACTGACTGGAGTCTCCGATGATGAGCAGCTTGAAGAGGTGAGTGTAGTCCTTCCCTGCCATCTGGACGTCCCAGTGGAATCCGTTTCATACGAGGTGACGTCCCACACAGAGTTCCCTTTCCTCCGCCTCCCAGCTCTGAGCTCACAGTGGCACAAAGAGCATTCCCAGTGCAACCAGAGGACGTTCCCGTTGAATTTCTGCCCTCGAGTAGTTTTCGGGTTTGTCCTTTGCGCTTCACGTCATCCTCAGTGAAGCCCAGCGGGTTCCTGCAGCTTCCTCCTCCGCTCCGGTTCCACCCAGACTCTCCAGCTGGTTCACAACTCGTGACGACTCATCGATTTTCCACACGTTCACAGTTCCGTCCGTCCTCCCGTTCTCCTTTTGGACATTGAATGCAGCGTCTCCACAGAAGTCTAAGCGTCGACTCCCTGAAGGCCACACGTGCCGGGCTTCACGGTGGAGAGGAACATTCACTTATTCACCGGTTATTCTCCAACACTCACCAACTCCACGCATTTAAAAAAGAACATACATAGAGATAAAGCAGCGAGAAACGGAGACGTTCCTCTCTCTCGCTGCAGTTCAGGCGTGGTTAATCTGCAGAGGCTCCTTTAACTTCCTCTCTGGACGTCGCTTCACTTCCTCTGATGTTTGATCCATGAAGCCATGAAGAGTCTCACTTCTTCAGCCGCGAGGAAGAGGTTCTGAAACACCAGAGAAAACAGCAACGAGTTAATAAACACATCCAATCAGCCGTTAAGTACTGTGTTATGCAACCAAATACTTTAAGTACCTTGTACTGCACTCCATCTCAGAGGTAAAAGTACCTTGTACATGTACTCCATCTCAGAGGTAAAAGTACCTTGTACATGTACTCCATCTCAGAGGTAAAAGTACCTTGTACATGTACTCCATCTCAGAGGTAAAAGTACCTTGTACATGTACTCCATCTCAGAGGTACATGTACTCCATCTCAGAGGTAAAAGTACCTTGTACATGTACTCCATCTCAGAGGTACATGTACTCCATCTCAGAGGTACATGTACTCCATCTCAGAGGTAAAAGTACCTTGTACATGTACTCCATCTCAGAGGTAAAAGTACCTTGTACATGTACTCCATCTCAGAGGTACATGTACTCCATCTCAGAGGTACATGTACTCCATCTCAGAGGTAAAAGTACCTTGTACATGTACTCCATCTCAGAGGTAAAAGTACAGCTTTAGTTACAGCAGCACGTCTTCAGATGTGATGATGAATGTTTGTGATCATCTGAAGGAGGAAGTGTTTCTTTATGGGTTCATGTTTAATGAAGGAGTGCTGTATGTACTCTTCTTCCTCGCCCTCCTCTTCCTCCCTGCTCTCAACAGCTGAGTCACTAAATATAACCCCCTCTCCTGCTGCTCCATAGCGCGTCACGGGTTAACAGGAGTTTAGAGGCCAGATAACGTGAACAGTTCCATGAAAACAGGAAGCAGGAACATGAATGATCTAGTCTCATGGTAACACCTCCCGCCACTGAAACAACTGGGATTTCATTATGATTTGTATAATAAACACCTCGTTAATATGCCATTTAAACTCGAGTCACGGTTTTCAATTCGGCTTAGTAGAAATCCCACAATCTGTTTAAATCAAAGCATTCCTGTATATCTAGCAGTGCCGAAGTAAAGAAGGATTCATACCGTTCGAGACCAACAGTAGACATTAACTTATTATGGGATGCTACCACTTACCAGCGGACAAACACGTTTCCCCAACATCCTGAACGTAGTTCTGCGTAAAACGAACCCGAGATGCGGATCAGCTGCAGGTCAGCGTGACGGAAGCTCTTCTATCCAGAGATCTGATGTGAAGCTGCTGCTAAACTCTTCATGTCCATGTGCTGATGTGCAGAAGCGACGCGTTAAACACATGTGGACGTTAAACTAATCCAATGCCAGCTAAAGTTTCGGTTACCGGGCCGTTACGCACGGGCGGTTTGAAACAGACAATTAAGTAAAATACTGTTTAACTTTAAGGCTGACTACTTCAACCGGTTCATCATAAACATAGCGATGTTTGCTACGATGAGCATCGATGCTAAGAAGCTAAGAAGCTGTTAAACTTTAAGGTTTCTCAGCGCAGTCCGGCTCTCCGGGCCCGACGCCGGCCTCCCGAGCGAGGAAACTTCTCCTCCCGGGCGAAGTCTGAACCGGGCCGTGGACACCCTGAACCGGGCCGTGGACACCCGGAACCGGGCCGTGGACACCCTGAACTTACTGTGTGGTTCACCGGCAGCGGGCTCGGTGCTCCGTCCCCGGGTCCCGCTTACAGATCCGCGGTAGACGGTGTTTTTGTCCCGGCTGAGTCGCAGCGTCTCCCGGCCGACCACACCTGCTGATGACCGCTCATCATATGATGCTGCGTTCACGTCATGTGGGAAAACCCGACACCGCTGTGTGTCAAACTACTTTTTAAACACTTAATGTGGTTCATGCAAGGTTCCATATAAATAAAGGAACCTACCTCATGTTAAACACAGTGACAGACAAACATCCAAAGGATTGTCTTATTAAATTAGTTATTGTGTGTATATAATGTTTGTTATTGTGGATTCTTTACTGTTTATTTATAACACTTGTTTTAATCTTGTTTCTTTATATTATGTCTCGTTTATACTTTACCCTCTGCGGCTGTAAAACAGGTAAATATATGTACCCGCTGTGGGACGAATAAAGGATTATTTTATTTTATATTATCCCCCCCTCATAACTTCACTGACATCACTGCTTCAGCTTTCAGAAAAATACATGCAGTGCTGAATTATGAATGCTATATCTAAAGGTGTGCAATGACACAGCATTAGGACACGCCTCACACTGATGTCGCAATCCCAGTTTCAACATGGCAACAGCAGCAATGAGTAATCTGACATGTAATGTAATGTAATCTGACATCCTGTTTCACGCCGACAAGGTCAGGAAAACTAGTAACTATCACAACCTCTAGGTAAGACCACTAGTAACTATCACTACCTCTAGGTAAGACCACTAGTAACTATCACTACCTCTAGGTAAGACCACTAGTAACTATCACTACCTTTAGGTAAGAACACTAGTAACTATCACTACCTCTAGGTAAGACCACTAGTAACTATCACAACCTCTAGGTAAGACCACTAGTAACTATCACTACCTCTAGGTAAGACCACTAGTAACTATCACAACCTCTAGGTAAGACCACTAGTAACTATCACAACCTCTAGGTAAGAACACTAGTAACTATCACTAGTAACTATCACAACCTCTAGGTAAGACCACTAGTAACTATCACTACCTCTAGGTAAGACCACTAGTAACTATCACAACCTCTAGGTAAGACCACTAGTAACTATCACAACCTCTAGGTAAGAACACTAGTAACTATCACTAGTAACTATCACAACCTCTAGGTAAGAACACTAGTAACTATCACTAGTAACTATCACAACCTCTAGGTAAGACCACTAGTAACTATCACAACCTCTAGGTAAGACGACTAGTAACTATCACAACCTCTAGGTAAGAACACTAGTAACTATCACAACCTCTAGGTAAGACCACTAGTAACTATCACAACCTCTAGGTAAGACGACTAGTAACTATCACAACCTCTAGGTAAGAACACTAGTAACTATCACAACCTCTAGGTAAGACCACTAGTAACTATCACAACCTTTAGGTAAGACCACTAGTAACTATCACAACCTCTAGGTAAGAACACTAGTAACTATCACAACCTCTAGGTAAGACCACTAGTAACTATCACAACCTCTAGGTAAGACCACTAGTAACTATCACAACCTCTAGGTAAGAACACTAGTAACTATCACAACCTCTAGGTAAGAACACTAGTAACTATCACAACCTCTAGGTAAGACCACTAGTAACTATCACAACCTCTAGGTAAGAGCACTAGTAACTATCACAACCTCTAGGTAAGAACACTAGTAACTATCACAACCTCTAGGTAAGAACACTAGTAACTATCACTAGTAACTATCACAACCTCTAGGTAAGAACACTAGTAACTATCACAACCTCTAGGTAAGACAACTAGTAACTATCACTAGTAACTATCACAACCTCTAGGTAAGAACACTAGTAACTATCACAACCTCTAGGTAAGAACACTAGTAACTATCACTAGTAACTATCACAACCTCTAGGTAAGAACACTAGTAACTATCACAACCTCTAGGTAAGAACACTAGTAACTATCACTAGTAACTATCACAACCTCTAGGTAAGAACACTAGTAACTATCACAACCTCTAGGTAAGACGACTAGTAACTATCACAACCTCTAGGTAAGAACACTAGTAACTATCACAACCTCTAGGTAAGACAACTAGTAACTATCACTAGTAACTATCACAACCTCTAGGTAAGAACACTAGTAACTATCACAACCTCTAGGTAAGACGACTAGTAACTATCACAACCTCTAGGTAAGAACACTAGTAACTATCACTAGTAACTATCACAACCTCTAGGTAAGAACACTAGTAACTATCACAACCTCTAGGTAAGAACACTAGTAACTATCACAACCTCTAGGTAAGACAACTAGTAACTATCACTAGTAACTATCACAACCTCTAGGTAAGAACACTAGTAACTATCACAACCTCTAGGTAAGACGACTAGTAACTATCACAACCTCTAGGTAAGACCACTAGTAACTATCACAACCTCTAGGTAAGACCACTAGTAACTATCACAACCTCTAGGTAAGAACACTAGTAACTATCACAACCTTTAGGTAAGACCACTAGTAACTATCACAACCTCTAGGTAAGACCACTAGTAACTATCACAACCTCTAGGTAAGAACACTAGTAACTATCACAACCTCTAGGTAAGACCACTAGTAACTATCACAACCTCTAGGTAAGACAACTAGTAACTATCACAACCTCTAGGTAAGACCACTAGTAACTATCACAACCTCTAGGTAAGACCACTAGTAACTATCACAACCTCTAGGTAAGAACACTAGTAACTATCACAACCTTTAGGTAAGACCACTAGTAACTATCACAACCTCTAGGTAAGACCACTAGTAACTATCACAACCTCTAGGTAAGACCACTAGTAACTATCACAACCTCTAGGTAAGAACACTAGTAACTATCACAACCTCTAGGTAAGAACACTAGTAACTATCACAACCTCTAGGTAAGAACACTAGTAACTATCACAACCTCTAGGTAAGAACACTAGTAACTATCACAACCTTTAGGTAAGACCACTAGTAACTATCACAACCTCTAGGTAAGAACACTAGTAACTATCACAACCTTTAGGTAAGAACACTAGTAACTATCACAACCTCTAGGTAAGAACACTAGTAACTATCACAACCTCTAGGTAAGAACACTAGTAACTATCACAACCTCTAGGTAAGAACACTAGTAACTATCACAACCTTTAGGTAAGAACACTAGTAACTATCACAACCTCTAGGTAAGACAACTAGTAACTATCACTAGTAACTATCACAACCTCTAGGTAAGACCACTAGTAACTATCACAACCTCTAGGTAAGAACACTAGTAACTATCACAACCTCTGGTAAGAACACTAGTAACTATCACAACCTCTAGGTAAGAACACTAGTAACTATCACAACCTTTAGGTAAGAACACTAGTAACTATCACAACCTCTAGGTAAGACAACTAGTAACTATCACTATTAACTATCACAACCTCTAGGTAAGAACACTAGTAAATATCACTAGTAACTATCACAACCTCTAGGTAAGAACACTAGTAACTATCACAACCTCTAGGTAAGACAACTAGTAACTATCACTAGTAACTATCACAACCTCTAGGTAAGAACACTAGTAACTATCACAACCTTTAGGTAAGAACACTAGTAACTATCACAACCTCTAGGTAAGAACACTAGTAACTATCACAACCTTTAGGTAAGAACACTAGTAACTATCACAACCTCTAGGTAAGAACACTAGTAACTATCACAACCTCTAGGTAAGAACACTAGTAACTATCACAACCTCTAGGTAAGAACACTAGTAACTATCACAACCTCTAGGTAAGAACACTAGTAACTATCACAACCTCTAGGTAAGAACACTAGTAACTATCACAACCTTTAGGTAAGAACACTAGTAACTATCACAACCTCTAGGTAAGAACACTAGTAACTATCACAACCTCTAGGTAAGAACACTAGTAACTATCACTAGTAACTATCACAACCTCTAGGTAAGAACACTAGTAACTATCACAACCTCTAGGTAAGACAACTAGTAACTATCACTAGTAACTATCACAACCTCTAGGTAAGAACACTAGTAACTATCACAACCTCTAGGTAAGAACACTAGTAACTATCACAACCTCTAGGTAAGACAACTAGTAACTATCACAACCTCTAGGTAAGAACACTAGTAACTATCACAACCTCTAGGTAAGAACACTAGTAACTATCACAACCTTTAGGTAAGACCACTAGTAACTATCACAACCTCTAGGTAAGAACACTAGTAACTATCACAACCTCTAGGTAAGAACACTAGTAACTGTCACAACCTTTAGGTAAGACCACTAGTAACTATCACAACCTCTAGGTAAGAACACTAGTAACTATCACAACCTCTAGGTAAGACAACTAGTAACTATCACAACCTCTAGGTAAGAACACTAGTAACTATCACAACCTCTAGGTAAGAACACTAGTAACTGTCACAACCGTTAGGTAAGACCACTAGTAACTATCACAACCTCTAGGTAAGAACACTAGTAACTATCACAACCTCTAGGTAAGACAACTAGTAACTATCACAACCTCTAGGTAAGAACACTAGTAACTATCACAACCTCTAGGTAAGAACACTAGTAACTATCACAACCTCTAGGTAAGAACACTAGTAACTATCACAACCTCTAGGTAAGACAACTAGTAACTATCACAACCTCTAGGTAAGAACACTAGTAACTATCACAACCTTTAGGTAAGAACACTAGTAACTATCACAACCTCTAGGTAAGACAACTAGTAACTATCACAACCTCTAGGTAAGAACACTAGTAACTATCACAACCTTTAGGTAAGAACACTAGTAACTATCACAACCTCTAGGTAAGAACACTAGTAACTATCACAACCTCTAGGTAAGACGACTAGTAACTATCACAACCTCTAGGTAAGAACACTAGTAACTATCACTAGTAACTATCACAACCTCTAGGTAAGAACACTAGTAACTATCACAACCTCTAGGTAAGAACACTAGTAACTATCAAAACCTCTAGGTAAGACAACTAGTAACTATCACTAGTAACTATCACAACCTCTAGGTAAGAACACTAGTAACTATCACAACCTCTAGGTAAGACCACTAGTAACTATCACAACCTCTAGGTAAGACAACTAGTAACTATCACTAGTAACTATCACAACCTCTAGGTAAGACCACTAGTAACTATCACAACCTCTAGGTAAGACCACTAGTAACTATCACAACCTCTAGGTAAGACCACTAGTAACTATCACAACCTCTAGGTAAGAACACTAGTAACTATCACTAGTAACTATCACAACCTCTAGGTAAGAACACTAGTAACTATCACTAGTAACTATCACAACCTCTAGGTAAGACAACTAGTAACTATCACAACCTCTAGGTAAGACCACTAGTAACTATCACAACCTCTAGGTAAGAACACTAGTAACTATCACTAGTAACTATCACAACCTCTAGGTAAGACCACTAGTAACTATCACAACCTCTAGGTAAGAACACTAGTAACTATCACAACCTTTAGGTAAGACCACTAGTAACTATCACAACCTCTAGGTAAGACCACTAGTAACTATCACTAGTAACTATCACAACCTCTAGGTAAGAACACTAGTAACTATCACAACCTCTAGGTAAGACCACTAGTAACTATCACAACCTCTAGGTAAGACCACTAGTAACTATCACAACCTCTAGGTAAGACCACTAGTAACTATCACAACCTTTAGGTAAGACCACTAGTAACTATCACAACCTCTAGGTAAGAACACTAGTAACTATCACAACCTCTAGGTAAGAACACTAGTAACTATCACAACCTCTAGGTAAGAACACTAGTAACTATCACAACCTCTAGGTAAGACCACTAGTAACTATCACAACCTCTAGGTAAGAACACTAGTAACTATCACAACCTTTAGGTAAGACCACTAGTAACTATCACAACCTCTAGGTAAGAACACTAGTAACTATCACAACCTTTAGGTAAGAACACTAGTAACTATCACAACCTCTAGGTAAGAACACTAGTAACTATCACAACCTTTAGGTAAGACCACTAGTAACTATCACAACCTTTAGGTAAGAACACTAGTAACTATCACAACCTCTAGGTAAGAACACTAGTAACTATCACTAGTAACTATCACTAGTAACTATCACAACCTCTAGGTAAGACCACTAGTAACTATCACAACCTCTAGGTAAGAACACTAGTAACTATCACAACCTTTAGGTAAGAACACTAGTAACTATCACAACCTCTAGGTAAGAACACTAGTAACTATCACAACCTCTAGGTAAGAACACTAGTAACTATCACAACCTCTAGGTAAGACCACTAGTAACTAGCACAACCTCTAGGTAAGAACACTAGTAACTATCACTAGTAACTATCACAACCTCTAGGTAAGAACACTAGTAACTATCACAACCTCTAGGTAAGAACACTAGTAACTATCACAACCTCTAGGTAAGACAACTAGTAACTATCACTAGTAACTATCACAACCTCTAGGTAAGAACACTAGTAACTATCACAACCTCTAGGTAAGACCACTAGTAACTATCACAACCTCTAGGTAAGACAACTAGTAACTATCACTAGTAACTATCACAACCTCTAGGTAAGACCACTAGTAACTATCACAACCTCTAGGTAAGACCACTAGTAACTATCACAACCTCTAGGTAAGACCACTAGTAACTATCACAACCTCTAGGTAAGAACACTAGTAACTATCACTAGTAACTATCACAACCTCTAGGTAAGAACACTAGTAACTATCACTAGTAACTATCACAACCTCTAGGTAAGACAACTAGTAACTATCACAACCTCTAGGTAAGACCACTAGTAACTATCACAACCTCTAGGTAAGACCACTAGTAACTATCACAACCTCTAGGTAAGACCACTAGTAACTATCACAACCTCTAGGTAAGAACACTAGTAACTATCACTAGTAACTATCACAACCTCTAGGTAAGACAACTAGTAACTATCACAACCTCTAGGTAAGACAACTAGTAACTATCACAACCTCTAGGTAAGACCACTAGTAACTATCACAACCTCTAGGTAAGACCACTAGTAACTATCACAACCTCTAGGTAAGAACACTAGTAACTATCACTAGTAACTATCACAACCTCTAGGTAAGACCACTAGTAACTATCACAACCTCTAGGTAAGAACACTAGTAACTATCACAACCTTTAGGTAAGACCACTAGTAACTATCACAACCTCTAGGTAAGACCACTAGTAACTATCACTAGTAACTATCACAACCTCTAGGTAAGACCACTAGTAACTATCACAACCTCTAGGTAAGACCACTAGTAACTATCACAACCTCTAGGTAAGACCACTAGTAACTATCACAACCTTTAGGTAAGACAACTAGTAACTATCACAACCTCTAGGTAAGAACACTAGTAACTATCACAACCTCTAGGTAAGAACACTAGTAACTATCACAACCTCTAGGTAAGAACACTAGTAACTATCACAACCTTTAGGTAAGACCACTAGTAACTATCACAACCTCTAGGTAAGAACACTAGTAACTATCACAACCTTTAGGTAAGAACACTAGTAACTATCACAACCTTTAGGTAAGACCACTAGTAACTATCACAACCTCTAGGTAAGAACACTAGTAACTATCACAACCTCTAGGTAAGAACACTAGTAACTATCACAACCTTTAGGTAAGACCACTAGTAACTATCACAACCTCTAGGTAAGAACACTAGTAACTATCACAACCTCTAGGTAAGACCACTAGTAACTATCACTAGTAACTATCACTAGTAACTATCACAACCTCTAGGTAAGACCACTAGTAACTATCACTAGTAACTATCACAACCTCTAGGTAAGAACACTAGTAACTATCACAACCTCTAGGTAAGACCACTAGTAACTATCACTAGTAACTATCACTAGTAACTATCACAACCTCTAGGTAAGACCACTAGTAACTATCACTAGTAACTATCACAACCTTTAGGTAAGAACACTAGTAACTATCACAACCTCTAGGTAAGAACACTAGTAACTATCACAACCTTTAGGTAAGACCACTAGTAACTATCACAACCTCTAGGTAAGAACACTAGTAACTATCACAACCTCTAGGTAAGACAACTAGTAACTATCACAACCTCTAGGTAAGAACACTAGTAACTATCACAACCTCTAGGTAAGACCACTAGTAACTATCACAACCTCTAGGTAAGACAACTAGTAACTATCACAACCTCTAGGTAAGAACACTAGTAACTATCACAACCTCTAGGTAAGACCACTAGTAACTATCACAACCTCTAGGTAAGACAACTAGTAACTATCACAACCTCTAGGTAAGAACACTAGTAACTATCACAACCTCTAGGTAAGACCACTAGTAACTATCACTAGTAACTATCACAACCTCTAGGTAAGAACACTAGTAACTATCACAACCTTTAGGTAAGACCACTAGTAACTATCACAACCTCTAGGTAAGAACACTAGTAACTATCACAACCTCTAGGTAAGACCACTAGTAACTATCACTAGTAACTATCACTAGTAACTATCACAACCTCTAGGTAAGACCACTAGTAACTATCACAACCTCTAGGTAAGACCACTAGTAACTATCACAACCTCTAGGTAAGACCACTAGTAACTATCACTACCTCTAGGTAAGAACACTAGTAACTATCACAACCTCTAGGTAAGACCACTAGTAACTATCACAACCTCTAGGTAAGACCACTAGTAACTATCACAACCTCTAGGTAAGAACACTAGTAACTATCACAACCTCTAGGTAAGACCACTAGTAACTATCACAACCTCTAGGTAAGAACACTAGTAACTATCACAACCTCTAGGTAAGAACACTAGTAACTATCACAACCTCTAGGTAAGACCACTAGTAACTATCACAACCTCTAGGTAAGAACACTAGTAACTATCACAACCTCTAGGTAAGACCACTAGTAACTATCACAACCTCTAGGTAAGACCACTAGTAACTATCACAACCTCTAGGTAAGAACACTAGTAACTATCACAACCTTTAGGTAAGAACACTAGTAACTATCACAACCTCTAGGTAAGACCACTAGTAACTATCACAACCTCTAGGTAAGACCACTAGTAACTATCACAACCTCTAGGTAAGAACACTAGTAACTATCACAACCTCTAGGTAAGAACACTAGTAACTATCACAACCTTTAGGTAAGAACACTAGTAACTATCACAACCTTTAGGTAAGAACACTAGTAACTATCACAACCTCTAGGTAAGAACACTAGTAACTATCACAACCTCTAGGTAAGAACACTAGTAACTATCACAACCTTTAGGTAAGAACACTAGTAACTATCACAACCTCTAGGTAAGAACACTAGTAACTATCACTAGTAACTATCACAACCTCTAGGTAAGAACACTAGTAACTATCACAACCTCTAGGTAAGACCACTAGTAAAATACTCGTGTAGAGGACTAAAAGCAGCAGTGAATCAAATGTGCTTTAAATGTCTAATTATAAACAAGATGGCTCATTTAAGCATCTTTGAGCATTTGGAAAAGCGCTATATAATTAAAAGTATTATTTAGAGCAGCAACCGTTTAAACATGATTTTCAGCTTAAGCCTCGTCTTTTAGTTTGTTGAAAATCAGATTTTTTTTTTATAGAATTCTTGGGATTAAACTTCACAACTTTTAAAGGTGGAAGAGGTTGAATCATAAATGGAGCACTTTTCTATATTTTTGTCCATGCAAACAAATCCCAATAAGACCAGAAGCAACAATGTGAGTCGTGTCTCAACCTCCTGAAGACATTCTTTAAAAACACAAATGTAAAAAAATAAAAACAGCTGGTCACTGTAGCTTTCAGGAGGAAATAGTTGGGACAGCATTCATCGGTGGATTCATCCACATCTGGTGCTGAGGGAGTATTTGTATGACGACGAAGGAACAGAGGAAGAGGAGCCGTTCACACAACACACGAGTGGATACATTTATTGTTGATTCGGGGCTTTTTGTCGGATTTGTTGATGAGAAAGAAAATATCAGCAAACCTTTCATTGAAGTTTTATGTCCCACAATAAGCACTTGAAAAAATTCCACACAAATAAAATGTACAATTGTCTTTTATTAACCATTTTCAACAAAGAAATCAACCACGTATCAGTTTCTGCTCACATTTATGGAAAGTTGAATCTGTTACATGATAATAAACAAAATACAGCCCGCTCATATCTACAGGTACAACGCAACAAACAGTACAAGTACGAGGAACATTGCAGAAGTTACATTTTCATTGAACTGTGTTTGCGTGTGTGAATGTGTACTTTTCTTACTCGGCTCATAAAAAGAAATGTACAAGCCAGCCGCGGGTCGTGGAGGACTGTGGGTGTGAGGGTTCTGGTTCTGAGCCCCCCCCCCCACACACACACACACACACACACACACAGACAGACGGGTTCCCTACTGACCGACTGGCTGTGACGTCACGTCACCGCCCCGCTGGACGCAGCCAGAGGGGAACGACACCGGAGGAGAAGCGGCGCGCCTCAAGTCGCCGGCTCATTTCCTCCGTCTGCCGCTGGACGAGCGGCTCGGCGACGGTCTGCTGCCGCTCCTGCTGCCGCCGCCGCTCCTGCTGCCGCTCCTGCTGCCGGGACACAAACCACACGATGACGTCAACAGCAGGTTCTCTCAATGCATGGAACAAGGTCTGCAGATTCAACTTCTGGTGTCCCACAAAGAAACGGTTTAGCTTTGATGAGGTCATCAATATTAATAAGTAGGATTGTTTAATTATTCAGGCTTGCTTATTTAGGTTTGATTTTTAGCTTTTTCTATTAGTAGTTTTTTGTTTAGTTTAATTATTTGTTGTAGGTATACTTAGTTTTTGGTTTGTGCATTGGTTTATGAATTACCGTAAAAGCCGGGTTACAAGCCGCTACTACCTTCGGTGGTTGTCCCGGCTGTAGCAAGCTAGCACTGCTGCTAGCTCCCTGCTGCTACTGCTAGCTCCCTGCTGCTACTGCTAGCTCCCCGCTGCTGCTGCCCGAGTCGGGCGTCGAGGCGGGGCTGGTCCCGCTACCTTCAGTGGTTGTCGGAGAGCTAGCGGACGTTAGTGAGGAACTAGCAGCAGCGCTAGCTGGCTACAGCGGGGAACTAGCGGGGAACTAGCGGGGACACCCACCGAACATAGCAGCAGCTCTACTCGGGCTGCAGCAGCAGCAGCAGCAGCAGCAGCAGCAGCAGCAGCAGCAGCAGCAGCTGCTCTACTCGGGCTGCAGCAGCAGCTGCAGCAGCAGCAGCAGCAGCAGCTGCTCTACTCGGGCTGCAGCAGCAGCAGCAGCAGCAGCTGCTCTACTCGGGCTGCAGCAGCAGCTGCAGCAGCAGCAGCAGCAGCAGCTGCTCTACTCGGGCTGCAGCAGCAGCAGCAGCTGCTCTACTCGGGCTGCAGCAGCAGCAGCAGCAGCAGCAGCAGCAGCAGCAGCAGCAGCAGCAGCAGCAGCAGCAGCAGCAGCAGCAGCAGCAGCAGCAGCAGCAGCAGCTCTACTCGGGCTGCAGCAGCAGCAGCAGCAGCTGCAGCAGCAGCAGCAGCAGCAGCTCTACTCGGGCTGCAGCAGCAGCAGCAGCAGCTGCAGCAGCAGCAGCAGCAGCAGCTCTACTCGGGCTGCAGCAGCAGCAGCAGCAGCTGCAGCAGCAGCAGCAGCAGCTGCAGCAGCAGCAGCAGCAGCAGCAGCAGCAGCAGCAGCTCTACTCGGGCTGCAGCAGCAGCTGCAGCAGCGACTCGGTTCTTCCTACAGACCTGCGGCTCGGCGAGGGCGGCGCTGCTCTCATGTACTTCGGCGGAGAATAACTGAGTGAGCGGGAATCTCTCAGCGAATCAGCGGGAACCCTCTGAGGCATGGCGGGGCTGCGAGGGAAACACAACGGTGCATCAAGACGCTGCTGGAGAACTCCACTTTGGTGAAGTACAGTTCATCATGCAAAACTCAAACCTCTCAACTACAAGAGGATCGCTCAGAGCCGTGAGCACCGCGCTTCGTTCTACACGGGACTCCGGCTCTCGCTGCCGTTCGCCTCCACCTGTCTGTCAAGCGGCAGGTCACACCCACGTCTGACCATGACGTCGGTGCTTCATTTATACGAAATAGTCATGAAGTGCAAATCAATTCTTGAGCTATGGCCAAAAAATGTGTTTTGTGAGCTCAGTGATCTTCTGTGGCACATTTGAAGAAATTCTCTGGAGGCGTTGTCGATATATCAGAATCATCGATGGAACGAACGGAAGTCCAGACGGTAAGTACGTGAGGATGATTACTGCTTGTGCTTTTAAAACTATGCTGCCATCCACTCATTCTGCAGGTTATTAATGGATTAGGAAAGGAAACTCGAGATATTGGTAGAAAACCTGATTGTGGAATATATATCGCAATATAAAAAAGAAATACTACAGAACTATATAACGAAGACACGGTTTCTAAAGCCCCTCAAACATATCTTTGTTATTCATAGACGAGCTAAAACCCAATAGCATCAGCTGGAGTATTATTTCATAGTCAGTTTAAGACAATGCTTTACATTTTGCCCTATTCTCCAGAAATGTAAAGAGAAAAGAAGTTTCTTTAAAGTGAAAACCGATGAGGTCACGTGTACTTTCCTCTGCAGTACATGGAAATAGAACTTTCTACTACATGAACCAGTCAAAGTTCTTACCTCTTTTTCTTAGTTTCCTTTTCATTCTCCGATGAGGACGAGGAAGGAGAGCTTTGAGCTTTGACTGTCTTCCTGTTGAAGAAAACATCGAGAGGAATTATTAATAACTAGCAAGTTCTTTATGAATAATCTCAGAGGTGCGACCTCATCAGGGCTGAAACGGATGACAAAGCGATTTCAGAATGAGGATAAAACTCTCCTGAGAATAAATGTCATCTTACTGCTACAAAAGTAATAAGAACAAAAGCTCAGCTGCAGGTCTACAGGCCACGCCATGCTAGGGATGTAAGGAACAACGGAAACCCTACCCAGAAGCCCCAGGGGCAAAGCGGGTCGACCCGTCCAACGGAGACCAAAACAAACAATTCGATTCAAAACAGGTGTTTGCACCCCTGCATCATCCAGCGGTCATTTATTATTACACGCCTCCCGCTTACCCTTTTCCTTGCTCCCCTTCGGAGTCAGAGCTGTCTGAAGAGGACGACGAAGAGGAGGAAGAGGACGAGGAGGAGGACGAGGAGCTGGAGCTGCTGCTCCTGTTGGCCTTCTTGTTCGCACTCGCCTCCTTCCCGTTCACAGCGCTCTCGCTCCTGACTGGCTGCTCTGGCGGCTGAGGGGCCGCCACCGGCGACTTCCTGCTCGGCCCCCGAGAAGGTGGTCTGGCTTCTGGTTGGCTAGCGGGAGGAGGAAGAGGAGACCTTCTGGAGGGACCGTCGGAGCGCCGGGAGTCCGACTGGGAGCCTCTCCTCCCCGAGGTCGGGGCGTCGGAGGACGGAAGGGAAGGACCTTGTGAGGAAGAGGAGCGGCTCTTCTGCTCTCGGTCCTCCCTCTTCTGCGCCGTCGGTGCTTTTGTGTCTTTCTTCTCTCGCTGTGGTGAAGGCGAGGACGAAGAGGAAGAGGAGGAGCCGGAGGAGGATGAGGAGGAAGAGGAGGACCTGTGGGGTGGAGGAACATCTTTTGGGACGAGAGGCTCCTTCACCCTCTCTTGTTCCAGCTCCCTCTGCCGGGTCCTCTCCTGGTCCCGTCCTCTGGCCCGCTCTCTGGAGAGCGAGCGGCTGCTCCTCCTCCGGCGCTGAGGAGAGGGGGAGCGCCGGGACCTGAGGAGGAGGACAAGAAGACAGTTGACACGATGAGCATGTCGTACATACGCCTCTCGGCCATCTCCAACATCCTCCCGTCATTTGTATTGATAAATGTATAATTTATTCAATTTTTTTTTAATTTTAAAGATATTGTTATTGGTTCATTAGCTATTATTTCCATGTTTGTTTTCAATTTGACGTCAAGTTAAATGTGTGTAAAGTATTTTTGTGTGTGTAAAAAAGGAGCATAGATTTTGTGTCCTGAAGTTGGAACAGCTGCTGGACAAGATGCACTTATGAGACATGATCTCATCCAAGAGGGACAACTGGTTAACACCAGTAACGTGTCTGGAGTTGGAGACTGGTTAGCTCGCGTTAGCGCTCTGTGGCTATCAAACAGCCCAGGTGGCTAAGTGGCAGCGTGAGGTCAGAGGCTGCCGTCATTCTCCGTGTGTCTATTTTCAACTCGCCAATCCTATATGTTTTTGTATTGATTCTTTCAAATGTATTTCTGACTATCACATCCAGTCTCAGTTCCTCTCACCTGTTGGGGGGGCTTTGCCTCCTCGGACTTCTAGACCTGGACCGGTTGCGCCTTCTCGGGCTTCTGGACCGGGCCCTGCTGGCGACCCGCTCACGTTCTCGGTCCCTCTCCCGGTCTCTCTCTCGGTTCCTCTCCCTCTCTCGGTCTCTCTCTCGGTCCCGGTCCCGCTGCCTCTCCCGGTCCCGGTCCGCCCAGGCCGGAGGAGGAGAGGCTCTCCTGGACCGGGGCGGGGGTTCCTGGTACTGCCTGGGTGGAGTGCGACGTGCTTGGGAGGCGGCGGCGGTTTTTGGGGGCGGAGATCGTGACCTCCTGGCGCCGGACCCGGCGGGCCTCCTGGCCGTGTCCCTCTCCTCCCTCGGCTCCCTTTCCCCGACTTTGGCCTCCACTTTGGTTCTCTCCCCCTCGGCCTCAGCGGGGGAGTACCTGCTGTCCGCTCTGTGGGACGGTGAGGGAGGAGGACTGGGGCTGTCCATCTGTGTGGGGCTGTAACGCTCCTGGCCTTTCTTCTGGGGCAGCTTGCCCTCTGCAGGAGCGCCTTCCTTCTCCCTCTTGTCTCCTCCCCCTTCTCTCTCCTTCTCCCTCTTGTCTCCTCCCCCTTCTCTCTCCTTCTCCCTCTTGTCTCCTCCCCCTTCTCTCTCCTTCTCCCTCTTGTCTCCTCCCCCTTCTCTCTCCTTCTCCCTCTTGTCTCCTCCCCCTTCTCTCTCCTTCTCCCTCTTGTCTCCTCCCCCTTCTCTCTCCTTCTCCCTCTTGTCTCCTCCCCCTTCTCTCTCCTTCTCCCTCTTGTCTCCTCCCCCTTCTCTCTCCCTCTGGGTTCGGCGGGGCCCGTCGCCCTCGGAGGCGGAGCTTTCTTTTCTACCGTTGGCTAAATACCTTTCCACTGCAGCTCCGATGGCGGCTGGGACACTTTTCAAGGGGCTACTTTTTGCCGTCCCTTCTGACGCAGACTTCTTCGCCTTGCCCTCATCTTCAGAGGATGAAGATGAAGAGGACGAAGAGGAGGACGAGGAGCTATCGCTGTCACTACCGCTGCTGCTGCTGCCGCTGCTGCTCCCACTGCTGCTGCTGCTGCTGCTGCTCTCTCTTTTCTTCTCAGCCCGTTTCTCCTTGGTCGGAGGGCTCCTCGTCTTCTCTGGCCTCTCGTTCATCTCTGGTCTCGCGCCTTTCTCGGCGCCTCTCGACCCGTCTCGCCTACCCTCTGCGGCCGAGCGGACATCCTCCGTGCTCCTCCTGCCGCCTTCTTGAGCTCGCTCTCGGTCTTGTTCCCTCTGTTTGTTGGGAAGCCGGTCCTTTTCCTTCGTGCTCTCGCTGTCTTTTCCTCGTCTCCTCTCGTCCTCCCTCTCTCTTTGACGGCCATTGGTGACGGGCGAGCGGGAGGCGGGCGGCGGGTGTCCTCCATCCCTCCTCCGGTCATTTTTCTGTTGGAAAGGAGACGCCTCTTTCTCCTGTCTCCTACCAGCGTCTCTCCTGGTGTCCATTTCATTGGTCGCCCTGGAGTCCGGGCCTCTGTCAGTGCGACGCTCCCTCTCTCCACTCCTCTCTCTCCGAGGCCTCTCCTTCACAGGGGGAGGCGAGGAGGATGAGGAGTCGTGGCTCATCTTTTTGTCCCGTTTATTCCTGTCTTTTTCCCTCTCAGTGTCTCTGCTCCTTTCCCTCCTAGTTTCCTGTTTGGGAGGAGGAGGAGGAGGAGGAGGAGGAGAAGGAGAACGGGAGGAAGAGGAGTCACGCTTGGTCCTCTGAGGAACACTCTCCTTCCCTTTGTCCCTTCTTTCTCTGCTTCTTGAACGCCTTCCTTTCTCCACATCTCTGCTTTTTGGAAGGCCGCCTTTCTCCACATCTCTGGCCCTGGAGCTCCTCCCCCTCTCGTTTTCTCTGCTCCTTGAACGCCTCCCCCTCTCCCTCTCGTTGTCTCTGATCCCTCTCTCCATCTCTCTGCTTTGGGGGCTTCTTCCTCTCTCCTTCTCTACGCTCCTGGAACGCCTACTCTTCTCCACCTCTCTGCTCCTTGAACGCCTCCCTTTCTCCCTCTCGTTTTCCATGCTCTTTGAACGCCTCCTTTTCTCCACCTCTCTGCTTCTGGAACGCCTCCCTTTCTCCACCTCTCTGCTTCTGGAACGCCTCCCTTTCTCCCTGCTTTTATCTGCAGGTGGCGGCGGAGAAGGCGACGAAGAGTCATGTCTCTTCTTGGAGGTCTTCTCCATGTCACTCGGCCGCTCTCTCTCAAGATGGGGCCTCTTCTAGACAAGGGAAGATGCGTTGGTGTTATTTTATGTTCACGATAGATAGATCAAAGAAAATCAGTTTAAATCTAGTTTGGGATACTATGAGCTAAAGAAATGTATCCAACAGAAGTACGAAGTGTTTCCTCACCCCTTCTCCCTGATGAGGTGGACTGCTCTCCTCGTATCCTCGTCTCCTCCTCTCTGGGGATCTCCCCTTCCTTCCTTCATCACCTTTCCTTGCAGTTTGATCCTGTTGACGTGATCTCAGTGGAGCTGGAGACTGGCTGTTGACATCAGGGGAAAACATTAATGCATATACTGAGAAGATGGATTATTAATTCAGATTAAGGTCAATAAATAGTTCCGTACGTTTAAACAACACTGTTTATAGCTGCTATGAAGTGCCAGAAAACATTTTTATTTCATCATCCTCTCATACCTGTGAGCGGAGCTGGAGGAGGCGCTTCTGTGTCGCCCCGCCTTCGCTTTTGGAGGACTGGGACTTTGATTCTTCTTGGTTTTCTTCTTGGACTCCTGCTGCTTCTCCTCTGAAGAGCTTCAAGTGGGTCAGAAGGGACAGAACATTACACACAACCCTTCAGTGAGTTTGTTCTGAATGAAAACAGAGGCAGGTTTGGCGATTCCCCAATAAACACAATACTCAAGAAACTTATTTAACTTTTAGAGAAGCAGTTTGGGAGCTACAGCTTTAAGTCTCTTTCCAGTAAATTGTTCTATTTACTATTTATTTTGGGCCAGAACATGCCAGAGCAGCAACGCTCGGCTGGTTAGGAAGCAAGACAGACGTGAAGGACTATCGGATATAAAAACACATACCTGTCGTCTTCTTCCTCGTCTTCCGACGCCTCACTGAAACACAATATTTACAGTCAATAATCACAGTCCACGAGAAATAATGAAATACAAGCTCAAGATGCAGTGACAGAATACCGTTTCTTTTTCTTCTTTTTGGATTTCTTCTTCTCTCGTCGAGGAGACGGGGACTGACTCTCTGAGCTGCTGATAGGAGGAACACAAAATAAAAAGCCTGTAAAGACCGCGTCTTCATCATCAGGACCAAGAAGATCCTTCTCTCACCAAGATCCTTCTCTCACCTGTCTCTGTTCTTGTTTTTCTTTTTCTTCTTCCGACTGCGCTTCTTGGGAGGAGAATCTGAATTGTCTGAATCTTCCACCAACCTGAGAGAGAGAAAAGGCAACAGACTTAAAGTCAGGGGCTGAAATGAGGACATATTAAACTCACAGCCCAACATTACTTTATTAATATATATTTATATCGCCGTTCAGCCTAAAAAACAGATACGAATTTTGGTACACACCCTCAGCTCTTTTTCACTCTATATTAAATGTTTGCTTACTCTTTCTTCTAAGGCTGGGAAATGTTTCCATCAAGAAAAACATCCGTTCATTTGATCTGCGCTCCGGCTCTGTGGGCGTGTTTTGTCCTACTTACGTATATTTCTGTTGCTGCTGCCTCTCCCTCTCCAGGCGGTCCTGCTCCTTCTTCTCCTTCTCCCGCTCCTTGCGGTCGGCGTGGAAGGACGAGCCGTCCACGTAGTCGCTGGAGATGCCGAAAGCGGCACGAAGACGGTCGTTCTTCTGCTGGTTGGCTGCAGCCAGAGCGTGAGTCTCCGTGGCCCTGAGAGAACAAACCACACAGCTTAGCATTACCGACGCCGTGCAATAGCGAGTAATTAATGCCCAGAGTTTAACAATGACATTTTATGTTTCCTGTATTTATTGTTCTCTGAAAGTAAAAAAATATTGTAAGCACTGTAATGATTAAGTGAGGAACCAATGCATAATGAAATGGTGATATTTGTTAAATGTTCAACATTTTATTATTATGTCTCAATATTTACATCCTGTAGTATTGGATTGCACCAAAGACAACTAACAAAGCATTACAGTACATCAATGGCTTTAATTCCATGAAAATCTTTGTCTTTTCGGAGAGCCAGATGAAATCTGGTCGTACTCACGTTGGTCTGTCAGAGGTGACGGCAGCCGGCTCCTCCTTCTCCTGCAGCATCATACGGAAACTGTTCACCTTCTCCTCGATTTCCTCAGCTGAATACCTGACCACCCAAACGGAGAGTATGATTACATTATGTTTCATAAAAGAAGCAACAACCTTTCAAATACTGGTATTTTCTGTCTACTGGAGGACCGCAACACTCGGCGTACCCTTGCTCCTCCATCATGTCCTGCAGCTCGGCACACTTGACCTCCAGCTGCCTCTTCCGCTGGTGCTCCAGGATGTCGGCGTTCGGCTGTCTGTTGAGCTGGCTCTCCAGCCTCTCCCGGTCCTTCTCGTCCCGCTCGCCGCCGCGCTCGTCCCGCGGCCGTTTGACCCGCAGGCTGGACAGGTTGCGCTGCACATAGCCATTAGTGCCGCTGCCCCGCGGAGTCACCAGGCCAATCCCATTGTACATGGCTCTGCCGGAAACAACAAGAAAGATAGGGAATAGCAATTAGTTTATTATTTATTTATATATATATATATACATGTCACAGTAGCAATAGAATTGTAGGGACCAGATGCATTGTGTTTTGTATTTGTAGCAAAACACTGATTTACAACACAGGCTTTTCCAAAAGAAGTTTAAAGTAAATAAGAAGAAAAAGACACAAAATACAGGTTTCACTACAGGGTTATTAGGCGTGAGAACAATGTTGTTTCTGCTTTAGCAATGATTTATTACACCATTTTTAAAACAGTATTATGTGTTGGATCTTTAATTCATTTGGTAGACAGTTCCATGATTTAGCATAATGCAGTTAAAGCTCAATCATTCCTTCTGAAAACTATAAATAAAAATGAATTAAATGTTGTTCAAACTGAATGTATCCGTGTCTGTTTCCTGTCAGTATTTACTTCCTAGTCTCCCTGTTGTTGTCGGGCGGAAGTCATCTTTATGTATGAACAGGTTCGTAACTGGGAGACAAAACAATATCCAACATCTTATTCCAACACAAATCTGATCTCTCAGAATACAAAGAACAATAAACGGACCCTCAAACACTGAAAACCAGTATCCTCGTTATTGAAGCTAAATTACGTATTTTAACAATTTATTTCGGTAAAATCAGCAAAAGCCTCAGCAGTTTTGCAGTTTTGCCATTTTAATCATTTTAAAAACACTGAGGAGTTCGTATTCTAAGATGGCTGACAAACTAACCAGTGATTCAACGTCATTGGCGCGGCTGTGCTTTAAGTCACGATAGGAAGGCTGCTGACGGAATATTACAAACAGAAACGCCAGACAGCAGCACAGAAAATTATAATAATAATAATAATAATAACTTAAAAAGAATAAAGGGTGTCAGGTGTCTCGCCACGTATCGTAGCTGCTCAACCGCATTATGAACCACGTGAAACACGCAGCGGGTGCGTTTCTGTCTCGTCAAATCTAACCAAACATCCACAATCTCACCTTTTATTCACAATAAAATGTTGTTGCGCAGTAACACGTGCGCCAGAAAAGGCCTGTTGCTACGCAGACAGCAGATTTATAACGACTGAGGCGGAGACGAGCTAATAAATAATACATCAGCACTCACTGGATACGATTAACGTGTCTGGAACTCGTTTAGTTTAAAAAGTAGCACGGGGGATTCACCGCCACACGTTTAAAACAAGGCCCAACCGCACTTATGCGCAGCGAACAATCCCCATCTTAAGCTAGCAGGCTAACGTGCTTCTTACGTACCGGCTGTTTTCTCCGTTACCGGAGAGGAAAACGGCGTCAGGAGATGAATAATATCCGGTTGAATGAGACAATAAAACACTGCTGATGATAACGGAGTCCTTCGAACCGTGTGGGAGGGGGGAATATAAAGAAACTCGGCCAACGTCAGTTAGCTTTCGGCTAGCTAGCTGGTCTGATCGCCGAGCCAGAAGGGAGAACGAGATGAAAACCAAATGACGTCATACGCACGGACTCACGTTTAGGCGGCGATGCGTTCAGGTGTCGGGTTGGAAAATAGTAATTTTAGATTGATAGTTTTTTTAGATCGATAGTTTTTATAGATATATCGTTTTTATAGATAGATAGATAGATCAGATCAGTCTGAGGATGGTATGGGGTGGTCTTGATGCCTTTAATCACCAGCAGTTTGTACACATCCCTCAGTAGCTCGGACATGAAGTTAGTATGGAGAAACCCCACCAGTTTCATGTCACAGGAAGTGTTATTGCAAACTTCCTAATCTCTAGACACTATTTGTTATAACACCTAATGTGTTCAACATAACAAGTTACATATTACGTTTTCCTTATGATTCCAAATGTAAGGTGTTCAAACTATGTGATATGATGATTGTCTCCAACAGGACAACCCGGAGACGCCATCCAGACGTCCCCCTGCAGACCACCAGCCCCGCGCCCTCTCATCACCGCCGGCGTGCAGCGCTGAGCAGGATGCCCGTCAGAGGACGCCATCAGGGCCGGCGCTGGGCAGCTGCTGGGGTCCTGCTTCTTTCTGATGCTACACTACATTGTGTTGTCCTCGTAGTTGAACTCTTGTGTGATCTTGTGTGGGGACTTCTGAATAAAACATGCTCATCACACTTCAACATAACCAGACAGCAACTCGGATTTAACCATTTATTTTCCAGGTTCCAATGACACCGTAACAAATAAATGAAGTCAGACAAGGTGATGACATCATCATTATGTCAATCTAATAATAACATAAATCATCCTCAATGTTTTATTTTGCTCTTTTGAACTGTTGGTGAGACAAATTAAAATGATTCCTTTGAATTGTAACGGACAGCTTTCAGTTTTATGTTTTTAAAAGGAAAAATAATCAATAATCTAATTCCAGGGTTACTGATATTAAAACTCAACAGCAGCACAAACGTGTTGAATCAAAGTGTTTGATTCTGGATTTTATGACAAAAGACAATTTTGAAAAACACAAAAGACAAAAAAACAGCTTCAAATAACTTTATTAGTAAAGTGGAGATTTGACAAACATCTGTGACAATAAAACTTTGGGATCCATTCGATTGTTCTGGAAATGAAGATGAAGGTTTACGTGAACTTTAACAAAAACAATTCACAAAGAGAAATAATGAAAGAATAAAACAGTATAATGACATTTTAATTCAAACTCAAATAGTTGGTTTAAAAGCTTAGCAGGTAGCATGTATCTTTGGTTGAAACATTACAAAAGTTAAACAGAGATTTTTCAAGAATGAAGTTTAAATATTTTTAGAAAAAGTCCTAACGTTATGACAATAGAAACAGAGATTATGTTGTAAAATTATGACTTAAGTGCAAGCTTTTTGCTTTTAAAATGAATTTATGTAAAATATTATGAACTTGCATTATGAACAAGATCACATTTCTAATTTCTTCAACATATTACGGTTGTAAAGTGAAAACAATATAAAAAGGTCTAGATAACTGAAATGTCTTCACTATTAGCCAACAGTATTTTAAGAAAAACGCACGTTTACAGGAGCATTTCTGATATGAAGCTCCCAGTTTGTACCAAGACATTCAGCACATGGGACAGGGGGCGGGGCATCAGGGGAGACTTTCCACTTCCTGCTCAGTTAGTGAGCTGCAGCTCCAGGGACCACCATGTCCGGTCCAGTCAGCTCCAACCCCCATGTCGCCCTTCAAGGGTCTGTTCAGCCTGAAGTCACGTTCAAGTTATTATGGTCAACAGTCATTTTCACTCAGTTATTCGTCTTTTACAACCTTGTTTGAAATATCACTGGTTTCATCATTTCCTGGGATTCTGGATGAATGTGCCTATGGCATCAGATATAATATGATATACAATATAATATAGGCAGCTCTGAAACACTGCTCCTGGTTTGAGCAACACATTATGAGGTTTTGAAAGAGCCCATTACATTATTACATTAAGCTGACGCTTTTATCCAAAGTGACTTACATCATTTTCTACACACCGTAGACACAGCAACGGGGAGCATAGGGGTTAAGTCTCAGTGGCATGCTAACCACTGAGACACAGTCGCCCTCACGATATGCAGAATAAAGAGGATCCACAATTCCAGGCCTCTCTATGAGCGACATTATGCTTCTGATACTTTAGAATGAACCTGCGTGCTTTATTTATGACATAACACCTGTGATGTGAGAGAGTGGCTTCAGTTCTCCCAGGTGAGGTCACAGAAACATAAAATGACTGAATACATTCAAACCTGGATTGGGCCCTCATGTTCATGGAGAGTCCACAGCGGGGACTGGTTTCCCTCGGTGCGGGGACTGGTTTCCCTCGGTGCGGGGACTGGTTTCCCTCGGTGCGGGGACTGGTTTCCCTCGGTGCGGAGACTGGTTTCCCTCGGTGCGGGGACTGGTTTCCCTCGGTACGGAGACTGGTTTCCCTCGGTGCGGGGACTGGTTTCCCTCGGTACGGGGACTGGTTTCCCTCGGTGCGGGGACTGGTTTCCCTCGGTGCGGGGACTGGTTAATAACCAGTGAACACATGGTACCGGGTCACAGTTTCATCCACATCCTCTATGGAGTCAATAGATCGTGGACTCTGGACTCAATATAAATGAGTTTATGAAGGCACACAGATGGATGAAGAGTTTAATTCATGGCCACCATGTACCGTCAACGTTACCGTCAATAAACGTGACACACAGATATAGTGCTACTTTTAAACGATAACAAGTGAAACCAGACGAGCACACAGTGTGGAGTAAAACTACACGTTACCGCCCTCACAGGTGTGTCCCCAAAGCAGGTGTGCTTCCACTATATGTATTCTCGCTTTATATTCCAGTACCTGCATAGAGTTGACTGCTAATGAATGTTAAATGAAGTTAAATGTATTAATCTTAATAAAAAAAACATAAAAAAACGATTGAAGAATTATATAAAAGTTAGTCAAACTCCATATAAAAGTGCTTACAAATGCTTTTATTATTATTATCTAATAATAAACATGTTTATAATGATGCTGTTTGGTTCCGCTGATTTCATCGTCTCCAAGTTAAAAACACTTGAATCTTCTTTCAGAGTCTTTCATCCCAAATATTCCACCGCTGTCGCCACAATGTAACAACATCTTGATGCATTTTATTCTGAAAATATTGGCATCCGCTCTGGCGTCTCGTCAGGGCGCCGCCGCGATCAGAGGCAGGACGTTCTGGTCCCAGTTGTCCTCCCAGCGCTGCCCCCTGCTGGTGCGGAGGTTCCTCCTGAACGCTCCCAGTCTGCCGTCCGAACTGGGAAACTCGGAGAGGAGGGACTGGGAAACGCAGAGACACACGGACGCGAGGATCAAACTCACGGATCGACACGTTTCACGGAACAAAACCAGTGAACCGGTTCAACGAAAGCCTTTCCCCCCTCAGGTGTTTCCGCTCACCTTGAGCTGCTCGGCGAGCTCCTGGGAGTCTGAGAAGATCAGCCCGTTCTGCTCGTGTTTCACCAGCTCGCGTAAACTGAGGAGGAGGAAGAGACGCGTTGATGCAACTTTTTTATTTTAAAGATGCATATTTTTCCAAGAGTCACGAAACGACAGGAAGTGTGTGTGTGTGTGTGTGTGTGTGTGTGTGTGTGTGTGTGTGTGTGTGTCAGAATCAGCTTTAATGGCCATGTAAATTTGCACATACTCCGGTTTCACTTGCTCTTCGTACTTTTTTTTCATTTTTTTTTCCACACACAATATACAATATAAAAAATATTAAAAGTGTGTGTGTGTGTGTGTGTGTACCAGTTAAAGTGGATGGCACAGACGGGCAGACAGCAGCCGAACATGTCGACCACCTTCATGGGGAGATCCAGACCGCTGGACGACTTGTGGAGACAAACACCCAGGTCTGCTGAGCCTGAACACACAATACACACACATTATACACACACATTATACACGCATTATAAACATTTGATTTTTTTAAATCCTCTTCTTACCCAATAAGACGGGGTAGTCTTCGGCCTCCAGCCAGGGAGTGCAGATCTCCACATGCTCCAGATGCAGAGAGTCAATCAGCTTCCTGTAGTGGTTCTTCTGAGGACCTTTACCTGCACACACACACACACACACACACACACACACACACACACACACACACATTACACACACATTACACACACATTACACACACACACACAGAAGTGAGGCGCGTGGACAGGTGGGCGGCAGCAGACTCACCTGTGATCACACAGACTAAAGACGGCAGAGCAGCTCCTCCGGTGATGAAACCTTCGTACTCTGTTGAGAACAAACACGTCACCATGTTTTAAAAAAAGAGATGCATTTAAAAATAAAATAAAGTCCCCTCGTACCTTCGAGAGCCTCCAGGAGGACGGAGAAGTCTTCATCCTCTGTGGAGAGAAGATACAGGAAGTGTGAAACGCCCGATTCACGTCAGAATAACTAGAAGGCTGAAGAAAACGACCTGTCAATCACCTCGTAGCCCCGCCCTAAAGCATCCCCTGCCTGATGGTCTGTTTGACTCTAAATTGCCATAATTTAGTAGGGTTTGGTTTTTAAAATGTAAAAAGAAATATAGTCAAAAATTTCCCAGTTTCTCAAAGACAATATCACATCTATAAATATCTTGTTTTGTCCCAAACATTCACTTTAATAGGATATAAAACGTGACATTTTCTGACATTTTTGCATAAAAAAATACTACAACAATATATAAATTATCTAAATAGTTGATTTTTATTCTCTTTATTATCGTTATCGGTGCATATAAATGTTTTTAATTAATCTTCATTCGTCCAGGATTGTCCCTTTGAGATTTAAGAGAACATTCACATAAAAGAGACAAATACCAGCAGATTTGATTGACTTCAGCCGCAGTAATCTTCTCTGGTCTCCTCCGCTCACCTGTCCAGCTGGTGCTGCTGAGCAGCAGCGCCGGCCGCTGCGGCCTCAAGGTCACCGCGTCATCAGAGAGGTCACAAACGGAGAAAACCGTCTTCTCCACCTTCTTCTCCTCTTCCTCTTCCTCCGACCTGTGAAAACACAACAGGTGAGTCTGACTTCATCTCTCAATGAACAAAGTGTTGTGTAATACTTTTAGAACACGTTTCTTTAGAGTACAGTTTTAAAGAAAGCTCTGTGGCTTTAAACCTGGGCTTTTATATAGAAATTAACATTCGTTACATTTAAAGTACGACGGCGTACTGATGGAGGATATTCAGGGGCAGAACTATCACATTTAAGTGGCAATACCACAAGAAAAAAAGTCACAAATTTACAAGAAAATAACTGGAATATTAAGTCTTACATTGGCCAGAAACACATTTTAGAGTGAGGTTAAACTCACAGATTTATGAGAAAAAAATAAAGTGCAAAAGACATTATACTGTAGCGGACATTCAGGACACAATTACCCACAATCCTTAGTTCAACACATCAAGCATTATGTTGTTTCCCCTCACCAGCTGGTCGTCTTCTACTTTCCCCGTAATTTCTGCATCATCTGTATTTATTTATTTTTCTCGTATATTTTTATTTATTTTTCTTCAAAATGTATGAAATTCTACGGGTTTGTTTCTGAGTATTACCTGCTCTGTAAATATATATATTGTTTTACCCTAAATGGCTGTAATAAGCTGACCACAGCCAGGGAAAGCTCTGTGTTCAGGGCGTCAACGCTCCCAAATGTAATTACTCTCACCGCCACCGGGGGAGACAAAAGCTCTGCGTTCAACAGGAGTTGTGTTTTTAGTGACAGACCCACACAAGTCTATTATTATAATTAATCCAACAATAAACTGAAGTCATTCATCTGCGTCCTCTCACCCGCTGCTCTGGAACTGAGGGTGAGCGTCTGCCAGCCGGACGAAGAGCTCGTGCTGCAGCTTCAGCGGCGTCTCTCTGAAGATGGCGGCCGGCCGGTCGTACAGCGTGGTCGCCCTGGAAACCGCCACAGACGAGTTGTTATCTCCCGGCTCGCGTTCGGTCCACCTGGACTTTATCACAGCGCCGACGGCGTCATCGAGACATTTACTGCTAACCGCATCATCGGGGACATTTCCCGACGAGTCTATTAAGTGCTGCATAAACAAAACTGGTCGTCAGATGCTCGGCGTTTTTTATACTTTTTCAATGTGCTTTGGATTAAAAAAAAAAAAAAATTGGAGATTTATCATTTATAACTTTTTTTGTCTGCAGAACTTTATTCCCGTTGTAAAAAACATAACGAGTCCAGAACAAACTCACCCGTCATCGTCATCATCATCATCATCATCAGTATTACTTTTTCAATGTGCTTTGAATCATTTTATTTATTTATATATATATATATATATATATATTTTTTTTTTAAAGGAGACCAAAGAACAAACTCACTCGATGCCCCAGTTGTTCTGCAGGTCGTCCTTCATCGCCATGGTGACACACAGGTGGCGAGCGGCCAGAGGGCCGAAGAAGCGCTCGTACCTGGAGGAAGAAGACGCTCAGACGTTAAGGTGGCCTTCAAACCGATCGCTGATGGATCTACTGAATCTACTGGCTCTAATGAATCTACTGGCTCTAATGAATCTACTGGATCTAATGAATCTACTGGATCTAATGAATATACTGGATCTAAATAATCTACTGGATCTAATGAATCTACTGGATCTAATGAATATACTGATCTAATGAATCTACTGATCTAATGAATCTACTGGATCTAATGAATCTACTGGATCTAAATAATCTACTGGATCTAAATAATCTACTGGATCTAAATAATCTACTGGATCTAAATAATCTACTGGATCTAATGAATCTACTGATCTACTGGCTCTAATGAATCTACTGGCTCTAATGAATCTACTGGATCTAAATAATCTACTGGATCGAATGAATCTACTGGATCTAATGAATCTACTGGCTCTAATGGATCTACTGGATCTAATGAATCTACTGGATCTAAATGATCTCCTGGACAAAGCGCCGGCCTCTCACCACTCGGCCAGCCGGACCAGCGGGTGCGTGCGGCCGAGGCTCAGCGCCATGACGGTGAAGCCGTAGTTGTGCCAGTCGATGACGAAGCGGCTGCCGCGCAGGACGCACACGAGCCACGTCACCGCGATGCTGGGCAGCCCAGGGGGATTCTGGGTAACGAGAAGTCTCTTTAATATCTGACGGTCATATATATACAGAAAGTACACCGGCATCAGTGTATAAGTACCTGTATTAGGGTATAAGTACCTGCATCAGTATATGAGACTGAGTCTCCATCTTCAGCAGCACATGAAGCAGCTGCAGACTCTGAAGAATCACCTTCGTCACGTACGAGAAGATCTTTGGTCCAACTGAAGAAAACAACAACACACAAAGAGAGACCATAGTACATGTACTCTGTTGTACTTGGACTTTACTTGAGTATTACCATTTATACTTCTCCTCCACTACATCCTGTACATTTTACTGTTTTACATCTCAGAGGTACATATTGCACTTTTTACTGTACTACATCTCAGAGGTACATATTGCACTTTTTACTGTGCTACATCTCAGAGGTACATATTGCACTTTTTACTGTACTACATCTCAGAGGTACATATTGCACTTTTTACTGTACTACATCTCAGAGGTACATATTGTACTTTTTACTGTACTACATCTCAGAGGTACATATTGCACTTTTTACTGTACTACATCTCAGAGGTACATATTGTACTTTTTACTGTACTACATCTCAGAGGTACATATTGTACTTTTTACTGTACTACATCTCAGAGGTACATATTGCACTTTTTACTGTACTACATCTCAGAGGTACATATTGCACTTTTTACTGTACTACATCTCAGAGGTACATATTGTATATTGTACTTAAAGGACATTTGACTTGTACTGGAGTAGTTTCCCAGTGTAGTATAAGTACTTTTACTGCATAAAGTATCTGAATACTTCCGGCAGTACAACAACGTGGCTCCAGTTACCTTGAACTCCTTTCACTTCTGTTATCGGCTCCATCTTAATGTTCTCTTCTCTCAGAACGTCTTGATGAGGTTTCGTATCTAAAGTGAGAAAATATCAGAAATCAGATTATTTTCACTATTTTTAACAAACCAAAAATAATCATCAGATTAATCCAGAAGGAAAATAATAATTAGTTGATAGTTACAACTGAAGTTAAAACAACTACAGTAGAATCCTGCTTTTACATTAATGCACGAGTAACAATACTCTCATGATATAATAACAGTCACAGTTTATATTACATTTTATTGATTATACTGATACTAGTAATTAAAAAACATTTTACTGCAGTATCCTAACAAAGTATTTTAACACTGGTATCGTTACTTTTATTGTAACAGTATTTGTACTGTGTGCTATTAGTACTTTTATTGTAACAAAGTATGTTTACATTGAGATACTAGTAATTTATTGTAAGAGTGTTTTGTTACACTGTGGCACTAGTACTTTTACTGTAACAGTGGTATAAATACATGAGGATTTTTAGCAGTATGGCATCAGTATCAGAGTACTTATACAGTGTGGTATTAGTATTTTTACTGCACTAAAGGATCTGCATACTTCCAACACCGGTAGACACCCTTAGTGTATAATATATACTTTAAGGTACTTGTTTCTTTCGCTCTAACGTGTATTGGTTACCAGCCCCAGGTGGAGTTTTTAGGGGGACGCAGTGACGTAAGGGAAACAAGTGAATGAATGAATGACGTATTAAAACGCATTCTCACCTAGAAACCCGACAAAGGTCACGTGGTATCCGTGTTTGCTGAGGGACAGCGCGTGGTACTGCATCCGAGGGCTGCGACCCAGATCCCCGAGCACCAGCACGCACACCCGCCGGTCGGTCCCGTCGTCCCGCCGCCGTAACCGCAGCGACACCAGCGACACCAGCCCGGTCACAGCGACCAGACACGCGGCCGGACACGTCGCACCCGAACCGGTGGCCCAAAAGGCGATTAAAACGGACGAAACCACCACAATCACGGCCAGAGAAGCCGCGCCGGCGCAGCGCGACGCCATGTTTGTTTGTGATGAGCGATGACGAGGCTCAGCGGAGGAGGCGGGGCTTCAGATTTAAAGGGGCCGCGGACTTTAATCCTACATTCAAGTACGACACAGGTAGTCTCCACAGATAGATAGATAGATAGATGCATAAATATTTATATAAATAAACAAACAAATAAATAAAGAGATAGCAAAATATATACTTTAGTAATCCCGCAAGGGGAAATTGTTTCGTTACAGCAGCATTCATACAATCAAGTAAAGCAATATAAAAATGCACAATATATACAAAAATAGAATAATATTAAATTAACTAACAAAACAATAGTGCAAAGATGTAACCAATCAAACAAACAACAGTGGGATGGTGTTGTATGTCATCAATAATGAAATAAGTGGTTTTCCTCAAATTAATTCACAGATTTGACTCTGCTTGTCATTTTCTGACAGAATTAGCTGAACCCATTGATTGTACTTGTGTTTTTTATAGTGTACTTTGTTGTATTATATTGCATATACTGTAGTATTTAAGCACAGTACAAAGCATTTTACTGCACAATGTATATTGAATATGTGACAAATGAAACTTGATCGTTACTCATCTATTTTGAAAGTATTTGCACTTTTTCTTTTGGTCTCAAATGTAAAAAGGTTGTTTGGTTTCTTTGATCTCAACAGGAATGAAAAGGACAAAGATAAATCTCATCATCTGGTTGTCAAACATATTGAAAAAATTATGAAATTTAAGAAACAGAATGCACTTTCTCACTCTTCCTTTCTTTCATCAGATAACACAACCCCACAACACGTTTCATGTTATGTTCTTTTTGTGATTTCTACTGTCACCACAACATTTAAAAAAGGGCTATATATTAATATTATTATTTATAAGATATTATTCGTGCAAAAACCTGCAGGACTGATGATTTTAACCAGAAATAAAAGAGTACAATAAAATGTAAAGTTTAGGTTTCGTAATGACAGTCTTTGTGACGTCATGGGCCCCTCCTCCTCCCCCGTGTAGAGGAGACGCATCTTGTCCTCCTCCTTCCTCTCCTCCCTGCTTTTATGTCCCGGAGCCTCCAGACACAGACATGCGGGCCGCGGGGCTCCAGCTGGCCGCAGCGCTGGCTCTGTTTGCCGCAGTGCTGTCCGGGTCGCGGGGGGAGGTGATCGATGACATCCTGAGCAGCCTCTCGCGGGGAGCATCCTTCCTGGAGCGGCAGCACGAGCACATCAACCTGGACGGGGTGGTCGGGTTCCTCATGCTGCAGGGTACGTGAGCGCCGCAGGAGACGTCTGCAGAATAGCTGCAGTTTGTTTTTGTCTCGGGTTCACTACTAATCATAATAAAACTATAGTCATGGTGAAATGATCGACCCTGATTATTATGGGAAGTTTGAAAGGGGAATTACTTATTGTTAAAAGTTAAAGCTCAAACCAAACAGACCCTTATTTTAGTTTGTAAGGTTTAGTGGCACACTGAATGCTTTTTATATTAGTTTTCTCCAAATACCGCTATTACTAAAAATGCATATTATTATAATTATTTGATCATATAATCCTGGGGACTTTGGTGATCCTCTGACTTTTCCTAATCCTCTGGGGATCATGAATTTCTGCACAAAATGTCTGTGTCACTCCATCAGAATCAGAAACCGTTTATTTGCCAGGAATGTTTCCACAGACAGGAATGTTTCTTGGTGGAAGGTGATAAACATGAGACGTGAGGCGAGACAAACAACAACCAACGACAACAACAGTGCAATGGGTATTAATGGAACCACAGAGTTGTGGAGATATTTCAGTCTGAACCAGTGGCGAACCTCATGGTGGCGCTAGAGGAAAAGTCACCATGGATTCATCTTCTGGGGATCATGAATTTCTGCACATTTCACATTTTATTGTATGATGATCATTAACATTGAGACGAAGCACTGCTGAGGTGATAGAACGTCTATATTTCTGCAGGTATTCGGTCATAAGCCAACATTTTTTGAGACATTAACATGTTGACCTGATGATGGCGCTAGAGGAAAAGTCACCAGGAGTCGTCCTCTGGGGAACATGACTGTCTGCAGAATGTGTGGTGTCAATCCATCTCCTGTGGTTGTAGATATTTCAGTCTGAACCTCATGGTGGCGCTAGAGGACGAGTAGGAACCTCTCACTTAAATTATTTATTTGAGTGAAGAAGTGGTTTCCTCTGATCCTGAGTCTGTGTTTTGGGTTCTGCGCTCAGCCGAGCTGAAGGAGGCGGTTCGGACGTGGCCTCACAGCGACCCGGTCAGCTGGGCTCAGAGAACCACGGCCGTCGCTCTGGTCAGGCGTCTGGACCTGAGCTTCGAGAAGGCCGTCGCCGCCCTGCAGCAGAACGACCCCAAATACTACAGAGGTGAGGGGGCTCCATTACCCAGAAGTCCTGTGGTTTACTTGAGTTGTACGTATAGCAGTGTGGTATTAGTACTTTGACTGTAAAGGATCTGAATGTCTGATATATCTGATGTCAATGGGGATGAGCTCCACATTGACATCAGGAAGTCTCTACATGTTTTCCAACTAGACCTTGAATAAAGGTAGCAGCACTTTAGCAGCTCTTAAATGTCTCACTGATAGCACTTTGTAGTTTAACTTTCTTGAAGAAATTGTACTTTCTTGATTCTTGTTCTGAGTTTGTCCTCATGGTTGATGCACTTACTGTAAGTCTCTCTGGATAAAAGCGTCAGCGACATGAAATGTGATGCGATGCTTCTTCCTGCACTGACCGTACTTCATGAAATCCTAACGGTCGCTCAGAGTTCGAGCCGCTGCTGTCGTGGAGCTTCTGGTTGATTCCTCAGGAGTGGAGCTCCACGGACCGCAGCCTGGTGTATCCGTCCACCATGACCACGGAGTGCTACGACGAGCAGCTCAGCGACAAGTGTCTGACCCTGCTGCTGGGAACCTGGTACGCATGTGAACACAGAGCTGGAGGGATGACCTCACAGACGCAGGTTCACGACCCGTCTGGGAGGTCAAAGTCTGTTTGGACTTAAATCAAAAGAGCGATGGGTTTGTGAAAACACATAGTTTAATATTTCTCACTTTGTTCCTAACAATGGAAACACTTGTGGCAACTTGGAGAAATGTTTGTATGTATAGATTCCATTGTTTTAATTATCAAAGAAATTCATTTGTCCTTAGTGTTTTATGATTTATGGTATTAGAACTATTATTGTTATTATTTTGCACAAAAGACATGTTCTAGCTCTCTCTACTTCTCTGCTTCTAAAGAGGAGCAGGACTTTTATATGGTAGAGAGAATCAAAGCCACAGAGATTAAAATGAGAAAGGAGCAAAAAAACTGCCTGAAACTTTTTCGGGGTTCAGAAGGAAAAGTCCATGTTGATTTACAGGTAATATTCCTAGAAGAAAACACAAGGTAAACAACTTTAATACAAACAAATATTTTCCTCCATTTAGTCCAAAGTGAGGATTTTCTTCTGTCAGTGTAAATTAAATCTCAAACAATTTGAAGGACAAAACAAACTGAAACCAAGCAGAGAAAGTAAAAGACTCGTTGGTTTCATCGTGAGTTTCTTCTCAGGAAGATGAACGGGACGCCCTGCATCGTCACCAAACCCTGCCGGGACACCATGACGCGCTTCGGCTGCCCTCACTACTCGCTGTCCCACCAGCTGCTCTACTTCATGATCGGACGCATGGTGAGACGCTTCACTGAGCCTCAACTGAAGGAGCGTCTAGAAGCCCCCTGGTGGTCAGGAGAGAGAATGCAGCTTTAACACATGAAGATAGACTTCTATACAACCAGAGGAGTCTCCCCCTGGTGGTCAGGAGAGAGAATGCAGCTTTAACACATGAAGCATAGACTTCTATACAACCAGAGGAGTCACCCCCTGGTGGTCAGGAGAGAGAATGCAGCTTTAACACATGAAGCATAGACTTCTACACAACCAGAGGAGTCGCCCCCTGGTGGTCAGGAGAGAGAATGCAGCTTTAACACATGAAGCATATACTTCTATACAACCAGAGGAGTCGCCCCCTGGTGGTCAGGAGAGAGAATGCAGCTTTAACACATGAAGCATAGACTTCTATACAACCAGAGGAGTCGCCCCCTGGTGGTCAGGAGAGAGAATGCAGCTTTAACACATGAAGCATTGACTTCTATACAACCAGAGGAGTCGCCCCCTGGTGGTCAGGAGAGAGAATGCAGCTTTAACACATGAAGCATAGACTTCTATACAACCAGAGGAGCCGCCCCCTAGTTGTATAGAAGTAGAGAAATGCAGCTTTAACACATGAAGCATAGACTTCTATACAACCAGAGGAGCCGCCCCCTAGTTGTATAGAAGTAGAGAAATGCAGCTTTAACACATGCCATACATTTGTCCCGTGGGTGGCGTTACATCTCAGGTCAGGAGCTCAGAGAGCAGGAACATAAACTCTCTTTGTGTCGGTGTCAGAGAGGCTGCACCAACCTGCTGAAGGGCGACGCTCGGGCGTCTCGAGCCAACATGACGGAGCGCAGCTACCAGAAGATCTTCTGCTCCAACATGATGAAGACCAACCAGGACATCATGAGGGACGGTCTGACCGAACAGACGGTGGACATCTTCATTGAAAACAGTGAGTTTTTAAACGCCTCTCTTTGTGGTTTCTATTTCAACATGGGTTCATACATATCCTTCTGATTTCAAACTGCATATGTTTTGCATGTTATGTCAGTTAAGAAACTTGTTTCTCCACTTCTTGCGATTTTCATGCTTTCAAAAAAATGTAACAGATTTCCACCTCTGTTGGTTTAAACTCCTTTAAAGTTTTGTCGTAATCACACTTCAGATGTTTAGTTTTGTCCGACCAACAGTCGAAAACCCCAAAGATCTTCAGTTTAGAATGATATAAAACACTATTCTCACATTAGACATTTGATTCAGAGAATATTTGGCATTTTTTATTAAAAAGTTTGTAACACGATGATTTGATTATCAATAGTTGCTCTTCCCACATTATTATTATTTTTTATATTTCATTTTATATCGAGTGTCTCTTTGCTGTAGTATTATTTTTTGAAGGATTTTTGAAGTTAGACTTTTTCTCACAAGTTTTGCAAAAGGTGGAAAACAAATCAGACAATATTGTCTAATTATTTCTAATAGAAATTGACAAGAAGTTTAATCACTTTTAGACCTAATTGTATTATTTAAATCAACCACAGCAGACTAAAGTCAATGGAGATGAGTGTTTTAAGTGTTTTAAGTGTTTTTTGCTTTAGTTTATGCTTCTTGAAATCTATAAAGTGTGCAGAAATCCCTTTAATTAGATAATTTCTTTATTTGCCTTAATGTGTCTTTTCAAGAGAAACTGATAGAAAGGTGCAGACAGAAGGAACAAATGTAAATGTGTGATGAAGGATAGAGGAGGCGAGTGAAGGTCGACTGACTCGTTGCTCTGCTCGCCGCCAACAGTCCTGATCTGTGGGCTGAGCGGCTTCTCCGACTTCTACAAAGCTGATTGGCTGCAGCACGTCCTGCGGCTGCAGGACGAGGAAGTGGGCTGCTTCGGGAGAGACAGTGAGTGTTTGGCTAAAAAGCACAATGCATCACAGGCATCTCCTTATTTATAAAGGAGCATCGCGGTCAAATTACAGTTTTAATCTGTATATTTAGTGTTTTATCTCAGAACATTGGACCTGTCCTGACCCATGCTTTCCATTTATCGATGGCTCATTTAACTGTTGGTCAGTTTCCTGTCTGTTTACATCAGAGCTCAGACCTCATCGTGTCAGAAATGATCTCCAACTGTTTTTTTAAATCACACGGTTTTCACTGAAGAGGATTTAACAGATGAAGACTTCATTCACTGGATGAAGGAGGAGGAAGAGTTCATCTTCTGTGTGTTTTCTCAGAGAGCATCATCTCTCAGATCATCGGAGACGAGCTGCTGGAACAGATGCAGCCGCACAGGAGAGTGAGGAGGAGGGAGAAGATCCTTCCAGGTACTGAGACACATCTGATAGAGTAGAAGATGTACCAGGATGCATGATTAGATTCACTCTAACTTCATTTAGTCTCTACGGTCTCTATTTTCCACACTGTACTTTTTACTGTTATACTTGTTGACTTGAATGCAGAACTTTGGCTTCCAGGAGGTTTTGGTATTGAACGTGTTCCCGTTGGTCTTTTTGTTCTCGTCCCTCAGACGGCTGCTCCAGTCACATGACGGCGGTGGCCGTCGGGGCTCTGGGAGGATACCTGAACTACTACCTGGCAGAACAGGACATAACGAAGAGGCCGCTCTCCTGAACCCTGTAAAACGCTGCAGGTCGTCAGGTAACGGCAGCTGGACCCCTGACGCCGTAGAAGAGAATCCTTTGTTAGACCCGCAGTGGGGAGATTACTGTATGTTGCGTCATGAGCATGAGACCTTTATTTTTCTTTCTTTCTTATATCCTCAGGTGCTGAATCTGACCTCCAGCTTTGGATCTAGTTCATCCCAAACGAGGACCGCAGCGGCTCAAATCCAGCAGATTGTTAACTTGAGGTTCAGGTTCAGACAGGACGCGTCTCCAGGATGTTGTGTTGTGGGGCAAGAATGTATTATGTCTTCATTAATGACATCAGGGTAAACCAGCGCTTCATATTTAGCTTCTTTTCTTTTTTTTTGCCACATGGTTTCTGAGTAATAGTCGACGGGATAGTTAGTGACATAAATAATTAGATATTGTATTTCAGGTCACAGAGGAAACGTTGGCAGAGGAGAGATCAGAATGTAAACGTCACATTAGAGTCAAAACACAAGAATCATTCCGGAGCCAGGGCTGGGGGGGAATATTCAGAGACTAAAGTGGTAAATATATGAGAAAATAAACTTGAATCATCATGTTTTCAGCCAATGTCTCTTCAAAGTCTGGAGGATGTATCCACCCTCTCAAAATGAAGTGCACATTTGGTAACTTTAATATATATATATAACATATAGATAGTCATAGAATTAGTGTCGTTAGTGGTTCTTACAGCGTTTCTGTAGGATCTGTCTGTAAAAATGCTTAAAAACAGGTTCAAGATATTGGTCATTAAAAGCCTGATTTAAACATCATTATATTGATCTAAAAACAAAAACATCATATTAAGCCGAAACTCCTCTTTATTTCCTTTAACTTATGTTTATCTACAGAATATAAAGCCACAATAGAGGGCCGGCTGTACAAAGACCAAAGAGGATATATGCATGAACTATGAATGTCTGTAGATGATCTGGCATACAAAACGTTATCATGTATTTCATATTAGCAGAATAAACCACCAGTAAAACTCTGTCTGCTGTATTTACACGTTATCCCTCTATAAGAGTGCATGAGTGAGTATCACTGTGAATCATGTCTGCTTGGTGACTGTGAGGAGGCCATAAAGAGAGAAACAACACAAACCGATTATGTAAGATCTCCTGGAGCCATTTCAAAATAAAAGCTTCCCCTGTGGGTCGTGTGTGTGTGTGTGTGTGTGTGTGTGTGTGTGTGTGTGTGTGTGTGTGTGTGTGTGTGTGTGGACAAGAGAACGTCCAACAGCCTCTTGGCGGAAGTCATACAAGGTTTGCGCAGCAGACCTCATCACGCGTGTTGACCGTCTCTTGATCGCAGTTCAAATGTCCCTGACAGAAATGTCACGTATGTGATGACGTCACTTGTTCCAGCCGATGACCTCGTAGAACAGCGCCTTGAGCAGCCGAGCCTCGTAGGTGACGGTGTTCTTGCCGATGTGGACGTGGGTCTCCTCCAGAGGCTGCTCGATGGTGGCGAGAACCTCCTTGCCGTACGCTGCAGGTGAGACCAACAGGAAGTCAACTCAACATGAACAACAACGTCCACGTGTTCCCGAGTCCCTGACAATGGACCTGAAGGTCACAGGGTCATACATATCGAAAGGGTTCATCCTCTGGAGATCAGGTGACTAGATGGGGAGTTGGATGTGGGCGTGGCCTCCAGTATTTCACACTCAGTGTCAACCAACAGAAGTAATAATTATCGTACTATTCTTTCCTGCAGACTTTGCAACAAAGCCTTGTTTGGATCTCATAATGCATGTGTGTGTGTGTGTGTGTGTGTGTGTGTGTGTGTGTGTGTGTGGCTCACCCTCGCAGTGCTCCAGGAACTGGATACACTCCTGTACCACGGCGTCCCTCAGCATGACCATGTGTTTGGACATGTTCTCCAGCAGGGACAGGAAACAGTGCTTGGCGTAGAACCATGTGTCCGTCCCCAGCTACACACACACACACACACACACACACACACACACACACACACACACACACACACACACACACACACACACACACACACACACACACACACACACACACACACCAATGTGTCATTATTGTGTGATTTGTAAAAACAACAACTTGTTTTTCCAGAGTTGCCTGAATCCTCTCAGGACATGACAGCTTGTGTTCTCAGCTGGAGCTCAATGGACTCAGCTGCAGTCACAGTCTGCTGTTGTGACCGCATGAGATCAAACGGGTCCAAAAAGAACGGCTCGGCCTCAGAGAAGAGTCCTGGTGGAAGACATTTTAATGCTGACTCTCTTGTAGTTGTGTTTATGGTCTCCTGTCCCCCGATAACGAGTACAGCCCGCATGTCTATTTTATATTGCTGTGTAAACATCTCCCTAAAACAACTGAGTTTATTTAGTGCTGAAAACAGCTAACGGTAACTAGCTCTCCTCCTATTGATTTCTACACAGACTTATTGATCAAAATGTCACATTATCAGGAATGCATTATAGGTGCAGAAGAGTGTTTAACCCAGACGGAAACCTGGGATTCATGTGTTAAAGCTGCATTCTCTCTCCTGACCACCAGGGGGCGACTCCTCTGGTTGTATAGAAGTATATGCTTCATGTGTTAAAGCTGCATTCTCTCTCCTGACCACCAGTGGTGACTCCTCTGGTTGTATAGAAGTCTATGCTTCATGTGTTAAAGCTGCATTCTCTCTCCTGACCACCAGGGGGCGACTCCTCTGGTTGTATAGAAGTCTATGCTTCATGTGTTAAAGCTGCATTCTCTCTCCTGACCACCAGGGGGCGACTCCTCTGGTTGTATAGAAGTCTATGCTTCATGTGTTAAAGCTGCATTCTCTCTCCTGACCACTAGGGGGCGACTCCTCTGGTTGTATAGAAGTCTATGCTTCATGTGTTAAAGCTGCATTCTCTCTCCTGACCACCAGGGGGCGACTCCTCTGGTTGTATAGAAGTCTATGCTTCATGTGTTAAAGCTGCATTCTCTCTCCTGACCACTAGGGGGCGACTCCTCTGGTTGTATAGAAGTCTATGCTTCATGTGTTAAAGCTGCATTCTCTCTCCTGACCACTAGGGGGCGACTCCTCTGGTTGTATAGAAGTCTATGCTTCATGTGTTAAAGCTGCATTCTCTCTCCTGACCACCAGGGGGCGACTCCTCTTGTTGTATAGAAGTCTATGCTTCATGTGTTAAAGCTGCATTCTCTCTCCTGACCACCAGGGGGCGACTCCTCTGGTTGTATAGAAGTCTATGCTTCATGTGTTAAAGCTGCATTCTCTCTCCTGACCACCAGGGGGTGACTCCTCTGGTTGTATAGAAGTCTATGCTTCATGTGTTAAAGCTGCATTCTCTCTCCTGACCACCAGGGGGCGACTCCTCTGGTTGTATAGAAGTCTATGCTTCATGTGTTAAAGCTGCATTCTCTCTCCTGACCACCAGGGGGCGACTCCTCTGGTTGTATAGAAGTCTATGCTTCATGTGTTAAAGCTGCATTCTCTCTCCTGACCACCAGGGGGCGACTCCTCTGGTTGTATAGAAGTCTATGCTTCATGTGTTAAAGCTGCATTCTCTCTCCTGACCACCAGGGGGTGACTCCTCTGGTTGTATAGAAGTCTATGCTTCATGTGTTAAAGCTGCATTCTCTCTCCTGACCACCAGGGGGTGACTCCTCTGGTTGTATAGAAGTCTATGCTTCATGTGTTAAAGCTGCATTCTCTCTCCTGACCACCAGGGGGTGACTCCTCTGGTTGTATAGAAGTCTATATAAATGACTCTACTTCTCTTGATGTATTCCCTCAGTAAACATTGTAAACATGAGTTTTTGTCTCAATCTCTAGTTTCAAGTCTTCTTCAATACAGCATGATGTTCATTTAGTAAATTATGGTCATTTAGAGTCAAACAGACCATAAAGCAGGGTTTAGGGGCGGGGCTACAAGGTGATTGACAGGTCGACACCAGAGACTTATAGGGCGTCTCACGTGACTCGTATTTACTGGCTTCTGTTTTTAAAGTCGTCTGACCTTCTTGTTGTACGGCTCCAGGCTCTTGATGACTCGAGAGATTCCAAAGTCGTAGTTCCCTTTGGCGCAGTACAGCGTCCTGAAGGACAAAAACACAACTAATTATTAAACATTATTACACACTGTGCACTTCAAAGTAAAGGTCTGTAGATAGCTTTGAAAGCACATGTTTGTATCTTACAGATTCACTCAAACAAACAGCTGGAACTCACCCGATGACCAGGTTGACGATGCAGAGGTGGAAGACCTTCTTGTCGGGGTCGTCGTAGGAGATCTGCTCCTCCTCCTTCTCGATCTTCCTCATCAGCTCTTCAGCCTGTTAGACGACAGGAGGAGGAAACAGGAAGTTGCTTTGTGCCGTACAAACACACAAAGAGACAAAAGTTACAGGCAAAACATGAAAGTTCATTGTTTGCTTAAATTAGTTGGATTTTCCTAAAAGAATAAGTTTACCAAACCAACCGACGAGTATTAGAAGCTAAATGTACTTCTGTCAAAGTATCAAATGTAAGTATGCGGATCCTTCACTACACCAGAAGGAATATAACTTCAGTAAAAGTAAAGAAGTATTATCAGCTAAAATGTACTTAAAGCTTTAAAAGTAAATGTACATTATGCAGAATGCTAAATACTGTATTTATATACCAAACAATGTTCTTGTGTTTTAGATGTACATGTGTGGAGAGTTCTGTCTCATTGTAACAGTGGAACCAGTTCTATTACATCAAAGTCTTATTTTTATATTTAATATCTCCGAATATTTCGGAGGTTCCGGTGCAGCCGGATATCTAACTCGAGCCTTCGTCCTCTATTCCCTCGTCTTCGTTTACAGAATGGAGTTTGAGTGGAGAGACGACGTCTCACCTCTAATCTGCAGATAAATAACAGGAAGCTAAATGATCTGCTCTCCTGTTTACCTGCACCTGATTGGTCGATATACCACTTTTCATATTAATGAGCAGTTTAATTATAGCAAATTACATTTTAGGTGACGATATATTTTATCTGCCAAATCTCCACCTGAAAAAAGTGGAGTAAAAAGTACAGCGGCGGCGACGTGATGACATCATCACCTCGTTGTACCGTACCTCCTCATTCTGGCTGGTCAGGATGTAGGACACACACAGGTTGGCCAGGACCATAGCGTTCACGTTCAGGATCTACACACACACACACACACACACACACACACACACACACACACACACACACACACACACACACACACACACACACACACACACACACACACACACACACACACACACACACACACTTTTACAGACTATTCCCAGGCGGTGACCTTGAATATGAACCTTTGTTGAAACCAATCCAGGGTGCGTGCAAGTTTCCTCAAACTGATTTTAGGCTCCTTAATAGAAGCTTAACATCAGACTTCATGAGACTATTCTGGGATGTGAAGAAACCCCGTTAAACAACGCTGCTCCCTCAGCCGAGTTTATCGTGACTTAATTGTCTGAAATTGGACAAAAGTCAAACTGAAAAAGTTCAGGTGCCAGAAAACGCCACGAGCAACACTGCAAACAAAAGGAACAAAGGAAATGAGCATCGTGCACGGAGGAGAAGACGCCGCAGAGCCGCTAGTGTTACCGAGGGTTTGCACTTGCAGGGACACTCCTGAATGTTACACTGCTCCACCTGGACAGAGAGCAAACGGTCAGCGTTCAGTCCGCAGGCTGCTGCTGACGCCGTGTGTTTGATGTGTGTTACATAAGAGCGCGTGGGGCCGGACTGAGGATGCTCACGTTGTCGTAGTGCTTCTTGACGATGGGCTCGTAGAAGCCGATGGCCTCCTTGTACTTGCTCTGCACGAACAGCACGTGGGCCACGTTCAGCTTCCACGTGTCGTCCTCGTTGCAGACCTCCACCGACTTGCGGAAAATCTTCTCCACCATCTGGAAGTTGTCCCGGTTCCAGTAGATCTTGGCCTGAGCCATCAGGACCACGATGTACCTGGATAGGAACAACCACGCGGTGAGAGGGTCCGGTTCACTTTTCAAGCCTCCAAGAACACTTTCTTCTTGTCGTTATTATTTATTTGGGCTGGGAATGAACCATGTGACATGTAACAATGATGCAAGAGTCAAAGTCAAAGTATTTCTCACTGGTACAATATGTGCAGCGAAATAGAGAGAGGCATACTCTTAAAGGCTGTGAAATAACAATACTTAGATCAAAATAAAAACTAGATAAGTATATGATTATAAGTGTTTATTTATGTTTATTTATGTGTGTGTGTGTGTGTGTCCTCACTTCTCCTGCATCAGGTCGTTCTCCTGCAGAGCTTTCTTCTGGGCTTCATCGTCTCGAGCCAGCCGGGCCTCCTGCACCTGAGAGAAGAACTCATATCAAAACCTATTATTTATTTAGAATAAAAAAAGCCATGAGAAACACTTAGAGATCCACTATAAGGAGGAAAAGCTTCAGCGACTGAAACTCTGTGACTGTCAGGATGCAGGTCAGCGCTCGACTGTCTGGAACCGATCATCCGACATGTCGGATATCTATCATCTCAAAATGAAATATAGACCTATGAAATATGGAAGGTGAAACATGGCATCCATCGTCAACAGGAAGGAAACAAGGAAACAAGGAAACACGCAGAGCGGTACACAACCTGCTTGGCCAGCTTCCTCAACTGCTCCGTCAGTTTGCCGTTCATCTCATCAAACTTCCTGAAAGCCTGTGAAACAGTGGAAACATGAGATTATATTTATGGAAGAAAGAAAACACGTTTAAAGATCCACACAACAAAACATGAGCTGTTTAGACGTGATGATGAACTTAAAAGGAGACGCGTCTTTTCTTGTATTTTCTAATAGAACATCTACTGCTTTAATGTCAAAGAAAACACAGGGTTGGTGATCACTCTGTGGGTTTGACTCTACTACTAGTACTACCATTACTACTACTACAATCTCTACTACTACTACTACTACTACTATTTAGTCCATTTATACATAAAGATACTTGTTAACGTGGCTTTAATTGAATGCACATGTTTCAGTACCTCCTCTGGTGCCGTGGGGCAGGTCAGCGAGGCGTCAAGGAACTCATACATGTACTGAACAGACAAACACAGGCCAACGTTAACATGGAGCCTGCAGCAGGAAACCTGCAGGCATAAACATAAACATGTGAGGCGGTCCAGAACCTTACCGGCGAGAGGAACTTGTAGGTGAGATGGGCCTTCTCTGCCAGGACGTCAGCCGCCAGGTCAAAGTACTGCGAGAGAGACGGAGTCCAGCGGGGACGTTAATACATAGTAAGGAGTTGCTGAGAATAATTAAATAGTCCCTTTCTTTCTTTTTCCCAGGAATAATAAAGGACTGATTCATTCTCTTAAACGGGGGTTTGTTTATCTGGAGTTCTGGATATTCATATATATACTTAAAGTCACAGTGGATCCTGCCAGGTCCAGGACCAGGTCCAGGACCAGGTCCAGGTCCAGGTCCAGGTCCAGGACCAGGTCCAGGATCAGGTCCAGGACCAGGATCAGGTCCAGGATCAGGTCCAGGACCAGGTCCAGGACCAGGTCCAGGATCAGGTCCAGGACCAGGTCCAGGACCAGGTCCAGGTCCAGGATCAGGTCCAGGACCAGGTCCAGGACCAGGTCCAGGATCAGGTCCAGGTCCAGGATCAGGTCCAGGACCAGGTCCAGGATCAGGTCCAGGACCAGGTCCAGGACCAGGACCAGGATCAGGTCCAGGACCAGGTCCAGGACCAGGTCGGGTTTGGCGTACCTCGTGTTTGCAGTAGAGCAGCAGCAGGTTCCCGAAGGTGACGGGGGGGAAGGAGGGCTGCTGCAGCAGGAAGGACAGCTTCTTAAAACCCTCCGACGGCTTCGTGTGCATGTTCACCAGCGCCTGGTTGTGGAGAGTCACTGGGTCCAGCTCCTGCAAAACACACACACATCATAGTATAGTGTAGAAACACTGTTTCACGCCTGTAAAATACTGTATTCCATATCTCTTCATAATACGATGAGGAAGAAAGGCCATTTTAAATCAGTTAACTTCAGTTGCTCATACATTCCACTAGGGGGCACTAGATGTACACTCCTCCCAGCTGAAGAGGACTGAGTGGCAGTCACAAATTGGGACAAGGACAGTGCCCCCGTCTGCAGATTAATTTGAATGAAGCAGCTTGGAGGCGATAAAACTATCATCGGTACCTCCATGTATGCCTTCACACCGATGTGTCTGTTCTAATGTTCTAATGTTCTACTGATCTCTGTTATCTCCACGCTGACAGCGGGGCGCGTCCAGGCAGCGCTCGTTCAGATTATGTCAGAATAATCACAGAGCCAGAGGGTGCAGCACACACACACACACACACACACACACACACACACACACACACACACACCTCCTCTGATCGGGGGGGCATGTCAGTCAAAGCCTCCTGAGCTCCCGTCACTGCAGGAAAACACAAGAAAGTGAAAAAGAAAACAAAGCAGTTTGTTTTAGTCGGAATCAGTTTTTCTCTGACAGACTTTTCTTTGGAGGATGAACAAATTGAAATATACATAATAAATTAACGCTTAAGCCCCGTTCTAGATTGCACATGTTGCCATTGACAAGCGACTATCTAGGTGTTTAACAACACCAAATATATAACATAGGTTTTAATGCGTAAATGCTGTGTAATATTCCCTTAAGTAGAATAAATAATACTATAAATGAAGTCACAATTAAAAAGTTGGCTCTAGACTTTTGAATCAAACACACTTAACAGAGTGTAACCAGTTAAGTCACCGTGCCGTCGTATTAGTTAATAATCAAATAACTATTTATGTGAGAAGGCCACACATAAGAGTGTAAACGGGTTATCTAAGTGGACGTTTGTCCGTGCGTCACACGTTAGGTCTCAGAGGCACTGAGGGAGGAGCTTACCGTTCTTCAGCTGGTATTCGATGGCAGCTTTGAGGTTGAAGGCCTCGATCAGGGCCGTCTGATGCAGCACCAGCGTGTTGCCCACGCTGTGCACGTCGATGCCCTCCGTCGTCAGGCCGACGCTCAGCTCTGGAGCGCAGAAAGCACAGCGTTGGCTCAAAAGAAAGGACAAATAACGTCAATTATTTCACTCTTAAACGTCCCTCTCGCCGCTGGAGAGTGAGGTCTCACCCGGATGTTCCCGGATGCCTTGCTCGATGATCTCTCCGATGTACTTGAGGGCCTGAGGGTAGTTCTTCAGGCTGTAGTAACACAGAGCGATGTTGTAGGACAACGCTGGGAGAGGGGGGCAGAACGACAGAGCGTGAGGAACTGTACATTCTTTATCTGATAACATACCACGGTTCTCCTTAAATATGTGAGAAAATAACTATTTAAATCATTTGCCTTCACTTTTCCCAGCTTATAAAACCTTTAACATGTTTTCCTTTCCTCCGCTGGTTCTGGTTTAAGTTTCTCTCGTTAGCTTGAACACTTTTGTCCATGAAGAAGTTACATTTCACAAACAGCTCACACACACGGGCCTGAACTGAAAGTTTGCTCTTGAAATTATAAACGTACAAAAAAAGCCAATATTTCCATCAAACAACACAACGTGTGGTGGAAGTAATATATTCTACAGCTGTCAATATGAACGGGGTCAACCTTAATCTGGGCTTTATGTCTCTTCTCTTTGTTGATACTTGACATTAAAGTTTGTGCCAAAAAGACAAGCAAGCATGTCACAGCATGAAGTCTTTTCTTTTCCTGACTTTACTTGCTGCACTTTGTACTCTTTATTTTAAAGTCTCCCTGTTGAAATACTGCAGAAAACAGACGGTTTCATTCATTTGAACCGACGTTGAGACACAAGACCGGCAGCTAGCTGTTAGAGACGCTTTTGTTCTGCCTGCTTTCTCCCAAAAAAATAATAACTTCACCCCCCGGAAAGTACTCAGAGGTGGCACACTTTACAGATGAGAAGGACTGATTGCTGATTGAAGAGTTGTGCGAAGGAGTTTCACTCATTAGAGATTCATAATAACGGCAGTCATTTCCAACAGCTGTGAAAAGATGTTTCCCTTTTGTTTAACACAGTTTAAAACTGAGTTTTGGGTTTTTCTATCAGATCTATGTTTTTAAAAAGGGCGTGAAACCATTAAAAAGTGTTGGGAGGAGAAGACTTCTGCTGTGCGAAGAAGAAGAAGATGATGATGATGATGAGGATGATAATGATGATCAAGTGGATCCCAGTTTCATTCAGCGTTTCTTAGCAATCGAGAACAGACCTCTTTACTACAGATCATTTTCCAGGATATTTCTGCAAAGCTCCGGCTACAAAAGACCAAATGGTCTTCTGGTTGTGTTTGTAGAGACATGCTCGCACAGCAGGACAGTTCTCTGCTTGTCTCCCCTTCATCTGTTTTGACTCCGGCTTCCTTTTCCTCATCAATCAAGTCTCTCATCGAAGCCAAACACACGTTTAAAACCAGAAACATAAAACCAGCCATCAAGCATGTCGACTTACTCGGCAACGTAATAGTTCATTGTCAAAGAAAAATAGGAGAATGTTTAAATGTTTTTCCAGAAAAACAAAAGATTTCCCGGGACATTTACTTTTCTGTGTGTTTTGAATGACTGGAAAATATGTAAATAACAGTTTTCCAGGTTTTCCAGGATGCCAAGATCGATCCGTCGTCGTCACTTCAGCCGAATCCGAGCCGAAAGCATTTCAGTTTGGTCATTAGATGAGGGCGTATGCGGCGTTTGTTAAAACGTCATGAAAACACTCCCACACTACCGAAGTCCTTCTTGAGGGAAAATAACTTCTCCACAGCCGATGATGACGTCGTATAACTGTTCACCTGCGGGTCATTCATGCGCGCGCCTCTCATAACTCACCTGGCACGTATCCCAGCACTTGCATGGCAGAAGAGAACTTCTTGCAGGCCTCCTCGTACTTGTCGTCCCGGTAGAGCAGACAGCCCATGTTGTAGCCGTAGTCGGGGTCCTCCTGGGGCAGCTGCTCCAGCAGGGACTGTGCAGTTCGTGGGAAATGAACGGGTGTAAGCATTCAAACGGCCACCGTGTTGAACCGAAACGGCATAATTTGTATAACAGATAATGCGAGAGAGCTCGTCACCTTGGCAGCCGAGTTATCTTCCTCGCAGTATTTGATACAGGCTTGCAGCTTCACCATCTGTGATAGAGACAGAGGACGAACAAAAGGGGAAACGCAACTGCTGGTTTGACTTTGGGGGGAAATTAAGCAAAACTATGAAGCACAGACTCCCAACATCCAACATTCATTTTCATGAGCTCACGTCTGTTTTTTCCACAATGAATTCACACATTTTCTGAGGGAGTTACAGAATATTTCTACTCTCGGTAACATGACCTTAAATCCTGTTTGAAAGCAGCATTGTTTCCCCGTTGCTGCGCTCTACACGGTTGTGCTTGCTTTATTCCATCGGTTGTGCATTTATTGTCCATATGCATTTGTTTACGCACTTATGTTGAACAACAGCTCCCAGTGATGGAAAGGTGTTTGATTAACAGATGGAGGAAACAAGGGGAAACATTTCAACGTTGTTCTTAAATCGTAATATTTGAAGCAGTGTTTGGACACCTGGAGCCAAATGGAAAAGAAGGCAGCGAGTCTTAGAAGAGCGGCACAAGATCTTCACACCGTCCGGCGCTGCGTTCAGGTTCTGCGTACCTTTGTGTGACTGCTGGGGTTGTCGAGCACGAAGGAGGCCTTCATGGCCTCAGGATAAGCACCGGCTTTGTAAAGGGACTGGGCGTAGTACACCCTGTACTCCTCCACCTCCGGGTGCAGCTGGCTGAGCTGCTCGTAGCAATCTGCAGAGTTGGTGAAGTCCTGGATGTGATAGTAGCAGAAACCCAGCAGAGACAGCGCTGCCCGGGACTGTGACACAGGAGAGCACGAGAGTTACACTGCATGGGGCTGTGTGGAGATATATATATATATATATATATATATATATATATATATATATATATATATATATATATATATATATACATACATACATACATACATACATACATACATACATACACACACACACACTATACAAATCCCACATAAATATAAACCAGGATGTTTTCAAGTATTACAGCACGAGATGTACTTTTAAAGACTTTTTCAAAAATACATATTAGTCATAAGTAAGTAATAAATAGAAATCAAATGGTTTGTTTCTATATTAAAGACTAAATCACATCATTGCCACTAGGGCTGCAAGTAAAGATGATCTTTCATTATGGATTCATTTGTTCATTAGTTTATTGATGAATTGATTGGTAATTTAATTGGTCTTTTAATTTCCTGAAGCCCAACATGAAATATTCCAATGTCTTGGTTCGTCTGGCCAACGATCCAAAAACCCAACGGTATTAAGATTAAAGAAATTATTTTCATTATCATTAATATTACATGTGTTTTGTTGTAATTTCTGTTAAACAGTACAGTTTTTCTTAAATGATTCACTATTTGTTGAGTCAATTAAATGTCAGCAAAAAGCAGAGAATAAACACATTAAAGGAGCTAGTAAGAGTAAATATGTGGCCATTTTGCTTGAAAAATTACTCAATTATCAAAATAGTTAATAGCCATTAAATAGTATATATGTGTGTGTATATATATAATATATAATTTTCACGTGTTATACTAACAGCCACTTACCTTCGTGTGTTTCTGAAGTTGGCCGTTCAGGATGTGAATAGCTTCAACATACTGGCTTTCTTTAATCTGAAAAACAGAGAATGAACTATGATGGTTTTATGCACAGCATAAATCTGACATGGTGACGTCATCTAAAAGGGCCGAACCTGCAACCCTGATAACTGAGTGAGACTAGTTAGAAGTCAAATTATTTGGTTATTTTTGTAAATTAAACGCATGCCGAATTCCCGAGCAGGCGATGGCATTTCCGGGAACAGTGTCACGTGTCAGGTGCGCGTCCTCCAGTAAACTACAAATCCTAAAATGAAGGATTTATGAACGGAGTCTGGCGCCCCGCCGCTAGCTTAGAGAAGCTAACTCGACAAAAACAACAGTATTCTCACCAGTTTGTAGATCGTAGCCGTGTGCTCTCCGTCTTTTATAGCCGTCATGGCTTCAACCAGTTGTGTTAATGATGATAAATCACGTTGTGGCTTTCTCCTAAAATGATTAAAAAAAGAGAGCATAGAGCTAGCTTCAGTTTAGCGGACGGACGTTAGGGCTTGAGATGTTACTTAGCAACGGGACAGACCGGAAATGGAGAACTTCTGACTGACGTGTCTAAGAGCCAATCATGTGGGAGAAAGAAGTTGAGCTGGCCAACCTCTTTATTTCCCCACCTACGACTTCATATTACGTTTCCCCCTAAAATGTTGTTTCTTTCCGATGATTTTCACAAGTGTATGCAGGACAGCCATATTTCATTCCAGCAGTTTAATTATATTCTATGTTTTTCAACTATCTATCTATCTTAAATGTTTTATTATTTGTTATTATATTTCTTTTAATAGACAAAAAGTACAGAGTCACTTATATGCCTGGCAAGCAGAAGAAAAACAAACTTTGTTCCTTTAAGGTGTAAATCTAATTGTATTAACTGCGGCGTCACTCTGCACATTTAACGGGTTTTTACACTTTAAAAACGCTTTAATACATTTTCAAGAAAGCTGACAGTTTCAAGGATTGTTATCCATTAAAAGCCGTAACAAGGCAGCTTTACAGTACAATGTGATGATGTGCAGGTGAGGGTCACATGATCAGCTAATAATGTCATAATAATGTAAAGTCACAACAAAAGCAGCCAAAAATTGCTGGTCAAGCTAGCTCGCTCCTCATTGGTCAATTCCGGACGTTATGTTGAAATAGAAATTTGCAAGTTGAAATCTTCATGTGAGCAGTGTTGGAAATGTTCCCTTGTTTTTTAGAGCAGACAAATTAAAACACACACACACACACACACACACACACACTCAAGAAATAGAAGTCAACAATTAACTTGTTTTCTTCTATTTCTTGAGTTTATGACTTGTATCTTGTTTATAATAATAATATGAATTATTACTCATCTTTGGCCCCATTGTCTTCCACTAATAAAGCACATTGGAGGGAAATGAACGGCCTCTCTGAGCGGATCAGCGTCTGTATTCATCTCAGCGTCTCAGTTCTTTTAAAAGCATTTGATCCACTTTCCTAACTTGTGAAGTGACGGATATCTCAGCTGGAATGTTTGAATCTGTCAGGATGGAGATCATTCAAAGCAAAACCTGATTATTTATTCAACAACACTTTTGGATGGAGCCTAGATATAATATGAAAATGAAGCCGATAATACCGACTCAAATTTAAACTACTTGAGGGCTTTAACAATCCTTCCATATGTTGTAATATATGTATTATGCAATGATTAATCTGAAACACTCAAATAAAACCTTGTACTTTTGTGAAAAAATATTTTGCGAAATAAATACAGACTTAGGAAGTAAAACTGCTTAAAAGAAGAAAAAAACACTGACCTGCAATAAACTCTGTTGACATGAAAACAAGAAATAACTAAATAAATAATAATAATGAGGTGTTTTGATTCTTATGGAAGTTTCTGTGCTCTGTCTTTCTTTTATTCTGTCTTTCTTTTATTCTTTTTATTCTTTCTTTTATTCTTTTATTGTTTCTATTCTTTTTTAATTGCTTTTCTTTCTTTTATTCTTTCGTTCTTTCTTCCAGAGCATAAGCACAGAATGGTATAAAAACCACCAATGATCTCATTTCTGAAAGATTCAGGACGTGAATGTGACGAATCACAGGAAAGAAAAACAACACAGACACACACACACACACACACACACACACACACACACACACACACACACACACACACACACACACACACACACACACACACACACACAGGTCAAATCAGATGAAACCGGTGCTGGAGCTTTGCCTCAAACCTCAAACCACACAGTTTTGACCTCCAGGCCTCCATAATGACGGTGGCTGCTCTGTGTGTGTGTGTGTGTGTGTGTGTGTGTGTGTGTGTGTGTGTGTATATACATGTGCATGCATGCCAGTGCAGCTGGGTGTGTGTTTCCTCCTCTCTCTCTGCTCGTCTCCTGCTTGCCACTGCCTTCTGTTGGGACGCTGGGGAAGCTGCAGAAGAGGAGCTGAGAATCCAACAGGTATCACAGCTGGTAATCAGGTACGTGCATATCGATCATATCCATTTCCTGCTTTCAGCCTCAGGCATGAAGAGAAGGCCGTTAGTTAACGGTGTCAAGGTTGTGCTGCTTTGTGTTTGCAGCTTGATTTCCTTTGTGTTCAAAGTTGCTTCATTTGAGCTGAAACCAAAACAAACAAAGTAAAAATAAAAGTGCCGATGGATTAAAATAAAAAATCTCTAAATATTGCAGCTGCGTAGAAATAAAACATGAGTGTATTCATGCTGCACATAACAGCGTGGGCACAGTAAGTGTAATGCACGCTGGAGATGAAACCGAATGGGACTCTTTTTAATGTCGAGCATGAATTTGAATCAGGCATCTGCCGTTTAAATATTGAATGAATTTCAGAAATTCTGCAATTCTTCCGCGTAGCTTCTTTCACCGCCGGGCCAAACTTATTTCATGGCTGCCAGATTGAGCCCCGGTTAGAGCTGACGAGATTTTGGTTGCTTGAAAGAAGAAGAAAAAATGAAAGAAAAGAAGCTGTGGCTTTGAGAAAACCTGCAGCACACACACACACACACACACACACACACACACACACACACACACACACACACACACACACACACACACACACACACGCACAGAGAGAGAGAGAGGGAGAGAGAGAGAGAGATGGCACACATGTACATTCTCAGTGTGTTGTTTATGTGTGTTTTCATACCTGTGTGTGTGTGTGTGTGTGTGTGTGTGTGTGTGTGTGTGTACACATGTAGGGTCAGAGGGGTTGATGTGTGTGTGATTGAATGGTTTTTGGGGAGTTGGTTAATTCTGCATCAAGAGATAACAACAACATCCTCCGGGTGTCCCCGGTTCAACTGGAGCTCATGTTGTGTTCAAGTCAACCATTAGAAGCCAACGACGTGTTGGAGCGTCTCTCAATGCCGCCTGACTTCCTGTCTGAGGCTCTCAGGTCAGAGCTTGTTGAGTCAAACTGAAGACGTTCATCTTTACAAATAGCAAATATCATTTCATCAGTAAACCTAATCAATACTTTTGTTTTGTTTTGTTTCAATTCACAACGTTAACCGAGTGTTTAAAACTGCGACCGTAATATATATAAAAGAAAATATATTTACCTCAATAAGTAAAATAATATATAATAGTGAATGCAATTTAGTTGAATTGAAACTTCTATCTAGTGAGTAACGGGTTCATGGTACTCATACATTGGTTTTGGTCTTTTCATGGGATTCTTGTTGACAAGAGAAAATAACCAGCTGGGTTCAAGTCTGCAAACTGACCATGTTGTAATATACAGTGTTATTTTTATAGTGTTTTACACTGCAGTTCCTTTAATGGCCACTAGACGGCGCTCCAGACAATCTGAGTGAATTTTAAGTGACGGAAAAACTCGGTTTTCCTGAAAACCATTGAGGTTCTGAAAAATAGTGTTTGCAACACTTCGGACCTGCAGAAGAGGTCTGAGACTTAAAGATACAGAGAATCACTGTTTTATGTTCAAAGGGAATCTGAACCTTTAAATGTCTTTTCAAACAAGTGGAAGTCGCCACACAGTCGATGCAGAGCCTCCGTGTCTTATTGGACTGATGTAACTGGAACAAGCAGGGCGTCTGAGGTCGTTTGCACTCGGCAGGTCTCTGCAGATCTCCTCAGCTCCCTTTGTGTGTCGCCGTCTGCCGGCTGCTCGGACTCCTTCCTTCATGGGAGCCGACTGCAGGAGCGGAGCGTTTAGCCCCGGGCTTCTTCCACCGTTCGCCCTCCGACACGCCCGGAAGACTTAGAAGTTCTCTCTCGGAGAAGTTAGATTTCCTTCTTCTCGGCTTTATCGGGATTGATTGAAGCCGTGAGGTTTAAGTGTAGAAGCTGCAGCACGCTGACTCAGAGGACATCCAGCTCTTAAAGCCCATAAGAAGCAGAGAGACGTGATGTAATCATACTAATGTATTAAAATACTCACCTCTCAGGCCTTTGACTTGATGAAGATGGAATAATAAAATGGACTCAATCTTCATTAAACAAACGGTGGCAATTACTTCTAATCAATTGATCAGTCAGCAAAACAACATGATGGTTTAAGTGGAGACGTGAGTCACAGAGCTCAACAACATAAAGGCTGTCGACCAATAAACAGATTAGAATAAAAAGGATTGAACTCAAGCAGAGGCAGGTTTCTTTGTTCAGCACATTTAAAGTTTATTTTAAATCTTTTACATGAGACATTTTAAGGTATTAAGTCAAGAAATAGACGATTAAATAAAATGTGAGAATAAAATTCAGGATAAGAATAAGATATAATTAAATAATATACATATGTAACACTGAAAAAAATATATATTTAAAGTTGAGTTATTTCTGTATGAAAATCGAATCGTTTCAAGATTTTTATTTCAAATATGTGTGGTACATATTTTCCCAGATATGTGGTTCAAGTAAAAGTTCATCATGATGAAACAAAAAACAAACAAACAAAAAAGATATTAAAATATCTAAACATAGAAGTTAGAAGGAGTGACACCTTTTACAATAAAAACAGTGATTTAATTCATTGTAAATATAAAGTAGGAGACCATCTTGCCATAAAATCACTCCTGCCACGAAGCTAAGGCCAAGGGCGTAAAGTGTGTGTGTGTGTGTGTGTGTGTGTGTGTGTGTGTGTGTGTGTTATGTAACCCTTGCTCGGACCACACCCATCTTCACCTCAACCTTCATTTTGATCTCAACTAGACGTCTGTAAAGTTCCATGACTCCATCTTTCACGGTTGGGAAGCTATGACGTATTGCCATGGCAACTCATACACACACACACACACACACACACACACACACACACACACATGACTCTTGTGCTCGTGTCCCCCCCCCCCCCAGGTGCTGGTCCAACATGGCCTCCAAAGTGACCGTGCTGCTGCTGCTGGTTCTGGGCGTTGCCGCGGTGTCGGTCCTGGGCCAGAAGCGCCGCCCGGCGTCAAAGACCCCCGCCAACGACAGGGATGGCTGTGAGCACCCAGATTACTCTGTTTATCCCCGGGGGTCAAAGGTCAAGTTCAGGGCTCATCGGGATGTCAACGCTTTAGAAGTGAAGGCAGAGCTGCGTGTCGATGTGTGGAAGCCTCGTGGTGTTGACGCTCTATCGGGGTCTTATGACGGCAGACCACCGCTTCTGAATACTAAATATATATAAATATAAATACTCAAATATTTACAGGATTTCTGAAGTTGTCAAAATGAAAAGGTACATTTGGACCTGGAACAAGCTAATCTTCTACGGTACTGACTGACTTTAACGTGAGCCTTAAGCCGCTGGGTCTTTGTGGCAGAAACCAGACGTCCTCATAGAAAACGTCCCAATAGGCTGACGACTCACAGAACCACACGTTTGGATCTTCTTTAAACTCTTTTTCAGGCAGATCGAGCAGGAAACGGTATTTTAGCGATCTCTATCATGAACCTCTTTTGTGCTTTACCCCGTGTCACCAGCTCTGTGTTGTCTTTGTGATCTCTTGTCCCAGCTGAGAGGGTGAACATGCGCGGCGTGGCCAACCTCACTCAGGTCCTGGACGACTGGAGGTTCGACATCATGACCGAGATGAGAGGACTTCTGCAGAACGACCACCAGTCTGTCCTGCCCGACTACGCCCGGTACGGACGGTTATCAGAGGGATAAGGCGCTCAGAATATCGTATCATATCTTAACATATTGCATCGTAATGTATCGTAACGTATCCCATCTCCACGTATCGTAATGTATTGCAAAGTATCGTATCGTATCGTAACATATCATATCGTATCGTAATGTATCTCTACGTATCTCCACGTATCGTAACAATATATTATTATGATACATTACGATGTATATATATATATATATATATATATATATATATATATATATATATATATATATATACATCGTAATGTACTGTATGTTTCAGTGAAGTTCGCAAAGGAGGATTTCTGAGAACTAAGACTGATGTTTATGAACGTAAGAAGATGAAGACTGAAGTCAAGAACACATTAGAATCCTTCCAGACAAACTGTATTAACAAACTGCTCCAGAGGATCCTTCCTGACTTTTATTAAAAGCCAGCAGCAGCTCAGTTGAGCAGTCTAAATATAATACATACTATAAAACAGTTCATTGGTGCAAGATATTTTCCGTTACAGCATTATTATTTAAAATGTATTCGAGCAAAGTTCTGTGAAAAGACTTTGAAGCCGGAACAGAAAAGGAAAGAAAATGGAATTGAGAGCAAACTTTAAAAAAACTAAGAGAAAAGAAAAAGCTGCACACAGAGCAGCCATTTGGCCAAATGCAAGTAAAGAAAGGCAGAGAATGTCCCATAAACATGCGGCTCCATCAATGTTCCCATAATGATGTCTGCTCCCTAAACTGCGGCGGAGGCCGGAAACCCCAGACTTCCTTTGTGGAAAACTCCTTTCACACAATAACAGCGCGTTTCTATTCTGACTTCTAAATTGCCGTTTCAGTTTCTTATGACGGCATCGGCCGCAGAGTCTGCCGACTTTACGCTCAGCTGAAGGACAAAACACATTCCTGTGGGAGACGTTTCATTTCACTCACGGAAAAGTCTGCTCCTTCAAAACAGCCGAGAGTCACACGAGAAGTATTCCGGTCCTTCACTGATACTACACTGCAAAATACTACACTTTGCAAAAGTGTTGAAGTATTATGAGCAACGTGCACTTAAAGTACATACAGTAAAAGTGTTGAAGTATTATGAGCAACGTGCACTTAAAGTACATACAGTAAAAGTATTGAAGTATTATGAGCAACGTGCACTTAAAGTACATACAGTAAAAGTATTGAAGTATTATGAGCAACGTGCACTTAAAGTACATACAGTAAAAGTATTGATTGATCAGTAAAAAAACTGGTTTCTGGATTATCTGCTGCATTAATGTGTATGCTGCGTTTTAACTCTTTTTATTCTCTTATGTAGTTTAATCTTCATCAATGCATCATATTCTATACGCTCATCATGTGTTTGTAGTCCTGTGAGAACCTCGTGTCTCTAAAAGAACAAACAGCTTTGTGACGATGTATTTTCCAGCGGATCCAAGAGGTTTTTCTTCATCCTTCAGTTTATCTCAAACATTAAACATCAACTGGAGTCACAAAGTTTTACAGGAAGTTCCTCAAAGTTTTAGTTCAGAACCGTACTTGAGTAAATGTTCACCGTTGACTTCCACTAAACTGTTCTTCACACTTCTGTAACTCATATTGTCTCTTTATGTCGTCTTTACTCCTCAAGTCGAATTTGAAACACACTGAAACTTTTACATCTGTATCTTTGAAAGAGGCTCAGAGTGTGAATCTTGAACCAGATGAACGCTCTTCTCTCCCCGGGTTCCCGTCCAGGATCCAGCCGCTGGCGGAGGCCTTGGAGGACCTCTACAAGGAGTTCAACGCCCTGAAAGCTCACCTGGGCGACCTCACCGAGAAGTTCACCGCCATAGAAACCTTCATCGACGAGGTCAAGGCCGACCGCACCACCAACGCCGGCCCGGCTCCGCCCCCGGCCCCGCCCCCGGCCCCGCCCCCGGCTCCCCTGCCCCGCCAGACCGGGAGGAGGGTGATGAAGAAGAAGGTCACTTCCTGAGCAGCCAGCGACTCTTCACCTTCCTCTTTGCTGCTTCTTCTTCTCAGGCTGTCTCATGTCTCTATGTGTCTCATTTTACAGCGCTGAAGCTTTTATTTCATCATGTAATAAACAATCATTGTTCCCCCAAATATAAAACACAAAGATCTTAAGGTTTAAACTATAAAAACATGAGAATAACATACACAATAAAACACATTTAATCAAAAATAAAGTGCATTATGTTGCAAAACAAGTATATTTGTTGGTAAAACTCCACAAACGTTGATTGATTTTGGTCCAGCTGACCTGTGATAACTTTATATATATATATATATATATATATATATATATATATATATATGTATATATATATATATATATATATATATATATATATATATATACACTGAAGGCCTTTCTGAAAACATGCTGGTTTGGTTCACTGCTGCATCATACGAGCTCCAAATAAACTCACTTATTGCATTCATTCATCATTCCAGTCTTTTCAGAGAACAATAATTCCACGCCGACGTATCGTGAAGCGTTTTCTTGGTCATGTGACTCCCTAGATGACTGGATGAGTTTGCTGGTTTCAAACATGGCACACCTCATTTTTGGTAACGGGTAAAAAGCTGTCATGGCCAGAGACGCGGGGGTTCCTTGACCTCTGACCTGAAGATAGGAGAATAAAAAACGGTTTCATGGTTGTCGCCGTAGACTGTATACAGGAAGTGGACGTCACCCGTTGGTTTGATACCCATTGATATTCTTTTACTTCTATTATTTTTCCTCTTGCACACTTTTAATATACTGAAGCTTTGTAATGTTGGTTTTAATGGAGGCCTGCTATTGGCTGATTCAGTGCTTGAAGAAGTGCATGCTGGGTAGCCAGAATTTTATTCAGTATTTTAGCGCTGAGTGGTTTGAGAGAAACATATTTATTTGAACCTAAATCGTGATCGTTTCCGAACTCTAACCAAACAAAAACACATTTAGGTTTTGAGGATGCGTTCAAGTCCCGTGGGACGTTTTGGAGGAAACTCTTCGTGGTCGTACGAGGTGCCGGACCTGTTGGTATGAAGATCTTTGGCATTAGATATAATCTGTCAGACTCAAAAACCCAAAACTCCACCTCATCCAAACTCTGCAGGGTCTCTGAGCTGCGTGACCCGGTGGCATTACATCGTAATCCAGACACCGCAACACACGGTGTAATAACACGCGTGTGTAATAACACGCTGTGTGAGTGTAATCTGCAGTTGCTCTCAATTCTGACTCTCTGCAGGAGGAGAGGAGGACGGAGGAGAAAAGAAGAGGAGAGGTCAAACTTTAAATACACGTGATGTAAAGAGAGATGATTCTATTTGAAAAGCACTTCTGAGTCTCATTTATTTAGACAAAGACTCAGAGAAGCAGTCAATAAGTACACGTTTGTATTCCAGTTGTGGTAGAAGTACTCCGTTTACTTCAGTAAAAGTAGTAATATCACAGTGTAGAAAAACTCGGTTCTAAATGCTGCTTTCAAAATCCTATTTAAAAAGTACTAAAGTATTAGCATCAGTTGATTATAACTTATATTAATAATCTGAATCTGTAAATGTAGAAGTAGAAGTATAATGTAGTATTAACAGGAAACACTCAAGTACAAGTACTTCTGTAAATGTACTTTGTTACATTTTTAACTTTGCAGATAAATATTAAAAACAAGTTTATAAAATGTGATGCATCGTTAGAAATAAAACAATCTGCTGATGTGATTACGTCATGAGAACTTTTAGTCTGAATACTTTAAGTACATTTTGTTATGAAGTTATTCAGTTAATTATAATAAAGGTGTTTTATATATTTTTTATTTTACAGTGAAGTACTGCTACTTTTACTTATCTAAAAATATATTTGTTCCACCTTCTCCTTTGACAGCAGGTGAAGAAATAATTAAACCTATCAATATGAAAATATAAACAGTCAAAAATACATACACAAAAAAATAAGAAAAATATGCATCAAATATACGTAAAAATACTGATTAGGACTGACAACATAAACCTGTTGTTGCAACTCAAAATAAATGAAAAAAATATGAAATATTGTGTGAATGAGAATGCTCTCCAAATACAAATACACAAAAACACAAATACAAATACACAAATACCGCACTAATCTGATGGAATCCTTTCACTTCAAACACAAACACAGTTTTTCGTGCTCACACTAAACGCGGTGATGTTTTAGACCTCAGACTAAACGCGGTGATGTTTTAGACCTCAGACTAAACGCGGTGATGTTTTAGACCTCAGACTAAACGCGGTGATGTTTTAGACCTCAGACTAAACGCGGTGATGTTTTAGACCTCAGACTAAACGCGGTGATGTTTTAGACCTCAGACTAAACGCGGTGATGTTTTAGACCTCAGACTAAACGCGGTGATGTTTTAGACCTCAGACTAAAGCGGTGATGTTTTAGACCTCAGACTAAGCGCGGTGATGTTTTAGACCTCAGACTAAACGCGGTGATGTTTTAGACCTCAGACTAAACGCGGTGATGTTTTAGACCTCAGACTAAACGCGGTGATGTTTTAGACCTCAGACTAAACGCGGTGATGTTTTAGGCCTCAGACTAAGCGCGGTGATGTTTTAGACCTCAGACTAAACGCGGTGATGTTTTAGACCTCAGACTAAACGCGGTGATGTTTTAGGCCTCAGACTAAGCGCGGTGATGTTTTAGACCTCAGACTAAACGCGGTGATGTTTTAGGCCTCAGACTAAGCGCGGTGATGTTTTAGACCTCAGACTAAACGCGGTGATGTTTTAGACCTCAGACTAAACGCGGTGATGTTTTAGGCCTCAGACTAAGCGCGGTGATGTTTTAGACCTCAGACTAAACGCGGTGATGTTTTAGACCTCAGACTAAACGCGGTGATGTTTTAGACCTCAGACTAAACGCGGTGATGTTTTAGACCTCAGACTAAACGCGGTGATGTTTTTGGCGTCAGACTAAGCGCGGTGATGTTTTAGACCTCAGACTAAACGCGGTGATGTTTTAGACCTCAGACTAAACGCGGTGATGTTTTAGACCTCAGACTAAACGCGATGATGTTTTAGACCTCAGACTAAACGCGGTGATGTTTTAGACCTCAGACTAAGCGCGGTGATGTTTTAGACCTCAGACTAAACGCGATGATGTTTTAGACCTCAGACTAAACGCGGTGATGTTTTAGGCCTCAGACTAAACGCGGTGATGTTTTTGGCGTCAGACTAAGCGCGGTGATGTTTTAGACCTCAGACTAAACGCGGTGATGTTTTAGACCTCAGACTAAACGCGGTGATGTTTTAGACCTCAGACTAAACGCGATGATGTTTTAGACCTCAGACTAAAGCGGTGATGTTTTAGACCTCAGACTAAGCGCGGTGATGTTTTAGACCTCAGACTAAACGCGGTGATGTTTTAGACCTCAGACTAAACGCGGTGATGTTTTAGACCTCAGACTAAGCGCGGTGATGTTTTAGACCTCAGACTAAACGCGGTGATGTTTTAGACCTCAGACTAAGCGCGGTGATGTTTTAGACCTCAGACTAAACGCGGTGATGTTTTAGACCTCAGACTAAGCGCGGTGATGTTTTTGGCCTCAGACTAAGCGCGGTGATGTTTTTGGCCTCAGACTAAGCGCGGTGATGTTTTATGCCGTGTTCACACCGGACGCGGCGCGAATTTGCGGCGCGACCAGATTACATGCAAAGTCAATCCACAGACGCGCCGCCCCGCGAATCGGCGATTTTTTCGCGGGGCGGCGCGATAGACGCGTTTGAGGCGGCGCGAACAGAGCGTTTGACGAGGGGCGAACAGAGCGAAGGACGCGGCGCGAATTCGCGTGAGTTCAATTCTCCCAACTCCAGCGGAGAATTCGCGTGACGCAAAGTTGCGGCAGCCAATCAGCGTTGAGAATCAGCGTTGAGAAGCTCCGCCCATCATCACCGCCGTCTTGCCGGTCCCGAATGAAACTGCTGCTGCTTCGCCTGAACCAGCGCTGGCAGCGGCCGTCATTCAGACACTGTTGTGGGACTACGGATAATATTATGAACCCAGACACCATGGAGTTTGATGTTCCGACACATGTGGAGTTTACACAACAAGTATAAAGCAGAACTAGTGGTTAATTCCATGGTGGATGGCAGAATCGGTATCCGTTTTACGGAGAAGCCAGACGCATTTCCTGGAGGAGTCGGAGAAATTCACCGAGCTGTGTGCGGCTACGGATGGTGTTATGAACCCAAACACGAGGGCGTTTCATGTTCCGACATGTTTGGAACATCCACAACAAGTATAAAGCAAAACTAGTGGTTATTTATTCCATGGTCGATAGCGGAAATGAAAGCTCCTTTCACAGAGACAAGTGACTGAGATAAGCCACGCCCCTTTCGCGGCGCGATGTTTCGAGTTTGGTGTGAACCTTTCATATATATACACATACATACATACATACATACATACATACATGTATGTATGTATATATGTGTGTGTGTGTGTATATATATATATATATATATATACACACACACACACACACACACATATACATACATACATACATACATACATACATACATACATACACACACACCTGGTTATAACCAGACTTATATTATTTTGAATTTGTCTTCAACATTTGTGGTTTTCTTTATAAGCCTAACATGTAAAATGATGATGTAAAAAATATGCATAAATGTATGTTTTGCATCGTTGTTTTTCTTCAAATATATTTTCCTCTGAGTTTCTGTTAGATGAGCCTGTCGTGGTTTCTTCCTCGCCCGTATTCTACTTCCATTTACTCTTTCCCCTGTCTCCCCTTTCCTTTTATAAAAAGTGCAAATAAAACATGAAACAAAACAAACGTTTGCGTGACACATTCCTGCAGCTCAAAGCCACCAGGTATAATTCACTCATTCGTCTTCCGGCGCTCTGGTCCAAAGCTGATGGCGTGCGTCTGAGCGGCGGCTGTAAAACACAGCGTGCTTTCAGTCTCACCTGTCAGACGGGAAAACAGGGAGATTGCATCATTATTCCACGGCGCCGTTTCCTGGATCGGAGAACCGAACCCTTTAGTCGATAAAGTAAACTGACTTTTATTAGATGGAGCTTGATGGGGAGATTCTTTACCCCCAGTATGACTAAACACAAAAAGAACAGCAGGTGAAAGATGAGAGGGAAGCTTCATAAACACCAGGAGGGAAGGGGTCCATCCGTCAGTACACACACACACACACACACACACACACACACACACACACACACACACACACACACACACACACACACACACACAATGTAATGTAATGTACTCTGAAAGGTTCAATCTGAGCAGAATGAAGACGATGTGTGTTTCTGTCACCTGAGGACGTCGTGATGCGTTTCCTGCAGAGAGACTGCAGCAGCTCCACATTTAAATCAGAGCGTAAATCTGCAGGAGGGATGTGACCCCCACCCTGGCCTCTTTCATTTTAAGATCTTAATCTGAGAGTTGGAAGTCGCTCTACAAACTGTTTGCAGAGCGACCGTCCGACAATGTGTGGAGTAAGAGTGACATCTTGCTCTCTGAGATGCAAAACTCCACGAGAGAAGAGGCCTTGATGAACTAGAATGACTGATGAAGCTTTCCTCTGTTCTCTATTCTACGAGTCCAATTAGAGGAAGGGGAGAAAATAAAGACTCTACCAGCTACAGATGCAGCCCAGTATCACACATAGTCACAGGACTTTAACCAGGAAGACACCGCAGTGGTTTATGTCTAACCCTAACTGTTGGTGGTTTATGTCTAACCCTAACTGTTGGTGGTTTATGTCTAAACCTAACTGTTGGTGGTTTATGTCTAACCCTAACTGTTGGTGGTTTCGATATTTAAACCTAACTCTTGGTGGTTTATGTCTAAACCTAACTGTTGGTGGTTTAGATATTTAAACCTAACTGTTGGTGGTTTATGTCTAAACCTAACTGTTGGTGGTTTAGATATTTAAACCTAACTGTTGGTGGTTTATGTCTAAACCTAACTGTTGGTGGTTTATGTCTAAACCTAACTGTTGGTGGTTTATGTCTAAACCTCAGTGTTGGTGGTTTAGATCTAAACCTAACTGTTGGTGGTTTAGATATTTAAACCTTACTGTTGGTGGTTTATGTCTAACCCTAAATGTTGGTGGTTTATGTCTAAACCTAACTGTTGGTGGTTTATGTCTAACCCTAACTGTTGGTGGTTTATGTCTAACCCTAACTGTTGGTGGTTTATGTCTAAACCTAACTGTTGGTGGTTTATGTCTAACCCTAACTGTTGGTGGTTTATGTCTAACCCTAACTGTTGGTGGTTTATGTCTAACCCTAACTGTTGGTGGTTTATGTCTAACCCTAACTGTTGGTGGTTTATGTCTAAACCTAACTGTTGGTGGTTTATGTCTAAACCTAACTGTTGGTGGTTTATGTCTAAACCTAACTGTTGGTGGTTTATGTCTAAACCTAACTGTTGGTGGTTTATGTCTAAACCTAACTGTTGGTGGTTTAGATATTTAAACCTAACTGTTGGTGGTTTAGATCGAAACCTAACTGTCGGTGGTTTATGTCTAAACCTAACTGTTGGTGGTTTAGATATTTAAACCTAACTGTTGGTGGTTTCGATATTTAAACCTAACTGTTGGTGGTTTAGATCACCACAGACCCCTCTCACCCTGGACACAAGCTGTTCCAACTCCTCCCCTCTGGAAGGCGCTACAGAGCACTGTACGCCAAAACCACCAGACACAGAAACAGCTTCTTCCCACTGGCCGTCACTCAAATGAACAGTTAAACAGACTCTTCAACTGCACTATCTGCACTTTTTTGTTGTTTTACTACTGTCTTTGATGTCCTTTTTGTGTTTTTTGTGTTTATCTTGTATATTGTGTGTGAAAGGGTACGAAGAGCCAGTGAAACCGGAGTCAAATTCCATGTATCTGCAAATTTATATGGCCATTAAAGCTGATTCTGATTCTGATTCTGATTTATGTCTAACCCTAACTGTTGGTGGTTTATGTCTAACCCTAACTGTTGGTGGTTTATGTCTAAACCTAACTGTTGGTGGTTTATGTCTAACCCTAACTGTTGGTGGTTTATGTCTAACCCTAACTGTTGGTGGTTTCGATATTTAAACCTAACTGTTGGTGGTTTAGATCTAAACCTAACTGTTGGTGGTGGTTTAGATCTAAACCTAACTGTTGGTGGTTTAGATATAAACCTAACTGTTGGTGGTTTATGTCTAACCCTAACTGTTGGTGGTTTATGTCTAACCCTAACTGTTGGTGGTTTATGTCTAACCCTAACTGTTGGTGGTTTATGTCTAACCCTAACTGTTGGTGGTTTATGTCTAAACCTAACTGTTGGTGGTTTATGTTTAAACCTAACTGTTGGTGGTTTATGTCTAAACCTAACTGTTGGTGGTTTATGTCTAACCCTAACTGTTGGTGGTTTATGTCTAACCCTAACTGTTGGTGGTTTATGTCTAACCCTAACTGTTGGTGGTTTATGTCTAAACCTCAGTGTTGGTGGTTTAGATCTAAACCTAACTGTTGGTGGTTTATGTCTAAACCTAACTGTTGGTGGTTTATGTTTAAACCTAACTGTTGGTGGTTTATGTCTAAACCTAACTGTTGGTGGTTTATGTCTAAACCTAACTGTTGGTGGTTTATGTCTAAACCTCAGTGTTGGTGGTTTAGATCTAAACCTAACTGTTGGTGGTTTATGTCTAAACCTCAGTGTTGGTAGTTTAGATATTTAAACCTAACTGTTGGTGGTTTCGATATTTAAACCTAACTGTTGGTGGTTTCGATATTTAAACCTAACTCTTGGTGGTTTATGTCTAAACCTAACTGTTGGTGGTTTAGATATTTAAACCTAACTGTTGGTGGTTTATGTCTAAACCTAACTGTTGGTGGTTTATGTCTAACCCTAACTGTTGGTGGTTTATGTCTAACCCTAACTGTTGGTGGTTTATGTCTAACCCTAACTGTTGGTGGTTTATGTCTAACCCTAACTGTTGGTGGTTTATGTCTAACCCTAACTGTTGGTGGTTTATGTCTAACCCTAACTGTTGGTGGTTTATGTCTAACCCTAACTGTTGGTGGTTTCGATATTTAAACCTAACTGTTGGTGGTTTAGATCTAAACCTAACTGTTGGTGGTGGTTTAGATCTAAACCTAACTGTTGGTGGTTTAGATATAAACCTAACTGTTGGTGGTTTATGTCTAACCCTAACTGTTGGTGGTTTATGTCTAACCCTAACTGTTGGTGGTTTATGTCTAACCCTAACTGTTGGTGGTTTATGTCTAACCCTAACTGTTGGTGGTTTATGTCTAACCCTAACTGTTGGTGGTTTATGTTTGAACCTAACTGTTGGTGGTTTATGTCTAACCCTAACTGTTGGTGGTTTATGTCTAACCCTAACTGTTGGTGGTTTCGATATTTAAACCTAACTGTTGGTGGTTTAGATCTAAACCTAACTGTTGGTGGTGGTTTAGATCTAAACCTAACTGTTGGTGGTTTAGATATAAACCTAACTGTTGGTGGTTTATGTCTAACCCTCAGTGTTGGTGGTTTATGTCTAAACCTAACTGTTGGTGGTTTAGATATAAACCTAACTGTTGGTGGTTTATGTCTAAACCTAACTGTTGGTGGTTTATGTTTAAACCTAACTGTTGGTGGTTTATGTCTAAACCTAACTGTTGGTGGTTTATGTCTAAACCTAACTGTTGGTGGTTTATGTCTAAACCTCAGTGTTGGTGGTTTAGATCTAAACCTAACTGTTGGTGGTTTATGTCTAAACCTCAGTGTTGGTAGTTTAGATATTTAAACCTAACTGTTGGTGGTTTCGATATTTAAACCTAACTGTTGGTGGTTTCGATATTTAAACCTAACTGTTGGTGGTTTATGTCTAACCCTAACTGTTGGTGGTTTATGTCTAACCCTAACTGTTGGTGGTTTATGTCTAACCCTAACTGTTGGTGGTTTATGTCTAACCCTAACTGTTGGTGGTTTCGATATTTAAACCTAACTGTTGGTGGTTTAGATCTAAACCTAACTGTTGGTGGTGGTTTAGATCTAAACCTAACTGTTGGTGGTTTAGATATAAACCTAACTGTTGGTGGTTTATGTCTAACCCTAACTGTTGGTGGTTTATGTCTAACCCTAACTGTTGGTGGTTTATGTCTAACCCTAACTGTTGGTGGTTTATGTCTAACCCTAACTGTTGGTGGTTTATGTTTGAACCTAACTGTTGGTGGTTTATGTCTAACCCTAACTGTTGGTGGTTTATGTCTAACCCTAACTGTTGGTGGTTTCGATATTTAAACCTAACTGTTGGTGGTTTAGATCTAAACCTAACTGTTGGTGGTGGTTTAGATCTAAACCTAACTGTTGGTGGTTTAGATATAAACCTAACTGTTGGTGGTTTATGTCTAACCCTCAGTGTTGGTGGTTTATGTCTAAACCTAACTGTTGGTGGTTTAGATATAAACCTAACTGTTGGTGGTTTATGTCTAAACCTAACTGTTGGTGGTTTATGTTTAAACCTAACTGTTGGTGGTTTATGTCTAAACCTAACTGTTGGTGGTTTATGTCTAAACCTAACTGTTGGTGGTTTATGTCTAAACCTCAGTGTTGGTGGTTTAGATCTAAACCTAACTGTTGGTGGTTTATGTCTAAACCTCAGTGTTGGTAGTTTAGATATTTAAACCTAACTGTTGGTGGTTTCGATATTTAAACCTAACTGTTGGTGGTTTCGATATTTAAACCTAACTCTTGGTGGTTTATGTCTAAACCTAACTGTTGGTGGTTTAGATATTTAAACCTAACTGTTGGTGGTTTATGTCTAAACCTAACTGTTGGTGGTTTATGTCTAACCCTAACTGTTGGTGGTTTATGTCTAACCCTAACTGTTGGTGGTTTATGTCTAACCCTAACTGTTGGTGGTTTATGTCTAACCCTAACTGTTGGTGGTTTATGTCTAACCCTAACTGTTGGTGGTTTATGTCTAACCCTAACTGTTGGTGGTTTATGTCTAACCCTAACTGTTGGTGGTTTCGATATTTAAACCTAACTGTTGGTGGTTTAGATCTAAACCTAACTGTTGGTGGTGGTTTAGATCTAAACCTAACTGTTGGTGGTTTAGATATAAACCTAACTGTTGGTGGTTTATGTCTAACCCTAACTGTTGGTGGTTTATGTCTAACCCTAACTGTTGGTGGTTTATGTCTAACCCTAACTGTTGGTGGTTTATGTCTAACCCTAACTGTTGGTGGTTTATGTCTAACCCTAACTGTTGGTGGTTTATGTTTGAACCTAACTGTTGGTGGTTTATGTCTAACCCTAACTGTTGGTGGTTTATGTCTAACCCTAACTGTTGGTGGTTTCGATATTTAAACCTAACTGTTGGTGGTTTAGATCTAAACCTAACTGTTGGTGGTGGTTTAGATCTAAACCTAACTGTTGGTGGTTTAGATATAAACCTAACTGTTGGTGGTTTATGTCTAAACCTAACTGTTGGTGGTTTATGTCTAACCCTAACTGTTGGTGGTTTATGTCTAACCCTAACTGTTGGTGGTTTATGTCTAACCCTAACTGTTGGTGGTTTATGTCTAACCCTAACTGTTGGTGGTTTATGTTTGAACCTAACTGTTGGTGGTTTATGTCTAACCCTAACTGTTGGTGGTTTATGTCTAACCCTAACTGTTGGTGGTTTCGATATTTAAACCTAACTGTTGGTGGTTTAGATCTAAACCTAACTGTTGGTGGTGGTTTAGATCTAAACCTAACTGTTGGTGGTTTAGATATAAACCTAACTGTTGGTGGTTTATGTCTAACCCTAACTGTTGGTGGTTTATGTCTAACCCTAACTGTTGGTGGTTCATGTTTAAACCTAACTGTTGGTGGTTTATGTCTAAACCTAACTGTTGGTGGTTTATGTCTAAACCTAACTGTTGGTGGTTTATGTCTAAACCTAACTGTTGGTGGTTTATGTCTAACCCTCAGTGTTGGTGGTTTATGTCTAAACCTCAGTGTTGGTGGTTTAGTTGCCTCCCTTTTCCGACTTCTGCAGACTCATATGAAACATAATTGGGTAACACTTTATAATAACTACACGCTATGAAGCATTAGTTAAGTAAGAGTAAACACGTAATTCATCATTTATAAAGCATTGTTCCACACTTTATGAATGATGGATTCACCCTTCGTAAATGAAGTATTATATTATGCGTCATAGCTAGCGTGTAGTTATTACAAAGTGTTACCGTTTATTTCTGTTTGTCTCTGTAATATTTAATAGTTAGAGGCGGCCGGGGCATCGAGAAGTCTCTCTCTGGTCCTATGACTCGGTAATAATTGTGATACGTCAAAAACAATCATAATCAACAACAAAATATTCTCCCCTCATCAGTCAAAAGGTAGTTTTTGGAAGACTCTTCTGTCTCTGGAGTTGCTTCCAGTCCACTTCAGAGGCAGCAGCTGTTCAGCATCAAAGCAGCAGGACTCATATGCAGCCATTCATTCCTCCAGAGAGAAGTCAATTACTGCAATGTTTACTGAATATTACAGTTTTATGTTGTCGTCTTTACGTCTTCCCCTCATTTCTTTAATCATTCACGTTAAAAGTTGTAGGTTCCTTTTAATGTAAAGCATTTTTTCTCTGCATTAAAGTTCCTTTCGTTTCCTGTGAATACATATTCTTCACATCCTCACTTTATGAAGTTCCTGCTCATCTCTGCACATCAGTAGCTCTGAGTTCATAATTCATCATCAGGTGCAGATCAGCTTCTCTTTGTCTGAATTCACTTAGTCGGCGGGTTCTGTGCATACTGAAGCTCGCCAAGAGGAGCAGTAGCATTGTGCACATTAAAGACATAGAATAATCGATGAGCGCCCTCGGTACTGGGATGAAAGAAAATGTATTTCTTATAAAAAAAAACGACAACTTACAGAGACTTAAAACATCACCATCGCTGTAAACTTTACGTCAGGTTTACTGACGGATGTTCTGACCAATGGATGAGCAGGAGGCGGGAACTCTGATGTGCAAAGATGGACAATTTCTACTGCTCTGCCTTTAGCTTCTCAACGTAGTCGCAGCAGTAGTTTAGCTGCATTCTCTCTCCTGACCACCAGGGGGCGACTCCTCTGGTTGTATAGAAGTATATGCTTCATGTGTTAAAGCTGCATTATCTCTCCTGACCACCAGGGGGCGACTCCTCTGGTTGTATAGAAGTATATGCTTCATGTGTTAAAGATGCATTCTCTCTCCTGACCACCAGGGGGCGACTCCTCTGGTTGTATAGAAGTCTATGCTTCATGTGTTAAAGCTGCATTCTCTCTCCTGACCACCAGGGGGTGACTCCTCTGGTTGTATAGAAGTCACTATGTTGCCTTGTGTTAACAATCTTTATAGTGGAATAATAAAATAATAAAAAGCATCAAACTCAGTGTGCGACGATTAAAAAAACTCCACTCGCTGAATGAAGCTGAATATTTAAAAATAATGAGTCGTTTTCTCGGCGTACAAATGAAAGTTTACCAGCATGTTTCTTGTTGTTTATCCACATTCATAAAGGCCACAATCCTCCTGAAGTGATTCTCCAGCTGGTTATCTGAGGATCCGGACCCTTTATTAGTGCAGAGGCTGCTGAGCCGGCACGTCTTTAGTTTGGTGAACTCACAATAAACTTTCATTATTTAGCATCCGGCTCTGTGTTCGTCACACGAGGTGATCCTGGAGGCGTGATGCGTTCACTGACATCAGGAAACGGCCCAAAGCTTCTCATACTGTTTGTTGTGGCTGTCTAGAAGCTGTGGTAATAATATTATTAATAATAATGATAATAATGATGAGCATTGTGACTGAGGATGTTATTTAAAGGTCTGATCATGCGCCCCGCAGACAACTAAATATTGATCTGCCAAACTGGAAAGTAATTAAATGTTTGCAGCCTCATTCAAACAGCTTCCCAATCTTTCTCTCATTGTTCACGTAATTGATCTGAAGAGAGGCGAGAGCGGAAGCGTCCTAAAGGAATCCGGTTCGGATTAATAACTTTGTTGTTGTTGTTGTTGCAATTCTTAACATTTATATCTGCCGTAAGGATGATTCATGCTGCTTGGATAACCGGTGAAACTCTGTAATAACGCCAGGCTTTAATAAACCCACGATGACTCGAGATGCATGATGTCTGCTGAAAAGAGTCACACTCGAATAACTAAAACATACATTTCTAAAGAGATTTGACCTTTTTTTAACAATAAGTGTGTAAATATATAATTTATACATCTATCACATGTGATGATGTAAATCTGTCTGTTTACACACATTTTGCGGATGTTTTAATGTGATTATACGTTTGTTCTCAGCTATCAACACTGATTAGATAAATTAACAGCTGACTGAGTGTTCAATTGAGCCAAGCTTTGGAAATATGTATTAGTTCTGCAGGTATTTGGTTATGAACCAACGTATTATATAGCTGGCCCTCCCTCCAGGTTCAGGTGTTATAACACAGCCAGCAGGACCCGGCCCCCTAGTGGAGGGGAGGGGTCGTCACAACGTGATAAACGAGTCGGAGCATCAAACACAGAAGAGAACGAGGAGTTCACTGGTGATGATGGCGAGGTCGTTTCACGGTAATCGGAATATTCACGGCTGCGTGTAAACGTGAATATTAGCGGAATATACATTTTCATTATTCAGTGACGTGGAGTCTCTCTGCTCCTCTCGTGTGATTCATCCACAATAATCTCTGCTTTGAAACAGTTTTGATGTTTGTGTCATTTCTCAGCTTCAGTTTTATTTATTTTCCTCTTTTGTAATTTTCCAACAGTGGAGCAGACGACTTCTTCTCCTTCTTCCTCCTCTTCCTCTCTCGAGCAAACAAACTGAGGCAGGAGGAGTAATCCCTCCTCCATCTCCCTGTCATGGCTCCGAATCCAAGTCCCAGATGCCCCGGGCTCCTCAGCCAACTCTGTGAGTGTGAGTGTGTGTGTGTGTGTGTGTGTGTGTGTGTGTGTGTGAGTGTGTGTGTGTGTGTGTGTGTGTGTGTGTGTGTGTGTGTGTGTGTGAGTGTGTGCGTGCAGCTGGAATGGCGGAGAGTCTTGTTAATTTGTTTGCAGACTTTTGGACGCGAGTCCCAAACAGCAGACGGCGTCGCAGCCGCTCAGACCGGCTAATTTGCTAACTTTCACGTTAAACTATCGGTAGACGAGTCGGCGGAGACGAGGAACACGGAGAAACTAACGAGCCGACAGAGCGCACTCGATGTGTTCGGCTCAGTTCAGAGGAAAGGGAGCGTTCCAACAAGATCTTCATCCATGGGACCAAAAACACACACAGACCATTGTGACAGCTTCACCTGCAGTCAGAGGATTATCACTTAATCCCTCAACGGTGGATTGAACACAGACGTTTACTTCTTCCATAAGACACAGAATCATGTTCCCATTCAACTCAGAGGTCAAAGTCCTGACCCCTCCTCCCACTGCTCTCACCTTCATGATCACACTTCTTTTAGAAGCTCCACATTCATGTAAAAAATGCTTTTGGTGGCTGAATTATATAAATTGCAGGGATTTTTGCTTTTTGTAAATGCTGAAATCACAACGTGACAAGACGCCTTTCACAGGACGCTCGGGAGACGATGTCAGGCGGAGGACCGAGGACAGAAGTCTGAGGACAGAGGACAGAGGACAGAGGACAGAAGTCTGAGGACAGAGGACAGAGGACAGAAGTCTGAGGACAGAGGACAGAGGACAGAGGACTGAAGTCCGAGGACAGAGGACAGAGGACTGAGGACAGAGGACTGAAGTCTGAGGACAGAGGACGGAGGACAGAGGACAGAGGACTGAAGTCTGAGGACAGAGGACCGAGGACTGAGGACAGAGGACTGAAGTCTGAGGACAGAGGACGGAGGACAGAGGACTGAAGTCTGAGGACAGAGGACTGAAGTCTGAGGACAGAGGACTGATGTCTGAGGACAGAGGACGGAGGACAGAGGACTGAGGACTGAAGTCTGAGGACGGAGGACAGAGGACAGAGGACTGAAGTCTGAGGACAGAGGACGGAGGACAGAGGACAGAGGACTGAAGTCTGAGGACGGAGGACAGAGGACAGAGGACTGAAGTCTGAGGACAGAGGACGGAGGACTGAGGACAGAGGACAGAGGACTGAAGTCTGAGGACAGAGGACGGAGGACTGAGGACAGAGGACAGAGGACTGAAGTCTGAGGACGGAGGACAGAGGACAGAGGACTGAAGTCTGAGGACAGAGGACGGAGGACTGAGGACAGAGGACAGAGGACTGAAGTCTGAGGACGGAGGACAGAGGACAGAGGACTGAGGACAGAGGACTGAAGTCTGAGGACAGAGGACAGAGGACAGAGGACTGAAGTCTGAGGACGGAGGCTCTTTTTTCGTCAGCAGGCGGCTGAAAGAATAAAAAAGAACAACGTCCTCCACGGCCGCTGACATTTCAGGTGACCCCGCTGACGCCGGGTCACGGGTCTGTCTCTCAGCGGGGCGACACACCTGTCACAGCAGAGCCCCGAGGACCCGAGACGGGGCCCTTCAGGAGCCGAGCGGCGGCTGGTTAGTGCGATTAGGAGCCGGAGACGGCTCCGTCTCCTACCGGAGGCAGTTTGATTACGCAACACTTTGATAAACAAGAGGGAGACGCCTGGAGCGGAACATTTCCCTTCAGTTTGATTCTCTCATCTGTCTCCCCCCCCCCCCCCCACACACACCCTCCCGTGTCCTCTGTCTAATAACCGTCCTGATAGAAAGCGTTGTGCCGTGACCGTCCCGTAAGAACCTGACGCACCTTTACCTGTCGGCTGCAGAGCGTCTGCGGTGTCGCTGACGCTGAACTCAAGGAAACGCTCATTAAACCTTTTAATTAAACAAATGCAACCTTTATGGGGCCCGATATAAAACTCTGTCTTCTAATCAATTACATTTGTATGGCACAAGATCACAAATAAAGATGTAATGACATAGAACATGAATATATAATAACAGTAATGGCAGTGTGGAATACAAATTACTAAAATAGAATACATTTTACAACTTGAATACTAAGAAAATAAAAAATAATCACCACCAGTAGTAAAAAAAAAAAAGAAGCACTAAAACAAGTTGGAAGGTAGTTAAAATGCATCTGCATCACTGCATTTAAATTAAAAAAATATAATCTGAAACATGTGATAATCCTTTTAATGCAGAGTGCATTTCAGATTAATAATGAAAGCAGTCTAAACTAGCTGTTACTTCACCAGCTGCAACATTAAAATATTGCTTTGATGCCAATGCATCATAGAAATGCTTCTTCCCTCCGGAGGAATCGCTCGGACACACAGCTTCTTTCTTAATAAACTGCAGTGACATGTCCTGTCGCCGCTCTCGTTCTCGCCGTGTTTGACCTTGAACTCTCAAGGTCAGGCGGTAATTCACCTGCCAGGATTCTGCCTGTGATGGAGCGCCGTCCTGATACGCAGCACGCGGAGGTGAATGACGCTGCGGCTCAACAGCAACCTCACAAGAACATAAACTAACATACTGAGTAAGTATGACAGTAATTAAATACCTCGTTATTTATATATATATATATATTTTTTAAACCTCCTCTAATCCACATTCTGATACTAACGGTGAATCTGAATGCCGAACCCACAGAGGATTATCTCTGCAGCCCTGCAGAGCTGTTAAAGCTCCTGGATTTGGTTTTACGGCACATTTACTGTCAGCTTCAGTCTGGAGGAGGCGGAGCGAAGAGTCTCCTCCAGGTGAAGAACAGCATTGTGTATTTATGAATCTGCTTCATAAATGTAAAGAGATCACAGACAGAAGTGCACCGAGTCTGGGAAGCCTTGAGTTTGGCTTTTCGGCCGTCGCCATCTTGGTTTTTGCAACCAGTCGCGACACCAGATGAAAACACGCTGAGAAGGTTGCATTTGTAAGACGTGAACAACTCCCAGATCAGACGACATCGTGGTAGAGGCCTGTCAATCACCTTTAGCCCCGCCCTAAAGCGTCCCCTGCTTTATGGTCTGTTTGACTCTAAATGACCATAATTTACTAAATGAACATCATGCTGTATTGAAGAAGACTTGAAACTAGAGATTGAGACATAAACTCATGTTTACAATGTTTACTGAGGGAATACATCAAGAGAAGTAGAGTCATTTATATAGACTTCTATACAACCAGAGGAGTCACCCCCTGGTGGTCAGGAGAGAGAATGCAGCTTTAACACATGAAGCATAGACTTCTATACAACCAGAGGAGTCGCTCCCTGGTGGTCAGGAGAGAGAATGCAGCTTTAACACATGAAGCATAGACTTCTATACAACCAGAGGAGTCGCCCCCTGGTGGTCAGGAGAGAGAATGCAGCTTTAACACATGAAGCATAGACTTCTATACAACCAGAGGAGTCGCCCCCTGGTGGTCAGGAGAGAGAATGCAGCTTTAACACATGAAGCATATACTTCTATACAACCAGAGGAGTCACCCCCTGGTGGTCAGGAGAGAGAATGCAGCTTTAACACATGAAGCATAGACTTCTATACAACCAGAGGAGTCACCCCCTGGTGGTCAGGAGAGAAGGCAGCTTTAACACATGAAGCATATACTTCTATACAACCAGAGGAGTCACCCCCTGGTGGTCAGGAGAGAGAATGCAGCTTTAACACATGAAGCATATACTTCTATACAACCAGAGGAGTCGCCCCCTGGTGGTCAGGAGAGAGAATGCAGCTTTAACACATGAAGCATAGACTTCTATACAACCAGAGGAGTCACCCCCTGGTGGTCAGGAGAGAGAATGCAGCTTTAACACATGAAGCATAGACTTCTATACAAACAGAGGAGTCGCCCCCTGGTGGTCAGTATATACAATGCAGCTTCAACACATGAAGCATTGGCTTCCCTTTTTGGAACAGAAGATTGCCTGAAAGAGACAAGGGGGAAAAGAGAGAGACTGGAGGGCAATAACAGAAGTTACTGGAGCTTCTGGTAATTAGCTAACTGGCGAATGAACAGTTGGTGTTTAGTTTTTTGGAGCGAATAATACGTCTCTGCGGTATAATTCGCACAAATGACGGAAATTAACCAGACTTCCCATCACTAGAGAAAAGAAGTAATCTAGTGAACGGTTGTGACTTATGAACTACAGTGTTGACAATTCAACAAACATCCACCAATCATTGGTTGTGTGTACTTCTGCAGATTTCATCGGCTTCACAACTCACACGACGGGTCTCAGCTCCGGCTCCTGGGGATGTTTCTGTCTGTTAGCTTCGCTTGGAGCGTTTCAGAGGACGGATTTATCGGAGTCCAATCAGGCTGAGCTGGAGCTTCCGAGTCCTTCTTGTGTTAAATTGGGTGAACTGGGAACATAAATCCCAGTCTGGGATCGATGAAACTCCACCGGTCAGCCAACCAGCAGTGGAAATAAGGATAAACACTGTAAAAATGTTTTGTTGGGGGGTTATAATTAAAAATATATATATTTAACATTTTACATGCAGGAAAAACATCACATCTCCATGTCACATTTCACCCCGCCACCTTTAAAAAAAAAACGTTTCCCTTGAAATGAATAATAAAAAAAAATCATAGAGAATATATGAAACAACATTTTTAATAAAATACCCTGAAAATAATAGTAAAAAAATGACAAACATACAGTAGGAGCCCATTTCTGTAAATGTAAAGATGTACACAACAATAAGTCAATCATTTTTGGAGGGATATTATTTTTTATATCTATATAATTCACTCTTTTTATCATGAATATCTTCGCACATAAGGAACATATTACACAACATTTCTGAGCTTTTGCTTTATCAAACTATATTACTGCTTTAAACCAAATAAATAATCAATACAATATCTTACAGTAGCTTTCGTGTTGCAACTGCACATTTGTATCCAAGAGAGTATTTTGATTTTCGTGTTTTATATATTTGTCACTGTTTGTTGAAAAAGAAACAACTTCACTTCTTTTCTTCTTCCTGAAATCAGTTTGTGTTTGAGACTTCAGACAGAAATGAGCTCTCCCTGTGACAAGAGGAGCCACTGTCATCTGATGCCAAGCGTGACAGACACACACACACACACACACACACACACACACACACACACACAGGAGTATTTCATGTTAACTATGACTCCACAGAACACTGTTACTGCCTCCACACAGAGCAGTGACAGGCACACACACCTTCATTCATAGGCCAGTCACGAAGACGGAGCAGACGGTGGAGGTTGGAACCTGGTGATGAGCTCCGTGTGTGTGTGTGTGTGTGTGTGTGTGTGTGTGTGTGTGTGTGTGTGTGTGTGTGTGTGCTGAAGGTGTGTGTACATCAGGCCCCATAAAGGTTGCATTTGTTGAATTAAAAAGGTTTAATGAGCGTTTCTTTGAGTTCAGCGACACTGCAGATGTTCTGCAGCCGACAGGTAAAGGTGCGTCAGGTTCTTACGGGACAGTCACGGCACAACGCTTTCTGTCAGGACAGTTATTAGACAGAGAGGACGTGTGTGTGTGTGTGTGTGTGTGTGTGTGTGTTGTGGGCCCTACAGGCAGTGGGTCAGTCCATCCTAACGCCGTCAGGGTGAGTGTGCGTTTTTGTAAATGTGTCGCACAAACCTCACGCCACACATTAATTAAAGCACCTTTAACGACTTTAATATATGTGTGAGTGCTAGCTGCTTCATTTCACGGCACGTATACATTGATGTTGGTGAAACTATAATTGTTTCTTCTTGTCAACAAATACCATTAAAATACCAAAAACATCAACATGACTTCCCATTGGTTCCCTCTCAAGGCGTAAAATGAAGAATAGGTTCATCAGTGAGTTCCTAAAACAGCTGGTCAAAGTTTAAATGTTACCAAGGAGGAAATAGTCACATTTGTTGAGGACTACCGTACTTTTCGGGTTACAAGCTGCTCCTACGGCCGATCAGTGTCCCCGCTGTAGCAAGCTAGTAGCGCCGCTAGCTAGCGCTGCTAGCGCTTCTGCTGCTACCGCCCGCTGCTGCTGCTACTGCCCGCGTCCCCTCTGCCCAAGTCGGGTGTCGAGCCTGGTCCCGCTACCTTCGGTGGTTTTCAGGGAGCTAGCGGAAGTTAGCGGGGAAGTGACGGAGCGCTAGCAGGAGCCCCAGCTGGCTACAGTGGGGAGCTAACGGGGACACTGACCGAAGGCAGTAGCGGCTTGTAACCCGGAAAGTACGGTATTTTCAGCGGCGGATTAATCCCCATGTGGTGCTCTGGTGTTGTTTTCCTTGAGCTCGATGGCTCAGGAGGAAAAGAACACAATACTTATTGGTATTTACATTTTGTTATGACGTGTGCGGCTTTGCTCTCACAGAATGTTAAATTACCATCAACTTTGATAATTATGCTTGAATGACGATGTAAACAGCACGTCGACATTGATTTAAAGTTATTTTTATGTAACTCACGTACATATTGTGTAAATAATAAAGTCTCTTTCATCATTTTATATTTAGAGACTCTCCACTCTTACACTTGTATTCTGAGTGTAATTATTTTGCAGAGACAAAAACATACAAAAAGAAAGAAAGAAATTATTATTCTCTTAATTTACTTTAGAAATCGTGATGATGTTTTTAATCAGGAAATATTTTGGCCATGATAACTGCGTCGTGAAATTCTGATGTCGTGACGGCTCTAGCTCGAACTTTATTTTGAAAGGAGCGAGAATGCGTGTTACGAGGAGATACTGTACACAGAGGTTTATTTTGAAAAGGTGTACGATAAAAACAATTTTAAAAACAGCAGCGAACACACACACACTCTGGCACCTGTGGTCATTTTCATCGATGATTTGACAGGTGTGATCTTACAGAGAAAACCCAACAGGTGTTTTAATAAAGAGTCTCCACGGGTCAGAGAACACACACACCTTCATCTAAAGGATGCTGAAAGAGCCAGGTGGTCGTGTCACACTCCACCTGTGTCATCGCTGAGACCAGATGCTCCTGCCGCTAGTGACACACACACACACACACACACACACACACACACACACACACACACACACACACACACACACACACACACACACACACACACACACACACTTCAGGCCGTAGGAGGTGATTCATTAACCTGGAAGCATTTCTCTGCTCCCTGTCGATCAGCTGAGAGAAGCCTGAAGGGAGACCTGAACCTCTTCGGCCTCACGAAGACCAAACCTAACGGTGCGTTCAGGGAGTCCCTGTCGACGCGTAAAGTGGAGAACACTACCACAGAGAGGTTACCTTTAACCACCGTAGAAATGTTACCGTCTCATCCAAAAAGCTGCGAAACATAACTCATCTGATTCACATTGGGTTTGTAAGTGTTTTTTCATTTTTATTTTGCAGCTACACAGAAAAAGAGCACAGAAGAAGAAATGCAATTACAGTCCAGGAGCTGAAGTTTGGAGATTCAGGAAAATGTATGCAGGATTTAAGATGGACAGCTATTATTATAATGATATTTTATATTGTTATATTGAATCCATATATTTGAAGTTTTGCATTTTGTATGACTTGCAGCTTTTCCACAATGCTTCACATTGAAGCTACTACCTGATGCCACGAATTGATGTCTTTTGGGTCCGGACTACAAGGCTAATGACACTACTGATTATCTCCAGGAACAGTCTGTATGAAGTTAGCCTTCCTAATTCCTGTCCTGACTTATCGAAAAGGAAAGGTGAGGCTGCGAAGAAACATTAGTAAATCTGCAAATTTATCCAATTTAACATTCATTCCTCGTCAGCCTATCCAAAGAAATAGGGCAAATAGAGTTTTAAATACATTAAACTTAGCTTTATTAAATGTCAGGTCTCTGTCAGGAAAAACATTTTTAATCAATGATTTCATTATTAGGCACAAACTAGATTTTTTGTTTTTAACCGAAACTTGGTTAGACCAAGATAACAGTGCAGCTGTTCTTATTGAATCAACACCTCCCAACTTCAGTTTCATGAGTGAAACAAGAGCGCATAAGAAAGGAGGTGGAGTTGCTATTTTATATAATGAGTCTCTTCAATGCAAGCAGATGTCTTTTGGTCATTTTACTTCCTTTGAATATGTGGCTCTCAATTCCACTCAAGTTTTATTCCTCAACATTTACAGACCTCCTAAATACTGTGTAACCTTCTTTGATGAGTTTACTGAACTGCTGTCTATAATCTGTATTGATTTTGATTGTGTTGTCATTGTTGGTGATTTTAATATCCATGTTGATAATCCCCAGGACAGAGGGTCTATAGAGCTCTGTGGTGTCCTTGATAACTATGACCTGACTCAGCATGTAACAGGTCCCACCCACAACAAGGGGCACACTCTAGACCTCATCATCACCAAAGGTCTGGACATTTCCAAGGTTGCTGTGACTGATGTTGCACTCTCTGATCATTTCTGTGTTTTCTTTGAGAGCAATCTCCCTACACACAAATGTCCAAACCGAGGTTGTGACGAAGCGTTACATCACTGAAAATACCAGTGAACTATTTATTCAGAAGTTCTCCTCCACACCAGCCCTCTCTTGCATCTCAGTCAATGAGCTTGTGGATGGCTTCAATTCTAAAGTAAAACATGTTATTGATGCCATTGCACCCAGTAAGGTGAAGGTTGTCTCGGGTAAGAAAAGATCCCCTTGGAGAAATGCCACGCTGGTCAGAATAGAGAAAAGAGAGTGCCGGAAAGCAGAGCGCAGGTGGCGAAAAACTAATCTCCAGGTTCACTGTGGTATCTATAAAGAGAGACTTCGCAATTATAATTTGGAACTTAGAAATGCAAGACAGTCCTTCTTCTCTGACATCATAACCAAAAACAATAACAATACACGTGCCTTATTTGCCTCCGGTGTCGGTAACTGCTACGCTCCAATCCACCTGTGCATGCAATCAATTTGCCTCCTATTTTGCTGACAAAATTCTGAAAATTAGACAAGCAGTCGGTGGCTCCACACCAACCACCGGATACGTGTTGTCCCCATCTTTAAATAACATCCATTCAAATATCATGACACAATTTGACTCAATTAACCAGAGAGGCCTAGTAGACATTACACAACATCTGAAAACATCCTCCTGCTGCTTGGATATTCTACCAACACACTTTTTCAAAAACATTTCACACTGCATGACCGCTGATCTTTTACAAACGGTAAACACATCCCTTCTTTCAGGTGTCTTCCCTCAAGCCCTAAAAACTGCAGTGATTAAACCACTCCTAAAGAAGGCTAGTTTAGACCCCGAAATATTGAAAAACTATAGGCCAATATCAAACCTCCCATTCTTAAGTAAAATAATGGAAAAAGTGGTTTTTCAACAGCTGAACAACTTCTTGGCCGAAAATAACTGTTTCGATGTCTTCCAGTCCGGCTTTCGTCAGCACCACAGTACTGAAACTGCTCTTGTTAAGGTTTTCAACGACATCCACTTAAACACAGACAGTGGCAGAACTTCAGTCTTAGTATTACTGGATCTCAGTGCTGCATTCGACACGGTCGATCATCACATACTACTAGACAGACTGAAAGTCTGGGTAGGACTCTCTGCCGCAGCACTTAACTGGTTTGAATCCTACTTGAAGGACCGACAATACTTTGTGTCGGTAGCTAATTACACATCAGAGCTGACTAGGATGACATGTGGTGTTCCCCAAGGCTCAATACTGGGGCCTCTTCTGTTCAACATCTACATGCTTCCACTTGCTCAGATTATGAAAAACAACAAAGTGTGTTATCATAATTATGCAGATGACACACACATCTACATAACTATATCACCAGGGGACTATAGTCCCATACAAGGGCTGGCTAAATGCATTGAAGAAATCAATAACTGGATGTGCCAGAATTTTCTTCAATTAAACAAAGATAAAACAGAAGTAATTGTTTTTGGTCCCAAGGACGAACGATTGAAAGTCAGCGCTCAGCTTCAATCACTGACGTTAAAAACCTCAAACCAAGCCAGAAATCTAGGTGTAGTTATGGATTCAGACCTCAACCTGAACAGCCATATCAAGACAATTACAAAATCAGCCTACTACCACCTGAAGAATATATCAAGGGTTAGAGGACTTATGTCTCAACAGGATTTGGAGAAACTTGTCCATGCATTTATCTTCAGTAGACTGGACTACTGTAACGGTGTGTTCACAGGCCTCTGTAAAAAGTCAAGCAGAAAGCTGCAGCTGATTCAGAACGCTGCAGCTGGAGTCCTCACTAAGACCAGGAAAGTGGATCACATCACACCAGTTCTGAGGTCTTTGCACTGGCTTCCTGTCAAACAAAGAATTGACTTTAAAATCCTGCTGCTGGTTTATAAAGTACTGAATGGTTTAGGGCCTAAGTATGTTTGTGATCTGCTGCTACCTTATGAACCATCCCGACCCCTCAGGTCGTCTGGGACGGGTCTACTTTCTGTTCCAAGAGTCAGAACTAAACATGGAGAAGCAGCGTTCAGCTTTTCTGCTCCACACATCTGGAACAAGGTCCCTGAAAGCTGCAGGTCTGCTGAGACCCTCAGCTCCTTTAAATCCAGATTGAAGACTTTTCTGTTTGCTGTTGCCTTTAATTGATCCAGATTCAATTGCTGCATCTCACTACTGCATTTTATTTCTTAAACTGCACTGCAACTTTTATTCAATTTTTATTTAGCTTTTTGACTGTTTTAATGTTTTCTTAACTGTTTTAAATCCTGTTTTCTACTGTTTTAATGTTTTCTTAACTGTTTTAAATCCTGTTTTCTACTGTGTTAATGTTTTCTTAACTGTTTTAAATCCTGTTTTCTCTCCATTATGTTTTGATGCTCTTAATGGTTTTATGTGAAGCACTTTGAATCGCCTTGTTGTTGAAATGTGCTATACAAATAAACTTGCCTTGCCTTGCCTTACTCATATTGTAGCGACTCGTATTAAATCTTAAAGAAACTCGTCTTTGTGCGTTTTACTATGAAATCTGATTGTTACGCATACAGCGTTTAAAACATGAATAACTTGCATCTTCTTTAGGTCTAGGAAGCCAAACGAGTCGGTTAGGTTCCAGGAAAGAGCTCCTCATAGTAAGCTTTGTTGTCCCAGTAGAAACAGTGACATCTCAGGGCTTTACTTTGACCTTTTAGCTGCTGCATCTCCTCGGAGCAGACGCTTCCCTCCAGCGTCATGTGGGCTGTAACCTTTGTTCTCATGGACATCAAACACGACGCCCCTGATTGTCTGTCGTGTCTCGCTGTGCGAGGGAATCCCCGGTGGACGTCAGAGAGGACGTGACTCACGTCAGTCAGGTCTCCACCTTTCCCTGCTGTGACTCCCTCGCCGGGGCACCCTGCTGTCCCTAAAGCACCTCAGGGTGGGGGAAGTCAGACATCGCACTTCCTGCTGGTTGTCGCTGCAAACAAATGACCAATTTGGGTCTTATATGGGTAACTTGTTTTAGACATACATTATAAAAGTCTATGCTTGACTATATCAAGTCCCCGTGTGTTGTGAGACTGGTGGACCTTTGACTCTATTGTGGTCCAAGGGCTCCACCTGAAGAGAAAAGGTTCATTTTAATGCCCAGCGCATTAATCTGCTGCACTTTAAGAGAACGTTGTGCTGTTGTAAACAATGTGCTCTTGATTGAGCAGTGCAGTCATTTACATGTATTGTACAATACTTTTGTGATCGTCCTTAAACTTTCTGAACCCCAGAGCCTTCGTCGATCTGGAAAAGCCCAACCAGTCCAGATGGGCCTCTGGTGTCATACGGCACATCCTGTATAAGTCCACTGTTCATGTTTATGACCCTATTCCACAATAAATATGAACATAAACCACAAGTATGACTCGAGAGTGACTTGGGAGAAGACCCAGAGTTTTGAAAATATGCATTTCATATTGATAGCATGAAGCTACACAGGATTTCCATACAGTTGGAATCCTTGGAGCTACTGAATCCACCAATAACCTGCTGAGAAACCAACCGTCACCCAGATACACACAACATTGCCATTTACGTCCTTAAAAAAAAGAATGATCAGACCTTGTCTGGACTCCTTAGATTCCTCAGACCTTGGGGTTTAGGAGATATTTAGTTGAACGCAAACATTCACAATTTTCGCCGTTAAAAAATTAAGCAGCATTTTGAATGTGAAACCTTTTGTTTTTGTAACTGGACATTTAAAAATTGTGCTCTACTAAATAATGTAATCAGAAACACCCTGGTTGTGTACATATGAATGGAGATGACGAGCATCAGGTCACGGCCCCAGAAAGCACAGCGGTCCTTAAGCCAAAGAGTGCGCCAGTTGGGTCCGGTTCAAATTGAGTTGCAAACATCTCACTATAAGCTTTAAAGATGCTTATCCAAAAGGTGGAGAGTTTTGGACATAGCCAGAACATGTGTAACAGGTCTGCAGGCCGGCTGTTACATCGAGGACATAAAGGATCAGAGGTACATTTATGCCAATGTAGCATTAGTGTAATGAGCCCTGTGGACCACTTGTAGCTGTATTGAGTTACGTTTAGCGATCAAGTCTAAAATAGAGTCCCATTGGTCATTTGTTATAAACAGTCCAAGATCTGAATCCCAGGCCATTCTTAAATGTTGCGAGGAGTGTGGGTTGACATCTTTAATGAGCTCGTAAGTTTGGGATATCATTACTGTTCGGGTCCAGTTCTAGGAGGCTGTCAACATGAGATTTCATGGGCTTGTTCGGAAATGAGTCATAAGTTTTTCAATGTAAAATAAGTCATAATGAAGACAACTAACCCAAACCCTTCTTTATATTTATTCATATCTCTGGAGCCAAACACAATACTTTATGTCTTGTAAATGTTCAGAACTCGTCGGTTGACACATTTAGTGCTGGTGAATTTAACATTCGGGTTTAGCAAAAACAACGTGGTAAAATATGTAAACACGTCACTGGCGTTGGGACACGAACACTAGTCTCTAACAGCGGTCTCTTGGGTGAAAGTCCTGTTTGTTTGACCGTCCACCTCCCCTTCGTCACTATTTAAACTAAACGACAGCTGAACGTTCACCTGGATTTCATTTGGACGTCCACCCTGACAAAGGCAGTCATCGGCTCTCAGGGTCATTATTTACAACACGTAACATCGTAACATCATAACTACCTGAACATCGTTACTACCTGAACATCGTAACTACGGGAACATTGTAACTACCTGAACATCGTTACTACCTGAACATCGTTACTACGTGAACATCGTAACTACGTGAACATCGTAACTACGTGAACATCGTAACTACGTGAACATTGTTACTACCTGAACATTGTTACTACCTGAACATCGTTACTACGTGAACATCGTAACTACGTGAACATCGTAACTACCTGAACATCGTAACTACCTGAACATCGTAACTACCTGAACATCGTAACTACCTGAACATCGTAACTACCTGAACATTGTTACTACGTGAACATCGTAACGTGAAGGCATAACAACGTGAAGGCGTCTGGTCTTCCTGCACAATAAATATATTTCAATTAGAAATATTGACCTGAACCAGAAAGAGAGCCGACATTGCACCAATATTAAAGTCTCTGCTCTGGCTACCTGCTTGAATTCATCTTCATGCTCTTTAATTGGTTCATACTGCTCATTAATTCCAGCTGCAGTCTCAGGTCTCTGAGTGGAGTTGATTCAGATCAGCTGTTGTCTCCTGATGAAGACCTGAGAGCGGCTTGGTTCGTCTCCTCTCAGCCAATCAGAAGGAGCCGTTGTCCTTTCTTTAGGCTTAAAGAGGAGGCGTGGACACTCAGTCTGAGATATGAAGTCTGAATGCAGACCTCATGTGTTAGACTGAGACGCTGGACTTTAGCTGAACACAAGTCTGAACATAAAACCCAAAGGAACAGCACCAACATGTCTTTTTAAACCATTTAAACACAACACAGAAACGGGTTCATGGAGCAGAGAGTTAACTCCTCACAGTCCAACGATCAGCAGCAAAGAACCCATAAAGTGCCTCAAAGAACCTTTTTTTGCTGTTTGTCATTAAAAAAGGTTCTCAAAAGAAACTTTTGAAGAACAGTACTGGTGCATTGTTCATATAAAATAAGGATTATGACGTTGGGCTCCGTCACCATAGCTTCCAGTCACAGCCGGTTTAAAGAGGACCCCTGTAAGATGGAGCACATGGTTCCATCAGGCGTCAGAACTCATCTACTGCTGGATGTTATTGGATGAACAACAGAACCATGATGACTATCGATGAAGCCGTTGATCCTCCGTCCTCTAACTGATCCGTCCACCAGTCAGTTCACTAATGGTGGCCAAGAAATAACGCTCCACAACAGAGTGCAGACTTTTATTTTATTAGAGAAAAAAACAAATGAAATGATGCCACAGAAAACTAACCCAAGGACAAAGAAGTAACCCTGTGTTGCCTAACCAGACGAAATGAAATCCTAATCAGTTCAAACACAATCATCATCTTTGGCCTGCCAGCAGAGGATAAATGTGTCAAACTTCAGATCGTCCCACACGGTTCAGACCCAGTCCATCAGCAGAGTGATCTTAGTGCTGCTGCTGTGCATTCTCTCTCCTGACCACCAGGGGCTGACTCCTCTGGTTGTATAGAAGTCTATGCGTCATGTGTTAAAGCTGCATTCTCTCCTGACCACCAGGGGCTGACTCCTCTGGTTGTATAGAAGTCTATGCGTCATGTGTTAAAGCTGCATTCTCTCCTGACCACCAGGGGCTGACTCCTCTGGTTGTATAGAAGTATATGCGTCATGTGTTAAAGCTGCATTCTCTCTCCTGACCTTGTATAGAAGTCTATATAAATGACTTTACTTCTCTTGATGTATTCCCTCAGTAAACATTGTAAACATGAGTTTATGTCTCAATCTCTAGTTTCAAGTCTTCTTCAATACAGCATGATGTTCATTTAGTAAATTATGGTCATTTAGAGTCAAACAGACCATAAAGCAGGGGACGCTTTAGGGCGGGGCTACAGGGTGATTGACAGTTCTCGGTGCACACATATCAGTAAATGAAGTAAAATACCTTAAATATACTTGTGGTTGTCTTCAATATTAATATCACTCTTCAAATAAAAATCCAGGGACATCAATGTTACTCCAGCTTCAATTAGTCAAATTAATGTAGAGCCTGATTTAATTTACAGATGGTGTGTGTGTGTGTGTGTGTGTGTGTGTGTGTGTGAGAAAGCAGAGTGTATACGCGTGTGTGAAGACAAAATGGAGGTCGTTGGTCCATCAAACATCTTTGCCCTAATTTGATTAATTTTGCCCCGTGGCATTTGAAGGTCTAATCTGAACAAGGTGAAATGGGAGGTGGAAGCTCACTCACTCACTCACTCACTCTCTGGAAGGATGACAACCTGCATTGATTTGTGCTTTAAAGCCACCAAGGTCTTTGCAGCCGGCATGTGATGCTGCCAGTCTGCAAGAAGGGGACTGACGTCGCCATCTTTTCTTTTTTTTGCAACCAGTGAACAGGAAGTGATCATATTAGGACTGAGGAGCGACGTGTAGAGAGAAGGGTTTAATGAAGTTCATTTAAAGAGTTTTTGACACAATGTTTTCTGATCTGAAGCTTCTTTCAGCACGACGGTGTTTGACAGAGCCTCTAAAAAATATAACTGTTAAAATATAGGAACTTTTATTATTTTTCAGCGCCAGGCTCGTCAGTGTCACGCTTGGCCGAGGCAGCCAATCAAATCAAGCAAGAGGCGGGATTAAATACTTTACCGCTGCCTTCCTGTTTTGATGCCGGTAGATGTGGTCATCGCTTATCAAACCCATTCACCGTCTTTATTAAACCTAAGTATTTCACAGTCTTCTCCTAAACCTGAAAAGTTCTTCTATTTTACGCATCTCAGATCTTCACTCGACGGATTAAACCTCCATGTTTGTTTCTTCTCACGAGAGCGACGGCCATCAATACGTGTCGGTGTGTCAGGAGTTCATTAACTTCTCCTCCGCTTTATTTCCTTCACACTGCGACTTCCCCTCCGTCTCTCAATCGATAGCAGCCTGATATCACTGTGGGCCGCCGGGTGAGTTATTCCTTTGAGTGGCAGGAGGAGGAGGAGGAGGAGGAGGAGGAGGAGGAGGAGGAGGAGGAGGAGGAGGAGGAGGAGGAGCACTGGAGTGTTGACACTGGATTGGATCTGAGACACCGGCTCAAAGATAATGAGATAGAAACATGTGTGAGGGAATCTGAGAAAAGGAGCATCCAGAGCTTTGTGTTGCCAGTCGTAGTCACGCAGCTCAGTTTTATCCTCTTTCATGCCGCAGCTCTCAGCCTCCTCTTCCTCCTCCTCCTCCTCGTCATCATACCGCTGGTTTAATGTTCATTAAGGCGCATTAGCTCTCTGCAGCTCAGTCTTTATTAGCTTCCATTGAGATTTCCCCACCAAATTAAACTCAATGTTCTCTGTGCTCCAATGGAGGTCTTATTAAAGCTATGAGGAGCTTTCATGTAGTGTTGGTTCTGGCGCCCCCTGTGGACTAAAGCGGTAGTGTTGGTTCTGGTGCCCCCTGTGGACTAAAGAGGTAGTGTTGGTTCTGGCGCCCCCTGTGGACTAAAGCGGTAGTGTTTCTGAGCACCAGGGTTCCTTTAGAAAACCTCATTTTACTGCAGCAGGTCTGACCCTCAGTTCTGGTTCTGGTTCTCCCGGGCCCCCTTCCCTCCAGCGGGTCCAGCAACACGGTGAACTGGTCTCTGCTGGAGTCTGAGCTGAAGGAAGTTCTGGTGAACCTACACGGAAATAAATGCTGCAAATAACCGAAAAGGAGCATGTAGGTGCTCTGAGAAGAGGTTTGTCTTTAAGCGACTAATTCTAAGCACAAAAACAATTATTTTAAAGGTAAAAAATGAACTTTGATGCTTCACTGAGTGAAACGCTTCATGTCAACAGATTCCTCTCCGGGGCCGAGTTGTTTCTTGCAGGATAACGTGCGGCCTGTTGAGCGAGTCAGAGCCGCTCCGTGAGCTCCACTTCCTCCCAGCGACGAGCCGTCCTGCTGCTCCTAAATCACTGCAGCTTCTCGTCAGACACAAGCGATGTTGTTGTCCTCGGCCGGAGGAGCGGAGAGACGCCGCGGACCAGAAGCAGGGCAAGCTGCAGGATTAGCTATCGACCGCCGCCGCCGCGTGTGTGGCGCAGAGAGATGAAGACGGGTGGGAAGCGGGGGACAGATTGCGTTTCCCGTCGGCTAACGGCGCCGCGTCCCGTCCAATCCGCAGCAGCCATCCGTCTCCTGAAGGCGCGATAACAACGGCCTAATTGAAATTGACCAATTGCCCGTCTGCCGGGTGGAAGAAGCGCCGCGACGACTCAGACGTGTGTCATTACGGAGCCGAGCTGCTCTGGTCACGGGCCGCGAGACGGAGACCTGCCGCGTCCCAGCATGCATTGCACAACAGGCAGCATTGATCTGAAACTGCTCAGCTGTCGGTGCAATTTGGTAAAAAGGTGGGAATGAAGCCACACGGCAACTAAATATAACGCACTTTACAATTAGGCTCTTTTTCTAAGAGTGGTGAGACGGGTCAGAGTAATTGCTCAGAACAGAACCTGTAGTTGAAGGCAGAACCAAAAGGAGAGGTGAGCGTGAATAAAACATGGAGTTTCCCCCGAGGTGGAGATTTATGGAGCGCCGCCTCTTCACGTCCCCCAAGAAGTCAAATATCACAGGAATTGGACGTTTCCGTCTCCTGGAGCTCGAGCGAGGTGAACGAGACAGGTGAGCTCTTTCAATAACGAGCTCCACCTGGACGGCCGACTAATCCTCCAGACGGAGGGCCTCTCGGGGGAGGAGGACGGCTTCCTGCCGGTAATGGATTAAGGAGCTGAGACTCAGAACCAGACTCAGAGCGATGCGTTCACACCGGTTTCCAAACGTACGACACATCACCTGGGAGGAAGTGCTCAGGTATCAGAGCCTCCGATGGGAGAGCAGACCTTAAATATCAACATTATACTTATAATATACTACATAATATCGGGGGAAATGTTGCCATATTTTGGAAACAAGGGACATCATTTTGTGGCAATTGTCATATATATATATATATATATATATATATATATATATTAATTAGTTGTAATTTAGTGAATAAAGTCTCAACAGTTCAAGAACAATTGTGATTGCATTGGATATTAAAGATGAAGCTGTAACAACAATATGAAGTAATAAAAGCCCACCAGGATATATTGATTGTTTCATGACTTCACTGGTTTCTGTGGTGGTTTGGGAAAATTTCAGGTTTATCTAATTAATTTCATCTCATTTGAAATCCACCGATGTTCATGAACGACCTGGAAGGAAACACAAAAGTTACTCTTCATTTTTCATGTGTTTTTAATGTGAAAGTCCAACAACACGCAGCGATTTACGCTCTTCAGTCTTTACAAAATAAACTTCCGGTTCTTTTTTTAAATAGTTTTCTTTTACGGGAAGCAACTACTTGGTTACTTTTAGGAGAAGATCGCGGTTTGGGTTAAAATAAGTACAGAAAAGAGCCGCTACGACACAAATAAATCACCGTTAACTTCTCGTTTCACGCAGCACACGAACAGAGGTCGACTGAGTGGAAGTTCACCGTCCGATTCAGTTTGATGTCTCCATTATTGAGACTGAGCTCTGATTGACGACACGGTTAGAACATGTTAACGTCAAACTGCATTACAAAGGAAGCCCGTGGAGACGTAGAAGACCAGCTGAGGTCACAGTGAAGGTCACAGTGAAGGTCGCCGGTCTCTGCAGACTCAAGAGACCGAAGGAGGACGCTCTCTCTCTCCGTCCGGCTTCCTGCGCTCTTCCTCTTTCCTCCTCCTCTGCTGCAGCCATCAATCACAGCTGCCTTCTCTGTAATGGACACACACACACACACACACACACACACACACACACACACACACACACACACAGAGAGACAGTAAGTTTAAATAATGAATGCAGGTAACAGAAATTTCAGGATAAGCAAGTTTCATTAAAGTCTGTCGAGCTGTTGGAAGCAGGGCCGGCGATTGCTATCGGCGAACTAGGGACTGCCTAGGGCGACAAATGGGTTGGGGGCGCCCTCACAGCGCACATTTCAGCACTGAGCAATTCGCGACCGAGGGATTCAGCTGTGAGTTTTCTCATCAAGTACAGAGAGGGTCAATTCCAGTCTCCACCCTTACGGACTCACGGACTTTGAGGCTCCCGCGAAGTCCGTGAGGGTTTGGTTCTGTCCCATTGTCACATCGTAGAGTGCTCGAGGCTCTCTGGCAGACATGTTGACCCTTTATGATCCCTTTCCGTAAGTCAGCATTAGATGCTGACTTTGCCTAAGGGAATTACCCACAGTTCATAGCAATGTGACGCTAAACACGCAGTTCCCAAAGGAAGCATGAAGACGTAAAAAAAAAAAAAGGTAAACAAAGAGACACGTGGGCGTGTCTCCACCCCTCCATCTCTCATCTCTCCATCCCTCCATCTCTCATCCCTCCATCTCTCATCCCTCCATCTCTACTCCATCCTCCCTCCATCTCTCATCCCTCCATCTCTACTCCATCCTCCCTCCCTCATCTCTCCATCCCTCCATCTCTCCTCCCTCCACCCCTCCTCCCTCCATCTCTACTCTCTCCATCTCTTCTCCCTCATCTCTCCTCCCTCCATCTCTCCTCCCTCATCTCTCCATCTCTTCTCCCTCATCTCTCCTCCCTCCATCTCTCCTCCCTCCATCTCTCCATCTCTCCTCCCACTACCTCTCCATCCCTCCATCCGTTCTGCTGACTTCATGAATTCATCCTGTCATTCTTCTCTCTTGTGATTTACTCGACGTATCTCTCTTATACAAAATTAAAAACCTTCGTCATTCTAAAAGTTATTTTCCTCCACAACGACGTCCAGATGACTTCTAGATGTAAATAATTGATGGTGATTATAAAAACACAACCTGAAGGCCGATGAGACATTTACAGAACGAATGAAAGAGACTCTGTGGACGTAAACTCCTCCAAATAAGATTCAACCAAATCAAACGAAACACTAATGGAAATTGAATTCACTGAAACGGTTATTTATATAATAAATTAATAATCCAATAAACGTTCTTCTCGGGTGAAAGAAAAGTTCTTCTTCTGAGCACAAAAGGCTCATTTTCTCTGTGGTCACGGTGTTTAAATCCACGTGAGTGAGATAATCCATCGGCCTGACAGGTGTTGCACATCAGAGCCGGTCAAACAGGTGAGTCGAGTTCTAAAGGTGGAGCTCGGGAAAACATTAAACTTCAACTTCAAGACCACTTTACGTATATTCTCCTGTATTTCATTTAAAGAATACGAGCTATACGACAACGTGAAGCTTTACCCACCAGACATGATGCGTGTAGTTCAGTTTTACGTTTGTTATCCACATGATCAGGAACGAAGAAGTATAAGTTATTTATCATGTAACTTTCAAAATGACGTTCAAGCACTTTTGTAGTTATTTTAACCCAAACGATGATATATAACAATGAAATAAAAATCATTATAGACTCCTAATTAGTACCTGAAAAATCACAAACCGACCGGAGCTTCTTTTCTTTCCCTCCGTCTCACGTTTCCGAGTCCTGAGCTTCCTGTTCCGCTCACGTTTCAATCTCCTGACCATGTCGGTACCCAGCATGCCCACATCGGCCAATGTGTTGCCATAAAATTATTCATTTTTGTCAATTTTTTAACCGAACAACACCGTTTTTTGACTGAAACTCCTTCGTCACACTCCAATGCTTTGTTTTATTGTGATTGCAGATTCTGATTCTTTAGGTCCTAATCTTTCAAAAAGATGTTTTATTAGTACGTGGGCTGTTGTTAAAACCCTGAACCATACGGTCTGAAAAACCCGGGCACTGCTCGAGGAGCCATTTTTGGGGAATCTGGTTAAATTCTGAAAAAAAAAAGATATAAAATAACACAAGTATTATAACTCATCGGGGTTCATACGACTACTGGAACACGGGGAGAAGAGGTCCAACCCCAGAAATTACACCAGGACTCCAGTCATTTAGAGCAGAAGCACGAGACCCAGAACCAAAGTTCCTTGTAACATTACTAATTCATAATATGTCAAATTGTGTTTAGAGCTTGCCCCAATGCTGCATACAGCTGGAAACTGTCGTTATTATTATTATTATTATTATTGTTTTGGCATGTTCTCTTTCATTTGACAGTTTGAGAGAGGAAGTGTAGACGGAGTGATGATGCAGTGACGTTGTGAGCTAACCCGTCTCCTCCATGGTCGCTGGATCTCTCGGAGGAAAGTGCATCCACATGCTGCCCTGAATTAGACCAAAACCATCCCATAATGTTATCTGATCGTGTTGCTCTGTGTTTGTGCGTCTCCCGTCAACCTTTTTAAAGCTAATAAAAGTTCAGTGGAACCAATTAAAACCGTCAGCTTGATCTGTTTGGTTTGGACCACATTTATGTGTTTGTTCCTCCACCCAGACGTTAGAAACCTCCTCGCACATATTTTTATATATTACGGTTGGAATTCATATTCAGGGGCTTTCTCCTCTTCCACAAGAATAAGTCTCAGGAAAAAAACATATTTGTAATTTAAGGGGAGGGGACTTTTGGCATAAGACCAGTGGCAGATAATGGCTTAAGATAATGATGACGCCGGCGTTCGGCCTTCAGAAAGTCATTTTGCTGAACCGCGATACGGACGGCTGGCGGAGACGATGGACGGACAGAAAGCCGTCAGATTAGGAGAGCGAGCATGAAGAGGAGCTTCAGCAGAGGGAATAATGAGCTGCAGGTTAGCTCTGCTTTACCGAGGGGAAATCAGGAAAACCTGGGGATGAGCCACACGCACACACACACACACACACACACACACACACACTGGATGCAGTCGTGGTGTGTTGAGGGGCCGACACACAGATGGACTGATATGCATGCACACACAGCTCCTCTCAGTTTACAGGAAGTCACAGAGAGGATTAACAAACCGCCGCTCTGTTTCTCTTTTAATCTCATTCTCCTTTACAAACATTCAGGTTCAGCAGCTGTTCCTGAGGGGGAACACACGCTTTCTCCAGGCCTTTTCTCACCGCGCCAATACACGTTTTCTGGCGCCTATGGACAACTATGGACAACTATGGATAACTATGACAAAACTACTCAGTAACTTCCGTTACCATGGATTAAAAAACAACATGGCGACGGCCGTAATCCAAGATGGCGGAAATCTGCGAACTTCTCATATACAGTCTGTTTGGAACGGAAGAAATAATAAAACATACGGAACCACGATGAAGACCACGATGAAGAGTACGATGAAGACCACGATGAAGACCACGATGAAGACCACGATGAAGAGTACGATGAAGACCACGATGAAGACCACGATGAAGACCACGATGAAGACCTTGACCAGAGCAGCTCGGACCAGATCCACTCCGTCCGGTCTCACCTTTACATAACAATACGTTTTTCTTCTTGTGTTATTTATTCGTCACTCCCCCTGGGTGTGTAAAGGCCTTTAACCTTAAAGCTGCATTGATACTTTCTTTGGCCACTAGGGGGCAGAAAAACAAACCTTTTACCAAACTGTTGCCTATTTAACCAAATGAATGTAGCTTTAGCTTGTTTTCACTGTAATGTAGAGGAGAGGAGTTGATGAACATAAACATCTATAAATTGTTAAGAAGCTGAGTCACCTTTATTTTTTAATATATTTTTTTTAGGGCATAAACAGCCTGAGAAATGTCGATACTACTCAGGGCTGAAAATAGTAGTTGCACATTCTTTTCAGTGTATTTTCATTCACTCAATAGTTCCTCAAAAGACGATGTAATGAAGTGTATTTTCTGCGTCATGTCTCGTGAGCGCAGGTCTGCTTCAGCTTTACCTGGGTGGTTGTCTGGGTCTCCGTGCACCATGAGGTCCGTCCAGCTCCTGTTGTCGTGGAGCTGAAGACTAATCCCACCATTTATTACATTTCATTTAGCTGACGCTTTTATCCAAAGTGACTTACATTTTTGCTCTATACACCGTAGACACAGCAACGGGGAACAATTAGGGGTTCAGTGTCTTGCTCAGGGACACTTCGACGTGTGAGCTATGGGGGGACTGGGGATCGAACCGGCTACCTTGTGGTTGTGGGACGACCACTCACCCTGAGCTACAGACTACTCGTCTGCATCGAGCCGCCTCAGACGCCTCCGTCAGCAATCCATCCTCAGGGAATTTGCATAAATGTCATTTACCGGCCAAAATAAACAACTTACCTCTCCCCTGCACCCAGACACTTAATTGGAAAAACAAGACCAGGAGGAATCTGCTGAGCGTGGAATTGATTCGCAGGTTATTTTCCCTGCAAACTGTGGTTCATTTTATTTTTTATTTATGTTGCAGCTGAGCGAGTGAGAGGACGAGATCGGGTCCAACAAGACGACCAACACCAGGAAAAGAGGGATTTATATCATTTACAGGCAAAAGTGCTGCTTTCAAAATGCACTGAAATAAAAGTAAAAGCAGTGAAAGTACATCATGAGTACTACATCATGAGAATAAATACCACAAAGGGAAAAGCGAAAAGTATTTTTATACTTAGAACCATACACTGTTTGTGGACTGATGTCATGAAGCCTGAAGTCCCCATCTTGGATTCATGCATGCCATCTTGCTTTCTTTGCTACCAGTGAACAGGAAGTGACCATATATGGACTGAGGAGGAGTGCAGCTTTAACACATGAAGCATAGACTTCTATACAACCAGAGGAGTCGCCCCCTGGTGGTCAGGAGAGAGAATGCAGCTTTAACACATGAAGCATAGACTTCTATACAACCAGAGGAGTCACCCCCTGGTGGTCAGGAGAGAGAGTGCAGCTTTAACACATGAAGCATAGACTTCTATACAACCAGAGGAGTCGCCCCCTGGTGGTCAGGAGAGATAATGCAGCTTTAACACATGAAGCATAGACTTCTATACAACCAGAGGAGTCGCCCCCTGGTGGTCAGGAGAGAGAATGTAGCTTTAACACATGAAGCATAGACTTCTATACAACCAGAGGAGTCGCCCCCTGGTGGTCAGGAGAGAGAATGTAGCTTTAACACATGAAGCATAGACTTCTATA
>JBAMJR010000469.1:2500-60000 GCA_038501785.1 Myoxocephalus aenaeus | reverse complement strand
CATTTAACCTCTTGAGCCGCTGGTTAGTGGGTCGGTGTTGTTGAGAGACTGGTGACTGAATCACAGAATCAGATCACTGTCATGAGCATCCAGTAGTTTGATCATCAAAGTACAGCAATGGAACACATCCAGTACTTTATACATTTATAAACTCATTATTTGGGTTAAAAACCAGCTGGATTTCTCATCATGAAACGTGTTGCACTCTGTATCTCAGTATGTGTGACTGTACTTCAATATCATACTGTGTGTGTGTGTGTGTGTGTGTGTGTGTGTGTGTGTGTGTGTGTGTGTGTTCAGTCTGGGGAGTGGAGTCATTTTCCCCTCTAATGAGTGTGTGTGTATAAACTGAGTCCTAATAGGATCAGTGGAGAACTTTAACAGTCCTCAGTGCACACGGAGGAACAGCTGGAGGGAGACACACACACACACACACACACACACACACACACATACACACACACGCACGTGTTTTCGTCCCTTTAGAGGACATTACATTGACTTACATTAATTTCCTGGAGACTTACAAAGACAAACTTATCAACCTTCTACGGTTCGTATGAATTCTTTGCGTTCACACAAAAGTGAAGCAAATATTCTCAACGCTTTACTTGCGTGAGTTCACTCTCTCGACTGTGTGGTTTATTCTTGTCATTCACTTAATTCACACCGGAAAAGGGGCGTGGCTTATCTCCGCGGCTTATCTTCACCAGTTACCGTTTCCGCCATCCACCATGAAATAACCACTCTATAATAATTCAGCGTGAAGACTTTGTCGGGCTGAAAAGACTCTGCAGACGCCTCCGCTAACATGAACAAGAGAGACCTGGACAACCTTTACTACACGTCCTGCCCTCCAGAAGATTCTGCTCAGAACAAAGCCTGCAGAGTCCAAAGGTGCAGGGGGTCTGAGTGTGCATGAAGATAAGTTAGGAAGCTGTGATGTTGTTGTTGTTGTTGTTGTTGTGTTAACTCGTGATATATTGACTGCTGCCGGGGTTTAACTCAGACGGAGAACAAAGCTGAGGCGAACCCCACAGATGGTCCATATATCCAATGGGAAATCTTGTCAGGGGGCATCTATCCAACAACGCTGCAAAAAGAGCTGTGTGTGTGTGTGTGTGTGTGTGTGCTCAAGACAAGGGATTTAACCATCACACGGACAAAGTGATTCACAGCTCTATTTAAAGAGATTTAAAGGCTAATGTTTCGCTGACGTAAAAGTACAAAACCAACAAAATATTTTGTTTTCTCACAGCTTTAAATATTACATTTTGTATCTCAGGTGGATTCATGTATGTTAGAGACATGTTTACAATGTTTACTGAGGGAATACATCAAGAGAGAAGTAGAGTCATTTTCTATATACTTCTATACAACCAGAGGAGTCGCCCCCTGGTGGTCAGGAGAGAGGATGCAGCTTTAACACATGAAGCATAGACTTCTATACAACCAGAGGAGTCACCCCCTGATGGTCAGGAGAGAGGATGCAGCTTTAACACATGAAGCATAGACTTCTATACAACCAGAGGAGTCACCCCCTGGTGGTCAGGGGATAGAATGCAGCTTTAACACATGAAGCATAGACTTCTATACAACCAGAGGAGTCGCCCCCTGGTGGTCAGGAGAGAGAATGCAGCTTTAACACATGAAGCATAGACTTCTACACAACCAGAGGAGTCGCCCCCTGGTGGTCAGGAGATAGAATGCCACTTTCTCTCTGATGGTCTGTTTACTGATGGAGGTCTATAAAGGACCGAGGAGCTCGTACCTGGCTCAACAAAGTCGATCACATGTCCTATTATCCAGCTTAAATTACCGAGATGATTGACGTCAGGCTATGTCGGTTTCTCAAAGGCTGATCCGCCCTCAAACTGTCTCGTTAATTCGAACAAGACGTCAGTCATCTGGATATTTGCGCGTGTACACTCCTCTTCAAAAGGGGGAGGAGTCGAACACAGATTCCATGATTCTCGTACAGGAAGTCATGAGGATGTGAGAACGGATCTTGGCGATCTGGAAGAACTCTCTCCCTACAAAACTAATATAACTAATGTCGCTCCTTCATCAATGAGGAAGGGAGCTTATCCAGTGAATTTCAGTTAGCCTGCCCGGGAGCAGGTTTACATTTTTGGATGTGTTGCTATGGTGATTTATCTAAATTTGCTTCGAGAAACCGAAAAGCCTGACCTACGTCATCTTATCCTGACGATTAGCCGCTAACTCAGTAAGCCAGGTAGGAGGAACAGGGCAGGTCAATACAGTTACGCTGCAGGTCTCAGTACAATGACAGTAAACTCTAACCGTCGTCATCGCTCCGCTCCAGAGGAGGACATGTTCTCTGAAACCCCAAATATATCTGTTCATGTCCCAGAAGTCTCCGTCTGTCATCAAACGTTTATAGAACTGTTCATATCTGAACGGCTACGCTTTGTTTCTGCAGAGAGAAAACAGCATCATCACCCATTCATCACACACACACACACACACACACACACACACACACACACACACACACACACACACACACACACACACACACACACGCACACACAGGATATTGATCTGGAGGCGGGGCCATAAAGCGAGCGGTGATGGATCGGGGCTCGGCCTTGTCGCTGCTCATCTTCATGCCCTGGAGTTGTGAGTTCTCTGCCGGCCGATCGATGAAGAGGGCCGGCCACGTTCCCTCCACGTTCCCTCCACGTTCTCTCCACGTTCCCTCCACGTTCCCTCCACGTTCCCTCCACGTTCCCTCCACGTTCTCTCCACGTTCTCTCCACGTTCTCTCCACGTTCCCTCCACGTTCCCTCCACGTTCTCTCCACGTTCCCTCCACGTTCTCTCCACGTTCTCTCCACGTTCCCTCCACGTTCCCTCCACGTTCCCTCCACGTTCTCTCCACGTTCTCTCCACGTTCCCTCCACGTTCTCTCCACGTTCTCTCCACGTTCCCTCCACGTTCCCTCCACGTTCTCTCCACGTTCCCTCCACGTTCTCTCCACGTTCTCTCCACGTTCCCTCCACGTTCCCTCCACGTTCCCTCCACGTTCTCTCCACGTTCTCTCCACGTTCCCTCCACGTTCTCTCCACGTTCTCTCCACGTTCCCTCCACGTTCCCTCCACGTTCTCTCCACGTTCCCTCCACGTTCTCTCCACGTTCTCTCCACGTTCCCTCCACGTTCTCTCCACGTTCCCTCCACGTTCCCTCGTTCTCCATCACACAAACAAACGTCTTGTCGTTCCCGTTGAGCTCAGACTTTGCATGAAACATAACGTACACGAAGCCCTGTGACATGACCAGAGGTCACGCAGAGGGCATCATGTGGGATTATACTCATCGAAATGTAAAGCAGTGTGATATAATAATAATAATAATAATAATAATAATAATAATAATAATAATCCCAGTTGAGAAGATTCATGTTTACTTCTGTTCTCCAAAGATTCTCTCCAGCTCTTGAAATATCTCTTGTTATAATAAACTGCTTATTTGTTGGTTCACAAACACACATTTCTTATTATTAAAACAAGAGCAGATCATTTATTCAAAAATTAAAAAAATATAATACAAATTTAAATAAATAACCAACCCTTCCATTTCAAACATCGTGTATAAGTTAATGATAAAACTGCCTTGTAAATTAATTAAAATGCATCTATTTACCTTCATAATTAATCGGAGCCTCAAAAATGATTTATTTCCAGTTTGCAGCTTTTCTTTGTTACATATTACAAAAATGACATTATATAATTTGTTTCTATAAAATAACGGTAATAATAATAATCACATTTTGTGGCTGCTCTGTGTGTCGTTTTTATTTTTGAATGAGAACAGTCCGGTCACGGTGATGACGCGAGAGAGAGAGAGAGAGGGGGGGGAGAGAGAGGGAGGGAGAGAGGGAGGGAGGGAGAGAGAGAGGGAGAGAGAGGAGAGAGAGAGAGGGAGAGGGAGAGAGGGAGAGGGAGAGAGAGAGAGAGAGAGAGAGAGAGAGACTGACTCCGCTCTCGTCCTGCTCTCTGCCAGTGGTCGCTGTTCTGTCGGTGATGCTGGTACAGGTCTGAGATCAGGTCTGGGATCAGGTCTGAGATCGGGTCTGAGATCAGGTCTGGGATCGGGTCTGGGATGTGGTTCTGAAGTAGACGGAGCATCTCGGGTCTGGGTCTCGGGGACCACCTGCCTCGTCTCTGCGCTCTGAGGACAAAGTCACTCAAGAGGAACCGCGTCGCGCGTAATTCTCCTCCGCGCGCTCCGCCGCGCCGCGCCGTGCCGCGCCGCGCCATGCCGCGCCGCCTCTGACCGCCGCCTCCCGCCGCTCCTTCTGGAGGAACTTCTCTTCTCTGCGACCATGAAGACGACGCGGAAATGTCGCGCGCTGCTGTCCGTGGGTCTGAACCTGGTGGCGCTGTTCTTCTCCACCACCGCCTTCATCACCACGTACTGGTGCGAGGGCACCCAGCGCGTGCCCAAGCCCAACTGCAGCAAGCAGCGGCGCCACAACTGCATCGACTACGGCGTGAACGAGACGGACCAGAACAAGGTCCACTACAGCTGGGAGACCGGCGACGACCGCTTCCTGTTCCGCCGCTTCCACACCGGCATCTGGTACTCCTGCGAGGAGAACATCCACGAGGCAGGTGGGCACGCCGGTACCTCATCAAAGAGTTCATGCAACAAGTTGCTCCAAATAAATCTCTCTGTAAGACGCAGCTTATAGAAGTGTGTCAAAGCGCCTCCGGTCTGTAAACACGAGGGACTTATTCAGCATCTCGTGCGTCAGCTGTTTGTTTTGGGTTCGTTTAGCTTTTAAATCAGAGCGCTTGTTGATTTCCCTCCTGAATAAAAGAAGATAACGGTTCATAATCTCACTTTGTTTATTCCGGTTCTGGTTTTGATCTTGATTGAGGTCGTTCTGGTGCGTTCAGGGTCCACGTTGATTGATATCTAAGAGGTTATTCCCAGCTGGGATGGAAACTACTGATAGAGCTGAAAGGATTAATCCATTCATTTGGAATACACTGGGTATTTGTTAGTTTTAGAATTTAATCTGACAAAGTTACACAATTTCAAGAATTCTTTTCACCATTTTTGAGGGACATTTATATAATTAATGAATTGATTGGTTGGAAATCTCTAAAAACAAATGTATGGTTTCATCTTAAAAAAATCTCCTAAAACATCTGTTTTTCCAAATAAAACAAACAGGAGGAAACAGTGCATTATTTGGGACTATTTTCAGCGGTGGATTAATACACATGTACTGCTCTGTGATGTGTGTTATGTTGTGAGAGTCTGATGAACAGCAGAAGGTTCCACAGCATCCTGATTGATGTCTTTGTGATTCGTCGTCCTGCAGTCTGGGTCGTTCTCTTTCTTTTGGGCTCCCGTCACATTTTGGTCTCTGCGGCCTTGTTTTTCACCTCAATATAAAAGTCCTGCACCTCTCAGGAAACAGCAGCACGCTCACGGCTAGAAAGACGTCCAACACGTCCCGCTGCACCAGAACAGTTATGAGGCCATAAAGCATAAAGCATGAAAGAAAGAGACGTTTTTTTCTAATAATCTGATAATTGTTTTGTAAAAAAGTTGAGGCTCCACTTGCTTTATATATATATATATATATTGAAATATGTTCATATTTACAAACTCGTGACCTTTGACCTCTGTGTTCAGTTCAGTTTTTTATCTGGTTCCTGCAAACGGTTCATTTGGGAAATCTTTTTTTAAAGAGACATGTAGGATAAATAGTTTTTTATAGGAATATCACAATGTTGTTTGTCGGTTGCTCTTTTCTGACAGAAGTGTCCACACATGATGCGTTCAAGAGGTCGAAGCAATGAAAAGATGGAGGCTGTGGTCATCAGATCAGGTCTCTTTAAATCAGAATATACACGGCTGCATTTAAACGTGAATATTAGAGGAATAATAATGTTCATTCGCCGTGTGAACATCTTATGAACGCTGTGAATATGTGTTGCATCTAGTGAAATAAAAACAACACAAACTAATACTGACTTCGTCTCGTGGCTTCGGTTCAGAGAGCAGATTAAAGTTTACACCGGCTGCCGTTTAATTACCAGCTGATGAAGATCCAACGTCTTCCTCAAACTCCACTGCAGCACATTTACCTCATCAGGAGAGAAACGGGCCAGCGGAGAGGGTCGTCGTCATCATCATCATCATCATCATCATCATCATCATCATCATCATCATCATCATCATCATCACAGCTCCATCCACCCTGAGCCAGAGCTCAGCCTCAGTAAGTGACTCTGTGTTGCGTTCAGGGCCCCTGAGCAGCGTTGGTCTCTAAAGCAGCAGATTGATCAGAATTAAGAAACTCTCCACGTTTAAATCAGCTGTTTGCTGATTTTATTTTGAAGTTCAGAATGTGTGACGCTGCTGAAGCACAGTGTTTACACACACAGTCGTAGTTTAGTTAAACTCTGACTCTGTTTACACACAGTCGTAGTTTAGTTAAACTCTGACTCTGTGTTTACACACACAGTCGTAGTTTAGTTAAACTCTGACTCTGTGTTTACACACACAGTCGTAGTTTAGTTAAACTCTGACTCTGTGTTTACACACACAGTCGTAGTTTAGTTAAACTCTGACTCTGTGTTTACACACACAGTCGTAGTTTAGTTAAACTCTGACTCTGTGTTTACACACACAGTCGTAGTTTAGTTAAACTCTGACTCTGTGTTTACACACACAGTCGTAGTTTAGTTAAACTCTGACTCTGTGTTTACACACACAGTCGTAGTTTAGTTAAACTCTGACTCTGTGTTTACACACACAGTCGTAGTTTAGTTAAACTCTGACTCTGTGTTTACACACACAGTCGTAGTTTAGTTAAACTCTGACTCTGTTTACACACAGTCGTAGTTTAGTTAAACTCTGACTCTGTTTACACACAGTCGTAGTTTAGTTAAACTCTGACTCTGACTCTGTTTACACACAGTCGTAGTTTAGTTAAACTCTGACTCTGACTCTGTGTTTACACACACAGTCGTAGTTTAGTTAAACTCTGACTCTGTTTACACACAGTCGTAGTTTAGTTAAACTCTGACTCTGTTTACACACAGTCGTAGTTTAGTTAAACTCTGACTCTGTGTTTACACACATTTATAGTTTAGTTAAACTCTGACTCTGTTTACACACAGTCGTAGTTTAGTTAAACTCTGACTCTGCGTTTACACACAGTCGTAGTTTAGTTAAACTATGACTCTGTTTACACATAGTCGTAGTTTAGTTAAACTCTGACTCTGTGTTTACACACAGTCGTAGTTTAGTTAAACTCTGATTCTGTGTTTACACACAGTCGTAGTTTAGTTAAACTCTGACTCTGTTTACACACAGTCGTAGTTTAGTTAAACTCTGACTCTGTGTTTACACATAGTCGTAGTTTAGTTAAACTCTGACTCTGTTTACACACAGTCGTAGTTTAGTTAAACTCTGACTCTGTGTTTACACATAGTCGTAGTTTAGTTAAACTCTGACTCTGTTTACACACAGTCGTAGTTTAGTTAAACTCTGACTCTGTTTACACACAGTCGTAGTTTAGTTAAACTCACTGCACCGGTAGACAGGAGGCGGTTTGTCTGGCATCAGTCTGCGGTGATGGAATTGATTTAATGGAGCAGACGTTCGTTGGGCTTTTGGTGAAAAGTGAAAAGATGTCGAGCCAATTATTTAAATGCAGTTTTCCCTCTAAAGGATCTCTGGCTGGCTTTTTGAATTCATCACTTTTTAAAAGGTCTTTAATTTGTGTTTTCACGCCAAATTCATCAGGACATGTTCTCTTATAATGATATCCGCCACACGACTGCCTGCTATAAAATAAAAAGGATGAAATGTCTTTCATCCAAGAGACTGATGTTCGTGTTCCACATCAAACCAAAAGTCACTGCAGATTTATTTAAAATGTCATATGTTATGTAACGTATACTTATTTTAAACAAACCCATCTTTCCTAAACACTAACGTCAGATTGTTTCCTTGGTGGTGACGCATCATTTTATCTTCTTCTTCTTTTAAGAACCTCATTTAAAACCTCCTCTAATGTTGTGAAGGCGACAGGCATCTCTTCTTCAGGAGCCGCCAGCCAATAAAAAGTAATTTACTTCAATAATTCACAAACATCATAACTCGGAATATGAAGCAACGAAGGCCTTTAGTCACAAAGACGGAAATCAGAGACAATCGAGAGAAAATCTGTGAGGTTGAAGTTACAGAAGAAATGATTTGATCACGTTTTCAGGTCTTATTTTCATATTTTTGTCTTCATCATCATATTTATCATAAATCATAACCAGTTCATATCTGAGAACACGGTGACGTAGTTAGAAAGAGAAGTCAGGCTGTAAATAAACCGTTTAAAGGACTTCCTGCAGGTCAAACTGAGCTTAAAGGACAACGACACCACTTTGTGTCTTCAGAACACAAAATATTCACAAAATGTGATCTGTTGGTAAGAAGCAGGGTCTCATCTCTTCTCATCTATACGAAGAATGAATGCACAAATATTGTATTGAATCCAAGTGTTCATGAACAAGGAAGTCTGAAGAAGTTAAACAACGTTGATTCATTTGTTATTTTAACCCAAACCACCATCTCTTACTAAATACGTATTTCATCTTTTATTAAACCTAACTAAGTATTTCACCATCTTTTCCTGAACCTAACAAAGTATTTTGCGATCTTTTATTAAACCTAAATAATTATTTTGTGATCTTTTATTAAAACTAACTAATTACTTTGTGATCTTTTCCTGATGAAGTTGTTTCCTGTGAGGACAGAAGTTCTTTCTTTAAAGTATTCTTTACTTTATGTCGTGAGCGGAAGTTTAAACGTGTTTTGACGCATGAACAATTAGGAATATGTTTTCTTGAGACATCGTAGAAACCGTTCCATGAGGATACGTTAAGTCGCAGGACATGAAAATACTCCTTTTAAGTAAGAAAGTACTCCTGTTCCTCATGAAGTAAAGTAAGGGAGATGTACCTGTCTGGGTGGTTGTGGGTAATGAAGGCCCATCACAGAGCTTCTCCTCCTGTCAGTGGCTCTTTCTCTCTCCGGTCACCAGAAGTGACGCCACATTAATGGTTGTTTCACGAAAGCGTTCGTACTCATTACAGCTGCAATCAGCCCGGATGACTCGGGACCTTCGACTAGACGAGTGAGGAGCTGCAGGACGGCACAGTGGGCGAGTGAGAGTTGAGCCTGAGAGAGAGAAGCTGAAGCCTCTCTGAGATGAATCCTCCATTACGGCCTGATGGACCGGCAGCGCCATCACCGGGACTATTTCTTCTCTTCCCGCGGGTTAATTGACGCATCAGAGATACTGATGGTGCCGTTAGTTGGTGCTGTCGTCAGCCGGCTCTTTAATTACATCGTAGATTCATGTCCTCATCAGAGCCGCTCACACGTTCACTTCCCTCCAGCTCTCACCTTGGAAAAGATGGGTTCAATACTCCGGATGAGTTTCTGGAGAACAGCATGCCGCTCCTTTAAGGGGAGGCCAACTTTTAATTGTGACTATATTTTTAATTTAGGGGAAGTTGAGGCGAGAAGGAGGAAATGCAAAAAGGAAACCAGAAGGAACAAGGGACGAGTTCCAATAAGTGTTTTTCACTTAAGATAAGATTTGAGGAAGAGGAGGAGGAGGAAGAGGAGGAAGAGGAGGAGGAGACGCTGCCGGGAGCTGAGCTCTCCTCCTCCCTCCGGAGCTCCAGCTGCAGGTGAAGCCGGATCTGGGTCTAGTCCACGGTGGACTGGTCTCTACTGGATCTGGGTCTAGTCCACGGTGGACTGGTCTCTGCTGGATCTGGGTCTAGTCCACGGTGGACTGGTCTCTGCTGGATCTGGGTCTAGTCCATGGTGGACTGGTCTCTGCTGGATCTGGGTCTAGTCCACGGTGGACTGGTCTCTGCTGGATCTGGGTCTAGTCCACGGTGGACTGGTCTCTGCTGGATCTGGGTCTAGTCCATGGTGGACTGGTCTCTGCTGGATCTGGGTCTAGTCCACGGTGGACTGGTCTCTGCTGGATCTGGGTCTAGTCCACGGTGGACTGGTCTCTGCTGGATCTGGGTCTAGTCCACGGTGGACTGGTCTCTACTGGATCTGGGTCTAGTCCACGGTGGACTGGTCTCTGCTGGATCTGGGTCTAGTCCACGGTGGACTGGTCTCTACTGGATCTGGGTCTAGTCCACGGTGGACTGGTCTCTGCTGGATCTGGGTCTAGTCCACGGTGGACTGGTCTCTGCTGGATCTGGGTCTAGTCCACGGTGGACTGGTCTCTGCTGGATCTGGGTCTAGTCCACGGTGGACTGGTCTCTACTGGATCTGGGTCTAGTCCACGGTGGACTGGTCTCTGCTGGATCTGGGTCTAGTCCACGGTGGTCTGGTCTCTGCTGGATCTGGGTCTAGTCCACGGTGGACTGGTCTCTGCTGGATCTGGGTCTAGTCCACGGTGGACTGGTCTCTGCTGGATCTGGGTCTGGTCCACGGTGGACTGGTCTCTGCTGGATCTGGGTCTGGTCCACGGTGGACTGGTCTCTGCTGGATCTGGGTCTGGTCCACGGTGGACTGGTCTCTGCTGGATCTGGGTCTAGTCCACGGTGGTCTGGTCTCTGCTGGATCTGGGTCTGGTCCACGGTGGACTGGTCTCTGCTGGATCTGGGTCTGGTCCACGGTGGACTGGTCTCTGCTGGATCTGGGTCTAGTCCACGGTGGACTGGTCTCTACTGGATCTGGGTCTAGTCCACGGTGGACTGGTCTCTGCTGGATCTGGGTCTGGTCCACGGTGGACTGGTCTCTGCTGGATCTGGGTCTGGTCCACGGTGGACTGGTCTCTGCTGGATCTGGGTCTAGTCCATGGTGGACTGGTCTCTGCTGGATCTGGGTCTAGTCCATGGTGGACTGGTCTCTGCTGGATCTGGGTCTAGTCCATGGTGGACTGGTCTCTGCTGGAGTCTGAGCTGAAGGAGGTTCTGGTGAACCTGCATGATGTCATCTGGTTTCAGAATCCGACCCGGTGGCTCCAATGAGGAACTTTAAGAAGAACTCTCTAGAACCAGACCATCTTCTCTCTGGTGGTCTGGTTACTGATGGAGGTCTAGAGAAGACCAGGACTAGACTGAGGTCTCTAGAGGACCAGGACTAGACTGAGGTCTATAAGGGCCAGGACTAGACTGAGGTCTATAGAGGACCAGGACTAGACTGAGGTCTATAGAGGACCAGGACTACACTGAGGTCTACAGAGGACCAGGACTAGACTGAGGTCTCTAGAGGACCAGGACTAGACTGAGGTCTATAGAGGACCAGGACTAGACTGAGGTCTACAGAGGACCAGGACTAGACTGAGGTCTCTAGAGGACCAGGACTACACTGAGGTCTCTAGAGGACCAGGACTAGACTGAGGTCTACAGAGGACCAGGACTACACTGAGGTCTCTAGAGGACCAGGACTAGACTGAGGTCTCTAGAGGACCAGGACTAGACTGAGGTCTACAGAGGACCAGGACTAGACTGAGGTCTCTAGAGGACCAGGACTACACTGAGGTCTCTAGAGGACCAGGACTAGACTGAGGTCTATAGAGGACCAGGACTAGACTGAGGTCTCTAGAGGACCAGGACTAGACTGAGGTCTATAGAGGACCAGGACTAGACTGAGGTCTATAGAGGACCAGGACTACACTGAGGTCTCTAGAGGACCAGGACTACACTGAGGTCTCTAGAGGACCAGGACTAGACTGAGGTCTACAGAGGACCAGGACTAGACTGAGGTCTATAGAGGACCAGGACTAGACTGAGGTCTCTAGAGGACCAGGACTAGACTGAGGTCTATAGAGGACCAGGACTACACTGAGGTCTATAGAGGACCAGGACTACACTGAGGTCTATAGAGGACCAGGACTAGACTGAGGTCTCTAGAGGACCAGGACTACACTGAGGTCTATAGAGGACCAGGACTAGACTGAGGTCTCTAGAGGACCAGGACTACACTGAGGTCTAGAGAAGACCAGGACTACACTGAGGTCTAGAGAAGACCAGGACTACACTGAGGTCTAGAGAAGACCAGGACTACACTGAGGTCTATAGAGGACCAGGACTACATTGAGGTCTAGAGAAGACCAGGACTACACTGAGGTCTATAGAGGACCAGGACTACACTGAGGTCTAGAGAAGACCAGGACTAGACTCAGACTGGTTCAGGACCAGTTGAAGTACAAATCCAAGGTTGACGTTGTTATTTCCATTTCATGCAAACCAAATGTTGTACTTTTTACTTCGCAGCAATGCATGCTGGGTAGTCTGGTTCGTGTGAGTTCCGTTCCGGTTTCATCGGCTCCCTCGGTCTCTGGAGGGTCCATCTCACAACGTGTTCAGGGTGGTTAAACAGTTTCTTTCTCATCTCTGCACATTCCTGCGTTGTACAAAAACACAAGAAATACTATGAGATCTTTCTCTTATTAATCTGTACGGAGTTTGGAAGTCGGACTCAAGTTATTTTTAGCCTCTTCCATCATCCTCAGTATGCGGGAGACAAACCGAGCATCTTCATCTGAGTGTGTGTGTGTGTGTGTGTGTGTGTGTGTGTGTGTGTGTGTGTGAGTGTGTGTCTCTGGTTATGGATGGGCCCGCCTGCTGCCGTGACGGAGGCTGAGTTATGGTCGTGTTGCAGCCGCCGGGCTGTGACCTGCAGGTCCAGCGGCTCTGATCAAGTCTCTGAGCCAGGAAACAACGGCTTGGAGCCAAGACGATGCTGCATTATGCAAAACACACACATTCACACTGTAGGCCACTAGAAACAGCACCGCGTTGCTAATAAACACAACTGCTGAGTGAGTTACAGGTGTGTTACGTACCTTTGATGAAGCCACTACATATAATAAGTTCAGTAAAGAAACCAATGCTTCGTCTTGATCTGCGGACCAGAGATCACTCATCACTTCTTCTTCTTTTAAAAGACACAACATGCAGGATCTGTGAAGAGATGCACAATATCAACTCACAATAATACACAAGAGGAATAAAGAATATAAAAAGTGTACAGCATGCTAACATTTGATAACTGGCAGTAAACACAGAGTTTATTTGAGGTATTAGCTTCGTGTCTTTTCGTCATAAAGCATTGGAGACATTAAAAGGTTGGCCGGATAACGGAGCCAGATACAAAGTTAATGTTTCCCAAAGTTATTCAAATGAATCTGAAGGGAACAATCTTTCCAATAGTTCTTCAGACATTTAATTTAAATCCTCAGTGTGTGTGTGTGTGTGTATATATATATATATATATATATATATATATATATATATATATATATTGGTCGGGAGTCGATGAAATGTTTTTTGTTTGGCTCATACTTCATGGTTCTTTTCCTCATGTGTTTCTCTCTGTGGAAGAAGGGAAGATTAGAATGTTTGTGGTTCAAACATGGCTGATTTCCTCGTGGGCCTTTTGGGATTCAACAAGTGTTGCTTCTGAAATATCTCCTGCATCTCTGTTCACGAGCCTGACGCATTAATATCTTGCATCGGTTTGACTCTAACGCTCGTTTCCTCCTCTTCTCTCCACCTCGTGCATTACATTTCCTCCTCTTCTCCTCATTAATCACCTCATCCTCCCCTCCCTCTCTTTTCTCTTCCTCCTCTCTGCTTCTTTCTAAGCCCATTTCACCTCTCTTCCTCTCCTCTTCATCCCTCTCTTCCTCTCCCCCTCCCCTCTCTCTCAGGTGAGAAGTGTCGGAGCTTCATTGATCTGGCCCCGGCGTCGGAGAGAGGTGAGTAATGGCCGTCATTAGGCGTCGCCACCACCCCGCCGCCTCCCACCTGTTCCTCATGCCCAGAGAAAACCATGGGAAAACAAATGTGTATATATAGACACATCTCCTCTTGGTTTAATTCTGCCTTTTGTACAACAGAGTTCAGCTCAACCTTCTGTAGTTTAATATAAACACAACGTGTTTCTGTTATTGTCATTTTATCCAATGAGACAGATATTCAGGAGTGGAATGTTTTGCCGTTTAACGCGTCCTTTAAAGTAAATGAAGCCGAGGCCACGGTTAATGACAAGACAGGACAGCTGAGACTTAAAGTGAGAAGACGATTTCAAAGACAGATCGTGGTCTGGAGTGTCAGGATTGGTATTTGTCAAGCAAATGTAAAAAAAAGAGTTAATTTTAGCAACAAGTCCTCCAAATGAAATGCCTCATCTGAAGCCGCCCTTCAGAATGACACGGGGATCTGTCGGCTGGATGACATCATCTGTCTCTGTCCTCGTTAAACCCAGGATGTGACGACGCTCTGGTTCAGGTGGGGAGACGATGAGACCGTTGAGTTACCTTTAGTTGTCCGTTAACATAATGAAAACGTGGTTGGGGTTCGTGTTCGTGGTTAAAAGAAACACATGTAAAATGACGGTTGTAGAACACAGCGGGGCATTTTCTGAATTGATGCTTTTCTTAAATGACAGTCTCAGTTTTAGTTTGAACAAAACACCCATGCTGTTTTGTTTTTTTAATCTCTGAAACACAAACCGTCCAGACTGTAGAGGAGCAGACTGCTTCTGCGTCCCTGTTTGTCCTCGACTTAGAGGACAGAAAGCAGAGGAGGCCTTAAAGGTACAGTAACATCCTTTAGAGGAATCTATTGGTCAAAATGGAAAGAACCTTTGTTGTGTTATCTCTACCTCAGAATGAGCCGTTTATATCTACAAACAACTTTAGTTGGTTGCAATCTGCGACCGCACCGCTAGATGGAGCCAACTACTACATACTGGCCCTTTAATGCTGCGTTCACACCAAAAGAGTTGCGAAATATTTGCGGGAGTAGATTACATGTTAAATCAATGCACAGACGTGAATGGTTGCGAAAAAGCAAATTTTTCCCTGGGCGGCACGAATAAGGTGAAAAAGCGTTGCAAATATTCACTTTTTCACCAGAGTTGAAATATTTGAATTCCCTCGGCGCTGAGTTGCGAAAGCCAATCAGCGTTGAGAAGCTCCGCCCGGCATCACCGCCGTCCTGCCGTCACTGAATCAAACTGCTGGTCCTGAAGGAGCGCTGGAAGCTTCATTCAGACACTCGTCCTGGAGGAGGAGCTGTGTGCGACTACGGATAATATTATGAACCCAGACACGACTACGGTTAATATTATGAACCCAGACACGGGGTTTGATGTGTGGGACTTCCTCAACAAGTATAAAGCAGAACTAGTGGTTATTTACATGGTGAATGGCGGAAATAGTTTTCACGGAGTAAAGCCACGGAGATACCATTAGAAACGGTTGTTATTCCTTCCATGGTGGATAGTGGAAATGAAAACTGTTTTACGGAGAAAGCCACGCCCCCTTTCCGCCACGAATGGTTGCGAAAAAGCTAATTAACCACATAAAGTCGAGCGACTAAAGTCAGGCGAAAAAGTGGTGCGAAAATTTGCGTGTGAACGCGGCATCAGGCACCAGTAATCTTTAATTAGTGGCAAAAGTGTCTCTTGTTGTTCTGAACCTGCATTGTTTCATCATGACGCAGCAATCGGACTTGGTTGGTTCTGCAGGTGGGAACATGATCCGACCCAAATTCGGAGCGTAGTCTGCAGGCTTGAGCTCTCGTAGCCAGGTGCGCTTTTTCATCCTGGGATGAAGATGGCTGATCATTGGGCCGATGGGATTTGTTTTTCAGGACCATCTTCCCGTTTTTAGAGCGAATATTTTCTCACGTAAACTCAGATTCCTCGATGGGAGTAGTGGCCTCCGGCGCGCTGATCGTCTGACGCCTTCATCGTGATTTTTCTTGACGGAGGAGGGAGCAGAGAGAAAGTGACAGATATTAATTGATATGAAACAAGCTCAGTCTTCTCCGGTGTGTTGTCAGTTTTGATTTATAGAAGTTATAAGAACCTGAAGCCCGACAAAAAAAGCGGATGACGGCTGACGTTCACATACGTTTTAAGCCAATTTCCCAAAGTTGATCCTTGTATGTTTCCATGGAGAATGAACTGAACAGAGTCAGCTGATCGCATGTCTTCTCCCGTCCAGGTAGGTTACCTTGATGAATGAAGCGCTCCTCTCAGCAGGCTTTGCTGACTCAGCACACTCGGTACACGCCGGTCTGGTTTTTAATCATAAAGGCAATTTGCATTTTTTTCAACCAAAACAAATCTGCATTTTTATTGTATAGGTATTCTTCTTTATTGCAACATATTGTTGTCATCATTAATGTTTTAAGGAAGTGTTTGCTTTGGCTTTTATTACTTCTTCTCTTCATTTGTTTTTTAATAGGATCTCTTATGTAAAACAGACAGAATCCATTGTTGGATAATGAGAGAACATCTCATCCAGATTCCTCCTAACTGCAGATGAGAGCAGCTTTTTTCTTTCTCCCAACAGCACTTAGTGTTTATATCCTGCAGCTCGTAAAGGAATATTAGAGCGTCCAGAAGAAGGGGAATATTCGGTGCATGTGGGCGTAGACCCTAATTTTCCGTTTCATGCGGAGCAGATAGTTAATAATGAAAGCTGTGCGATGGTTTCGTCTGCTAATGCCATCTGGAGGGAAGAGCGGCGGCGGATGATATGATGCATGGAGCGGCGCGACCTTGCCTCTCGCACAAGGAGACGGTATGTTAATCTGCCTTCCTTTGAGCTCTGACACGCTCACTCTGGCTTCTATAACTCACAGCTGCTCCCCACTCATCCAAGTTCCTTCCTAATGAAAACTTCAACAAATAAACAAACAAGAAAATCCAATTTGATTAGGAGAAAAGGCTCCAGAGTGGTCATGAGTGCAAAGTCTTGACCCACCTGACACACGCAGCTAGACACCAACCAAACTACATTCTTAGTAATTAAGACTTTACTTATTATTTATTAATCTCTCTCTTCACTGCTGCAGAATCCAACTCTATATGTGTTTTATATATTTAGTGTTATAGCTGGCAGCAAACCCAACCTGATTGAATATTGTTATTATAATGTACTTATGGTAAAAGTGGTAGCAAACCAGTACACAACCAACAGAGCGGCATGATAATCCATTGGGAGTGCGTCTCTCTTTGAGCTTGTTTTTGGTCTCCACCGACTCCTGAGTGAGACGTTCCTCCATGAATAAGAGAGAGAATGTGTTTTACACCACAGATAAAAGCAAGCAACTTCCATCAATACATTTCATGTCAGCCTTGTATTATGGTGCAATAACACACAATGCTGTGTGAGTCACGATAAACAAAACTCCCCAAAAAATGGTAACTGTTGAAATAATAACATAACAATGTAACGTAACAACTGTAACAGCGTAACTAGCATAAATAAACCTTTGTGTATTTTCTGACGCGACGCAAAGTAACGACTTCAACAATTGTAACAACTGTAACGAGTGGAAACAAAGAGTGGTAACAAAGAGTGGTAACAATAAGTGGTAACAGAGAGTGGTAACAATAAGTGGTAACAAAGAGTGGTAACAGAGAGTGGTAACAAAGAGTGGTAACAAAGAGTGGTAACAGAGTGGTAACAATGAGTGGTAACAAAGAGTGGTAACAAAGAGTGGTAACAGAGTGGTAACAAAGAGTGGTAACAATAAGTGGTAACAATAAGTGGTAACAGAGTGGAAACAAAGAGTGGTAACAGAGAGTGGTAACAAAGAGTGGTAACAAAGAGTGGTAACAAAGAGTGGTAACAGAGAGTGGTAACAAAGAGTGGTAACAAAGAGTGGTAACAGAGAGTGGTAACAGAGAGTGGTAACAAAGAGTGGTAACAAAGAGTGGTAACAGAGTGGTAACAAAGAGTGGTAACAATAAGTGGTAACAGAGTGGAAACAAAGAGTGGTAACAGAGAGTGGTAACAAAGAGTGGTAACAGAGAGTGGTAACAGAGAGTGGTAACAGAGAGTGGTAACAAAGAGTGGTAACAGAGTGTGGTAACAGAGAGTGGTAACAAAGAGTGGTAACAAAGAGTGGTAACAGAGAGTGGTAACAGAGAGTGGTAACAAAGAGTGGTAACAAAGAGTGGTAACAGAGTGGTAACAAAGAGTGGTAACAGAGAGTGGTAACAAAGAGTGGTAACAAAGAGTGGTAACAGAGTGGAAACAAAGAGTGGTAACAGAGAGTGGTAACAAAGAGTGGTAACAAAGAGTGGTAACAAAGAGTGGTAACAGAGAGTGGTAACAAAGAGTGGTAACAAAGAGTGGTAACAAAGAGTGGTAACAGAGTGGTAACAAAGAGTGGTAACAGAGAGTGGTAACAAAGAGTGGTAACAAAGAGTGGTAACAGAGTGGAAACAAAGAGTGGTAACAGAGAGTGGTAACAAAGAGTGGTAACAAAGAGTGGTAACAAAGAGTGGTAACAGAGAGTGGTAACAAAGAGTGGTAACAAAGAGTGGTAACAGAGAGTGGTAACAGAGAGTGGTAACAAAGAGTGGTAACAAAGAGTGGTAACAGAGTGGTAACAAAGAGTGGTAACAATAAGTGGTAACAGAGTGGAAACAAAGAGTGGTAACAGAGAGTGGTAACAAAGAGTGGTAACAAAGAGTGGTAACAGAGAGTGGTAACAGAGAGTGGTAACAAAGAGTGGTAACAAAGAGTGGTAACAGAGAGTGGTAACAGAGAGTGGTAACAAAGAGTGGTAACAAAGAGTGGTAACAAAGAGTGGTAACAGAGAGTGGTAACAGAGAGTGGTAACAAAGAGTGGTAACAAAGAGTGGTAACAGAGAGTGGTAACAAAGAGTGGTAACAAAGAGTGGTAACAGAGAGTGGTAACAGAGAGTGGTAACAAAGAGTGGTAACAGAGAGTGGTAACAGAGAGTGGTAACAGAGAGTGGTAACAAAGAGTGGTAACAAAGAGTGGTAACAGAGAGTGGTAACAGAGAGTGGTAACAAAGAGTGGTAACAGAGAGTGGTAACAGAGAGTGGTAACAGAGAGTGGTAACAGAGAGTGGTAACAGAGTGGTAACAAAGAGTGGTAACAGAGAGTGGTAACAATAAGTGGTAACAAAGTGTAACAACATAACTAGCACAAATGTACGTAACCGCTTTCATCTGACTTTACGTAACAATGTAAAGTAACAACGTAAAGTAACAATGTAAAGTAACAATGTAAAGTAACAATGTAAAGTAACAACGTAAAGTAACAACGTAAAGTAACAGTGTAAAGTAACAACGTAAAGTAACAATGTAAAGTAACAATGTACAGTAACAATGTAAAGTAACAACGTAAAGTAACAATGTAAAGTAACAATGTAAAGTAACAGTGTAAAGTAACAGTGTAAAGTAACAATGTAAAGTAACAATGTAAAGTAACAATGTAAAGTAACAATGTAAAGTAACAATGTAAAGTAACAACGTAAAGTAACAACGTAAAGTAACAGTGTAAAGTAACAACGTAAAGTAACAATGTAAAGTAACAATGTACAGTAACAATGTAAAGTAACAACGTAAAGTAACAATGTAAAGTAACAATGTAAAGTAACAGTGTAAAGTAACAATGTAAAGTAACAATGTACAGTAACAATGTAAAGTAACAACGTAAAGTAACAATGTAAAGTAACAGTGTAAAGTAACAGTGTAAAGTAACAATGTAAAGTAACAACGTAAAGTAACAGTGTAAAGTAACAATGTAAAGTAACAACGTAAAGTAACAACGGTTTTAACTTAACTAGCGTAAAAACCTTCCTGCTTGATATACTGGTTATTTTTACGTGTCACGGTCACTTGCTCTGCGTCAACATCTTCACCGGGCGACTGAGCTGCAGGGAACAGTCCAATAACAGGACAAAGAAATGGCAGCAAGTTATATCTTATCTTCTTTAAAAAAATATCTTTATCAATACAACAGCTGTCTGAGAGAAGAAATGTTGATTGAAGACAAACTAGAGGAACAAAGCGAGTGTTCTCACCTCACTGGTAATGCAACATAAACACCACAATAGAAGGAAACTCTCCTGTAAAAACAACTCAATTCAAACCAGTATGACATTAAATCATCATGTATTAAACGCTGCATCAATTCATTTCTCTATTATTTCATTTAGAGCTAATACGATTAAATAATTAGTCAGCAGACAGGACATTAATCAATCTACAACTGATTAATGGTTTCAAGTTTCCTCTTTTAATTCATTAAAACCCTGTGAGTTGTTATAACTGTGCAGATTAAGACGGTTTCAGTTTGAGCTCAAAACTTTTTCAATCTTAATAATTTCATTGATTACTCCTGAAATAAATTGAAATATTAAGCAGTAGTGACATCGTCGCAATCATTAGTTGGATCCCTAATTTTATCCACTAGAACTTATTAAAATTACTCTTCTGATTCATTTTGACATCCTAAATCCAACATTTAATTAATGAATCAATAATCTTGTCTAAATCTTAATAAGTCTGCATTCTTGACATGGAAATGTTTTGAGAAAACCTGAAAGAGTCAAACGCATAAGAGACAGAAAACGGTTGACACTGATGGAAACACTGATGAACACACACACACACACACACACACACACACACACACACACACACACACACGCACACGCACACAGTAATTAAAGTTGTAATTATAAGAGGCTCGGTCTGATGAGCTGCTTCCTTCCTGCTATCAGCTCCTATTTGCTGTTTAATGAAGTCCCACTCTGCCTCGTGTGCTGATACATATTCAATAAGGTCAATATTATTGCGTTGTGAGTTTCCCTTCAAGGCATTTTACAAACCCGGGGAATTAGTTTCCAACGAATGGCTGGAAATTAAAGCTTAGGTTATTGATTCAGCGATACTTTATTAAGACTCAACACACATTGTTTTACATGTTTGACATGAGATGTTTGTGCTTCCACAACACGTCTCCTGTCAGACTAGAGGAAGGAAAACATCCACAAAACACATTTAGCTGTTTATTTGACTATTTTGTCTCTTTACACTTTCATCCTACATATATTCTGAAGCTTTCTACAGAGGGGTTCAGAGCCTCATTTATATTATGTTTATGAATAAAAACATGGAGAACATGGATGTTTTTAATGGCTTTGCCTTAGCGTGTTGTAAAACATGCTATTGACACAAAGCTAACATTAGCTAATTAGCACTAAACACAGCTATTATTACATTTCATTTAGCTGACGCTTTTATCCAAAGGGACTTACAATAAGTGCATCAACCATGAGGACAAACTCAGAACAACAAGAATCAAGAAAGTACAATTTCTTCAACAAAGTTAAACTACAAAGTTTCAGCTGCAGGTCGGTATTTCTCCTTCAGAGGATCTCACGTGGTTCCTGCTGCTTTTATCACTGCTAATCAAAATGATCAATCACTTACATAGTTGATTGCTTCTGATTGGACGTCATTTCCTCGGCGTTTCCACGTGTTATTGTTGTTGTTTTACCTAGGGTGACCAGATTTGAGTTTGTGAAAAAGAGGACACTTCGTTCCGGGGGGGGGGGGGGGGGGGGTAGCAGTAGTGTGTAGCATGCCGTGAACTTACATTTACGTTGAGATCGGTCGACCAATGACAGTTCTCTCTACAGTCAGAGCTTGCGCAAGAAGGTGGAACGTGAGGGAGATACCATTTCCAAAACTTGTAAGGGGGTAATAACTATTTTCCCCGACGTAGCAAAATCCCGGACGTTTTTGGAATCCCTGCCGGACGCTTTTTTTAGGTCTCGAAAAGAGGACATGTCCGGGAAAAAGAGGACGTCTGGTCACCCTATTTTACCTCTTGGCATTCCTTTACACAACCTGATGAAGCGGCACAAGGCTGGAACAAACTTCATGAGAAAATTCTCTAAATCATATCTTTCCCATATATTTTCCTTCTTTTGTCATTCCACCATTTTATTCCGTTATTACACTCAATGTCTTATTCAAAACACCCGGAATATAGAAGTAAGCCTAAAGAGAAGTGACTCAACATTTGTGATGAATTGTGTCTGCTCAGGGATCCTGTAGCTCCCTGAAACCTCGGAGGTCGCAGAGAGCCGATAATCCCGTTTAATTCTTTAATTTAAAGCGTCGCGGGCGAGGAGCCTCCGCCTTTTTGGAAACGATAGACGTGGCGAGCGGTGAGAGTCTCAGAGTCTCAGAGTGGATCCCGAGGGCTTCGCTTTCAGGACGACGACTCCTCTCCGCTTATAAAACGTTGACATTTCCAGAGCGCCGAGAAGCAGAAAGGTTGTAAAACGTGTTCATCTTGCTGCGTAATGTCGTAAAATATCCACTTTTTATGAAAGCATGGAAAGCACCAGCAGAGAAGGTCAACATGGACATTGTGTTAAGAAGTTACTACAGAGCACATTATGTAATACAGTTCAGATCTGTTTACTGCAGTGAAAGTACTGATACCACACTGTGGAAATACTCCATACGAGTCCTGCAAAATCTGCAATATTGACTTAAAGTACGTGGTGAAAGCATTGATTGATCAGTCAAATGTTTCACTATTCTTTCTGATGTTTCTGGATGAATATATTCCTGCTGCATTAATGGGAATGTTGCGTTTTAACCCTTTGATCTCCTGTTGTTAGTTTCTCCATCAATGCATCATATCCTATGAGATCATCACGTGTTTGTCTGTTTTCAGCTCAGTGACGAGGCTCTTTCCAGCTGATCCTCCAGGCTTTTTAAAGAGTGTATTTAGCTGCAGAAGGTGTTTAAGATGCTCGTATGCAGACTCTGTACTTATTCAGTATTGGCTGTTAAAGTTGAACGCTTGTGTTTTTTTTTAAGTCTTTCACCAAAAACGATTACTTCCGTTTTGTCTGCATTGAGCTGATGGAGGTTGAGGCTCATTCAGTCCCCGCCTAGTTCAATGCATATATACTATATATATATATATATATATATATATATATATATATATATATATATAATCTGAAAATTGTTTGATGCAATAAATGGTTTCTTGTGTTCCTGAACGACCTCCTTCCGTCTCAGCTGTGATCCCGTTTCCGTCTGAAGTCTCTCGGCTCAGACAGATTTGTCCTCCTGGTTCTTCAGCCGGCTTCTGGAGCCGAATGGAAACCCTGAACCTCCAGGGTCCAGGAGCTCCTTCGACACGACTTTGTGTTTCTCTCTTTGTGTGAACTTCTGCCGAGAGAAAAAGGGAAAATACGGTCGGAAACAAAAGGAGCGCTTTCCCACAAGTCATTGCTGCATTCGGTTGGATAAGTGTTTCTCGCTCCGGACGTACACTTTTCATTTGATAATGTTTTCAGTCGTAATGAACTTTGTGTTCTTCAGGGAAAGTGATTCAAAAGCTGTGAATAATCTCATTTAAACAGGTGTATCCCCACGTGTACAAAACACATTATGGACGCTTTAATTAATAGAAAAATAAGTGACAAATGTTTTGTTTTTGCCATATTTTATACCGTTTTACATTTGAACATATGTATTCGCCAAAATGGCCCAAAATGGCCCAAGATTCCCAGTTTCTTTTTTTTTCTGAAGTGAAAAAAACTCTCTGAAAATTAAATAAACCAACATAATTGACAAGGAGGTTGTTTTAAGCCTAATTCATGCTTCTCCGTCAGGTCGACGGCGTACCTACGCAGTCGACCGACGCAGTCGTTGAGCATTGGAAGTTCTGCGTCGAGGGTCCGCGTTGCTCTGCAGTTAACCGCCATGCCGCCAGGGGGGGGTGCCTGTGTGGTTGTGTTTTGCGCGATTTCTCGCCATGAGTTTAATGTCATTTTGCAGTCTTTGTAGTCCCTCGAAGAAAAGTTATAAAGGTGGTCGTATTTCCTGACCTCCTCCATGATTCGTTCTTCTGTTTGGTCCATTGTTACTACCGGTCTACAAGAACTTTAAAAATGGCGGTGTAGGAAGACAAACCGGAAAGAGCAACCGCCGGAAATTACGTTCTGAGCGGACCAATCACAGCGCTGCGGTCCGCGACAACGCGACGCGTAGTTAGGATTCTTTGGAGGAGCGCGTCAGGCTACGGCGTAGGGGTCTGCGTCGACGCGTAAGCTACGGCGTAGGTACGCGTCGACCTGACGGAGAAGCATGAATTAGGCTTAAGTCTGGTTCGTTTCTCATCAGGATTACAGAAATAAAATTGGACCTCTCATAAACTGAAACGTTACGTTCCTGCATTGCACATTATGTTTCTCCAGAAGTCAACATTGACTTATTTTATTTTAACACTTGTAACTTGAATATTGTACAAAATCTAAAAGTTCTTTTGCTTTGTTATAAAAAAATAAGAAACTGAGAATACAGTTTTCTACGGGAACAAAACTGATAGGAGGCGTTGATTAGCCGTGTAGCTAAGTAGCTAAGTAGCTAATTAGTCCCATTTTCCCATCCGTCAGTTAAACTGATCGATGGCTTTAACTCAAGCAACGAGTTCTTATTTCAACTTTTAATGTTTGTGTGTGTTTTGTTGTGATGTTGGTTTTCAATCAAGACCATGTTCTCACACGGGGGACGATTAAGTAGCCTTAGCATTAGCCTTAGCATTAGCGTTAGCATTAGCGTTAGCATTAGCCTTAGCATTAGCGTTAGCATCAGCAAGACTGACTTTATTAATGTTTCTGACACATTTTTAAAACAAGATCTCAGCAAACGTCTGCACGATAAAACGCTTCATGCTTTTGTTCTGGTTCTGCAGGACGGTGACCAGAAACATGTGACTTCACAAGGTTGTCTCAGTCATAATGATGTTCAGATGTCTGCTTGTACTTTACTCGTGTTTAACTGTGTGTGTGTGTGTGTGTTGCAGGCGTGCTCTGGCTGTCCGTGGTGTCCGAGGTGCTCTACATCCTGCTGCTGGTGGTCGGCTTCAGCCTGATGTGTCTGGAGCTTTTCCACTCCAGCAGCGTCATCGACGGGCTCAAACTCAACGCCTTCGCCGCCGTCTTCACCGTGCTGTCCGGTAAAAAGACGTTTTAAGAGACACGCACACAGAGAAAGAGAGTGTTTGTGGAGCGGTGCGAGAAAGACGGACATTCAGAAGTGTCCTTACGTGTCCTGAGGATGAGGAGGCAGACGACCCGGGTCAGCAGGTTATCCCCTGGAAGCCTTTCGCCGGGAAGGATTGCAGGATTTTTCTCCCGACTCATGTTAAACCTCTTACACAAGAAGTTGGCTGCATCTCCTCCTCTTCCTCCTCCTCCTCCTCCTCTTCCTCTTCGGGCGTCGCTGACGTGTGAAGCTGTGACGACGGTTGTCGTCACTTCAGGAGACTTGAGACGCAGCGCGTGAAGAAGATCAAATAAGATCAATCTTTATTTATTCTTGAGGGAAATTAATACAAAAGATTAATACAAAATGTAAAACAATAGTGTAAACAAATATTAATATATATATAAACAACAGTAACCACTAACAGTAAACTATTATATATAAAGAGGTAATTACTGGACTTAAATATACAAATATTGGCCATAAATTACAATTATAACACAAATAATTACAGCTGTAGTTATGTTGAGATGTTGAGAGATCGTGTTGTCCTGATTTATTTTGTGATATTAAGAATTATCGCCAAAAAATTACAATTTCTTTGATGAGTGACGTTAACATTATTACCATAAAATAAAGAGATAAAGAAGAGCCTTTTCTGACCCCTCAGGGGAAACATTGACTGTTGCAGCAGCACAGGGACAGAAATAAACACAGATGAATCCAGAAAGTTAAAACAGAAATTATTTTGAATTAAAATGGGAATATATGTGTAAAATTAAACCATTAAAGACAGAAATAAAAGGTAAAGATGACAGTGGTTTGAACAAAAGCAGCAGAGTCATGATTAAGCCATCATACTTATTTGTCTCTAATATAGAACTATAATATAACTATTATGTATATAATGTAATAAAAACAGAATCAAATCATATTTAAACACAATCACAGTACAATGTGGAGCGAAATCTGTTTTCTCCAGACTGCAACTAACATATTGAGTAAAATAAACGATCAATACATAAATAATACAGCAGTACATTAGTGCATCTTATAACATAACATATGCAAATAATTACAGGTGGATCATATTGATGTGTCATAATCAGAATGTGTTTACACATACATGGAATTTGACTCCGGTTTCACTTAGCTCTTTGTACTTATACACAATATACAATAAACAAGATAAGGACAAAACAGACATTAAAGACAGTAGTAAAGGTTCCTGCCTGCTGAATGCGACCAGAGACGGAGAGCTGGAGACGAGACAACAAACAGAACGAGTAGAGAGAGCGCCGTACCGAGGCGGCCATCTTGATGAGTAGTGAGTTATGGATGTGGCCTTCAGGCAGCGTCACTTGTTGTGGTGATGGAAGTCTTTTATGACCCACTTCAGGACGTGAGAGTTCACATCTGAAGGTGCGTTCAGGATCACGTATATCTCAAACTTTGCTGCCTGTCAGGACGCTCAGAGTAGAAAGACGTTTTCTTCACCGAGGTGATTGATGTCGAGAGGACCGAGATCAGTGCAGACAGAGGATTCAACACGGTGTGTGTGTGTGTGTGTGTGTGTGTGTGTGTGTGTGTGTGTGTGTGTGGCCTCTGTGTCTGTCCACGGCACGCAGCAACCCCTCGAGTCGATGCGGAAACGTCTTAAAACCAGCATTCTCTCCTGACCACCAGGGGCGACTCCTCTGGTTGTATAGAAGTCTATGCTTCATGTTTTAAAGCTGCATTATCTCTCCTGACCACCAGGGGGTGACTCCTCTGGTTGTATAGAAGTCTATGTTTCATGTGTTAAAGCTGCATTCTCTCTCCTGACCACCAGGGGGCGACTCCTCTGGTTGTATAGAAGTCTATGCTTCATGTGTTAAAGCTGCATTCTCTCTCCTGCCCACCAGGGGGTGACTCCTCTGGTTGTATAGAAGTATATGCTTCATGTGTTAAAGCTGCATTCTCTCTCCTGACCACCAGGGGGCGACTCCTCTGGTTGTATAGAAGTATATGCTTCATGTGTTAAAGCTGCATTCTCTCTCCTGACCACCAGGGGGTGACTCCTCTGGTTGTATAGAAGTCTATGCTTCATGTGTTAAAGCTGCATTCTCTCTCCTGACCACCAGGGGGTGACTCCTCTGGTTGTATAGAAGTCTATGCTTCATGTGTTAAAGCTGCATTCTCTCTCCTGACCACCAGGGGGTGACTCCTCTGGTTGTATAGAAGTCTATGCTTCATGTGTTAAAGCTGCATTCTCTCTCCTGACCACCAGGGGGTGACTCCTCTGGTTGTATAGAAGTCTATGCTTCATGTGTTGAAGCTGCATTCTCTCTCCTGACCACCAGGGGGTGACTCCTCTGTTTGTATAGAAGTCTATGCTTCATGTGTTAAAGCTGCATTCTCTCTCCTGACCACCAGGGGGCGACTCCTCTGGTTGTATAGAAGTCTATGCTTCATGTGTTGAAGCTGCATTCTCTCTCCTGACCACCAGGGGGAGACTCCTCTGGTTGTATAGAAGTCTATGCTTCATGTGTTAAAGCTGCATTCTCTCTCCTGACCACCAGGGGGCGACTCCTCTGGTTGTATAGAAGTATATGCTTCATGTGTTAAAGCTCCATTCTCTCTACTGACCACCAGGGGGTGACTCCTCTGGTTGTATAGAAGTCTATATAAATGACTCTACTTCTCTTGATGTATTCCCTCAGTAAACATTGTAAACATGAGTTTATGTCTCAATCTCTAGTTTCAAGTCTTCTTCAATACAGCATGATGTTCATTTAGTAAATTATGGTCATTTAGAGTCAAACAGACCATAAAGCAGGGGACGCTTTAGGGGCGGGGCTACAGGTGATTGACAGGTCGACCCCAGAGACATATGATTGACAAGCAGATTTTGTTTTGCAGTCAACAGGAAGTGACCATATTTGGAATGCAAAAAAAGTGAGAGATGTCGTATACGCAGTGGTCGTTTCATGCACACACACACACACACACACACACACACACACACACACACACACACACACACACGCGTAGTGATGTATAACCGCTGCATCAAAGTCATTCTCTCTCATTGACATTGTGGCGTTTTTGATTTACTGTAGTTTATGAAGGATTGTGACCCTATTTCTAATTGATCGGGTGTCTCAAGTTAAATCAATTGACTAATTATTACAGTTACATTTATGTTCTGATTTATCACTGATTACACGTTGAGCTTCGAGGTGGAGTGATCTACTGCTGATTGGTTAATGGTCATCGACCCGTGGCTAAGCCCCGCCCCCACGCTGTCACTGACTAAACTTCCTGAAGAAATATTTTCGTGCATTTTCGTGCATACATTAATTATTCTTTCACTACCGAGCGAGTTCTGCATTTTGGCCGTCGCCATTTTGTTTTTTGCAACCAGTGAACAGGAAGTGACCATATTTTGCAGAGGAGCGACCTGTCAATCACCTTTAGCCCCGCCCTAAAGCGTCCCCTGCTTTATGGTCTGTTTGAATCTAAATGACCATAATTTACTAAATGAACATCATGCTGTATTGAAGAAGACTTGAGACATAAACTCATGTTAGGTGTGTGTGTGTGTGTGTGTGTGTGTGTGTGTGTGTGTGTGTGTGTGTGTGTGTGTTGCAGGTCTTCTGGGTATGGTGGCCCACATGATGTACACTCAGGTGTTCCAGATCACAGTCAGTCTGGGTCCTGAAGACTGGAGGCCTCACAGCTGGGACTACGGCTGGTCCTTCTGGTCAGTCTCTCTCTCACACACACACACACACACACACACACACACACACACACACACACACACACACACACACGCCTGATTTAAATCAACCCTATTGTGTTGAAAGGCCCCTGATTGTTCACTTGTTATAAAATGTCAGAATACAATCAGCCGACCCGTGACTCGTCGGTGTCGGTGTTCTCGGAGTCTGTTGAGCGGCACGGGGAGCTCCTGTTCCTCTGAGGATGAACCAGACAACACAGAAGCACCTCGACCTCTGCTGCTCTCGGCTGGAAGGGAAGCTGCAGCTCACGTCTCGTTAGCGGATCAAGGACACGAGAACCTGAGCGAGGAGAGAGACGAGCGCTTTGATTACATATGGCCTCATTTGCATATTTAAACATAACATTTCATAAAACGTGTAATATAATAAATCCTCCTCTTAGTGATGAAGTGGTGAAGGTTCATGGTGATATCTATGAGGTCATGTTCTGACCCTCTTCACCTGTAGAGTCTTCATCATGATGTCATGTAACTAAACATCTCTTTAAAGAGGTTTGTTCACAACGCATTCATAACCTCAGTTATATAACTTCACTCTTTCATTCATACACTCTGAGGGTTTATGCAGAGGGGTTTGTTCACAACACATTCATAACCTTATTTATACTGCATGTTATCAATAAAAACGTAGAGAAAACTGTTTTTTATGGCTTACGGATTTGCATACAAAGAGATTCCCTCAGTAAAAACCTTCAACTCGAATACTTCAACAAGATGAAAGAAGAATGTTGAACCTGACTCTCTAATGTACAGATTTATGTTCTGGAAATGTATAAAAATGAGCAGATATTTAACAAGATAAAGCTTCAAATGCAAATTTAAACATAAGATTTCTAGAAAATAATTTATCAACTGGGGTCGTTTCTATTCTATGCATTTTCTTTCTCGTCTCCCGTTAAGATAAGTAATGAGAATAAAACATGATGACAGGGGGAGAAACATCCAGAACAAGAAGCTGTTATTAAAAGCAGATTTCCTCTGTCAGTCATCCCCGTGAAGGCAGCTCGTTTAAACTCCTCCAGGGAGTCGCTCAGGATCCTCAAAGTGGAATAAAACCAGCAGAGTGATGAATCTCAAGGCCAAAATTCTCCTTGAGGACGAATAAAAAGCTCTTTCATTTACAGCCTGAGAAAAACAGCTGACACACGGATCACTCGTAGAATAAATCATCAGTCGAACTGCGTCGTACTTTGTATCGGAAAAGAAAGTCGACTGTTTGAAATAGTTCTTTAGTTTTGTCATCGATGACGTTTGTTGGAGTGATGCTTTATGATTTATTGTCTTAATGTTGTCCTCCTCCTTGTGTTTGACCGTGAACACGCTGAGAGACAATAAAGAAGAGAAACCAAGTAGTTTCTAATTATAATGCATATTCTAGACTCCTGTTGTTGTTAAATTAAGCTAACGAGTGATGGTTTGGACATTTGGGTGTCATTTTTTGTTCTTGTCTTTCTATCCTCTGCGGGACATGAATATCGGTCCCAAATTTATTGGCAAATCTATTCAATTATTGCAAAGACATTTCACTCAAAACCACAAATAACAACCTCAAGGTGGCGCCAGAAGAAAGGTCAAAGAATCGCTCAAATGATCTGGTTTCATCGTCTGGGGACCATGAATGTCTGGAAACCATTTTGAACCAATGAATCTAGGTGCCGAGATATTTCACTGAGGAAGTGGAAACTTTGACCTGCTGGCGGCGATAAAGGAAACATTAGGAGATCTCCAAAGTCATGAGGGTTAATCCTCTGGGGGACATGAATATTGGACATGAATATTGGTCCCAAACAAGGATATTTATTGTGAATCTAACTAATAGTTGCAGATAGATATATATCTATATATATCTATATATATAGTGGTGGACTAACAAACCGCCATAGAGCCACACAAGTAGAACTCTTCACTACATCTTCTTCTTCTTCCTCTTCTTCCTCCCACCAGCATGGCCTGGGGCTCCTTCACCTGCTGCATGGCCGCCTCCGTCACCACCCTGAACTCCTACACCAAGACGGTGATCGAGTTCCGACACAAGCGCAAGCTGTTCGAGCAGGGCCTGCGCGAGGAGCAGAACTACCTGGACCAGGAGGCCTTCCACTACTTCCGGGACCGCTCCCTGCAGTCCATCTCCAGCACCGTGGAGGTCTACCCCGGCCACGGCGGAGCCCGGGCCGCGCTCGTCGTCGGGGGTCCGGTTCCAGGTCAAGGTCCTGGTCCTGGTCCGGGTCCTGGTCCGGGTCCTGGCCCCGGGCGAGGGAAGATGAGGGGCCCGCCGGCCTCCGTGGACCTGGGGGAGAACACGGACTCGCTGGGGGAGGAGCAGTGCTGAGAATCCGGGGACGGGTTCTTCCACCGAACACGAAAAGCACAGCAGTCTTTATTTTCTGTTGGAGGAAGATTATTTACTCGTGGAGAAGAGACGGGAGTCGCTAAAATGAATTAACCAGATGGATATTTTCTTTATATATTAACTGAAAATCAATATAAAGTGTGAAAAAACTGAGAGATCTGTGAATTAAGATCCTTCGTGGACAGAAAGAAGGTGTTCTCCAGCATAAGTCCAGGTGCTATGTGTAGTATTTCAACTGGGTTATTATCCATTTAGATGCATTAAAAGTGGCAACTACAAAATGAATGGGAATTCTGAAGATTAGCTGCAAAAGTAGAAAACCGTTAAATGTCAGATACACAGAAATATTTACCGTAAGTCTGCTAACATGAGGGAGGAGAAGTCCCGCCTCTTCCGGTAGTATGATAGTAAACGGCTAGAGAAAAATAAAGACTTACCGTTTTAAATTGTGCCATGCATTACACATGCATTTGTCAAGTTAAAAGATCATTTTGCACGGACAAGAAATCTCAGTTTGTCATAAAACTGTAAAAGAAAAACAGTGAAAATACCTAGTTAGAAAATGTTCACATTGACGCTACGACGCCTCACACCGACAACGGGTCTCACTCCTTCTGTCGCTTCCTGTCTGAAAAAAGAGCCGCTGGATAACGTTACATTAGGAACATGGCTAAGCTAGCTAGCTAGCTAGCTGCAAAGCCACGGTAGCGGCCATGTTGGTGTTATTGACGTGCATCGTGCAAGACCGGAGATTTCCCACAAAACTAAATGATACTTTGACGTGCATATTGACAAACATTCATGGCACATTTCAAACGGAATCAAAATTAATATTTGTCTCTCTCCGTCGACTACCGTACATATTTTTTTAAGAAATAAGGCCCCATTGGGGTAACCGGAGGGGGCGGGACTTAGCCTCTCTCTATATAAGCTGTCTATCATACCGGACCAGGTAAGGTCCTAATCGGACAGAGCATGCTTTGCAAGCTTTTTTATCATGTTATATTTATGCCATAGATGTATTTTAGAGCAGCGCAGATGAGAACCCAAACAAGTTAAGAAAGTTGACATGAGAAGAGAAACTGCTAGGATGTGTTATGCATGCTGTTACGCGAACAACGAACTTCATGGGAATTGTAATTGTTGTTTAACTTTGTTATGAATCAGGAAGTAGACGTGACAAATGGGTAAAAACAACAACACAGAAACATGTTCCACATTTCAGGAAGAAAGAAAAACAATGCGAGGTACGAGGACTTCAGCTCTTTGTAAACAATTTATTTTTCAAACCAGCATCTTGTGGCCATTAGAAGAACTGCAGCTTTTGTTTTTACTGAGGATTTACAGTCTGGATGGTGTCTCTCATCTTTTTCTTCCGGTTCTTCAGAACAAACAGAGACTGGTTCAGAGGTGCAGACGAAGGGAAAATACTACACATAGCACTTCTAAACAGGTGGTACAAAGCCAAGCCCTATTTATGACGCTGAATGTGAAAACTATAGTGTACGAGTTATTATTAAAAGCTACATGTCCTGTTCTTTTTTTCATCTGTGTTGATCAGTTGGGGCAACGCTTCGTCAGTCCTTTGATATTTAATTTGAGGCACAGATTAGTCTGTTGCCCTTCTACTTCACTTTATGAAGGTGCAGGTGGGAATATTTCCCTCTTGACAACCTTTCATGATTTGCTCAACACAAGTTCAAAATATAATTGCAGTTGCAGATGTGAATGCACATAATGTGAGCGTTGTGGTGAAGGGATGCTATCTGTATTAAAACACACCGCGCCTCGGGAGCAAATTCCCCCCAAAAGATGCCTGTGAAGTCTAAACAAACACATTTATATTCAGGGTTTTTCTCAGTGTGCTTCTAACAAAAGTGTTGAATGCATTTTCCCTCCTCGTAAAACATTTGAAGTACTTTTCAACCCTGTTTTCTCCTCTGTTTGTGTCTAAGTGACGGATGGGGAGCGTTGTGTTTTAACTGGTCGAGTATTGAAGGAGAACGCTGGATGCACGTCCTCTAAAGCTTTTTGTTGCCGCTAACAGACTCAGCTAGTTTTTATAAGTGTCTGACACCATTACAGATAAAACCCTGCAGAGACATTAAGCCTTCTTCTTTCCTTTCTGTTGGTATTGGGTCATGTGACTGGAGTATGAGAGCCATGTATTTCATTTGTACCGGAACAATTAGTCAGGCACAAAAACAAGGGTTGAAAAGTATGTACTCTTTAAATCTGCGTATTATTTCACAGTACGACTGTATTTGATCGCTTGCAGATTGTTCTGCATTTTGTGTGTGATGATGTCCGTCACTATGCTAATGCTAATGCAGCGTAGCTTTAAGCGGCACGTCGTCACAGGGATTTAAGAAACGTATCGCCAATTGTGTTCTCGCCTCTTCTCTGGTTAGCGAGGAGAGTTTAAAGTTTAAAGTAAGAGAGGTTTAGGACGAGAATAACGGTTCTAGTTTGAGACACATTGTCTTTGTTCTGTCTCCATTTATATTTAGAAGCAGTGGAGGAGAAATCATTCCACATGCAGTAGTTTGTTTTTTGAAAAGGGCTTCGGGCAAATATTGACTCCATGCACCCATAAAGTATATCATTAAGCACAACGCCGAATATAAAGGCTTCCACTGCTCGGTCTCTTCCATAAAACATATTTCATGTTGACAGCTCCTTGTGCAGGCTGTGGATTATACGCTCTTTGGGGGCGGGAGGTCAAACGCATGACTGACAGCTCCATCACCCAGAAGGTCAGAGGGTCAAAACTGTCCGAAAGGTACCGCGCTCCAGCGGCACGCCGCGTCCTCCGACCTCCCTGGAATGAACCGTAAATGTTCTGTGAGCGAGTCTCAAGGGGCGTCCGCTCCGCCGCCCACGTGAACCCTGACGGCGACCGCATTTCATTAAAGGAAAAAGCTGAAACTGAGCGGCTGTGTTTTAGCGGCCGACGCCAACAGATCAGAGCGAGAGTTGCTTCTTTTCAGGTGAAGTAAATATTTAAAAAGTGAATCTCTATTTAAAGAGAAACGGATTTACACGACAGGATCCAGATCAAAAGAAACCTTTTTTATTTTATTTTATTTTTCACTGCAGGAAACTTAACGACCAGAAACGTTGAGCTGAAGAATCTTCACATTCTTTATTGTGCGATGTGAATTATTCAGCAGAGAGTTTCATCTGCAGAAGTATTTTAATGATCTGGTGAATCTACGATCAAACAAGATGTTTGCCTGGCAGCTCACATCCTCAATGTTACTTTAGTTAAACTATTAAAATACTACAATCTGTAGTTCATATAACAAGGCGGATAAACATGCAGGCTGGAGTGCTTTGCATTCTAAACACTGTTCATTCAATTAAAACCTTTGAGTTCTCTGAACTTAAGATCCAGACATGATCAAATGAGACATTTACACTTCTTCTTCTTCTTCTTCTTCTTCTTCTTCTTCTTCTTCTTCTTCTTCTTCTTCTTCTTCTTCTTCTTCTGTGGTGTCCTGTGAGCTGACAGTGAGCTGCTCATCTTGGTAGTGTGTGTTGTTGCGTAACGGATTGCAAACAGCTGGGATTAAATTGGCTGCAGAGCTGCAGAAGGAACGAGGAGTTTTTTTGGGGCCGACGTAATCCAGACTCAAGTTTGTAAATCCCTGTGCCGCCGTCTGTAAACTGGTAGCTGGCAGCTCACGGATCCTCTCTGTACGCAGATGTAAACATGGTGGCACTAACATGTCTGATTGAATGTATTTACTGATCTATTTATGTACAACACGTTCTGTTTCCTGTCTCTTTTTCTCCTCCAGCACGTATTTAACAGCTGAAGGTCACACAAGGTCATGGACTTGTTTAATCTTTGGTTTCTGTGGAACAATAATGCTCTTATTATTATTCAATCAATTAAGTAAATTATAACATGATTTATTAATCATTCTGCAAAACAGTTTATTGGTCCCATGTCTAACGCGCATCACAGCCTCTGCAGCATAAGAAGTGGAGGGAAGTGATGATGTCACCCGTTGATTGTGGAAGGAAGTGATGATGTCACCCGTTGATTCGTTAGCTGCCGTTTTGACGCCTCCAGTTTGACGATTTGGCCGTCGCCATCTTGGTTTTCTGCAACCAGGAAGGGACCATGTTTGGACTGAGGAGGACGTCTCTGGTAGAGAGACCTGTCAATCACCTTGTAGCCCCGCCTCCAAAGAAAAGCATTGGGCTTCAATCGGCAGAACCGGAGGTCTCAGGTGAACTGTGTGGCTACTGGTTTGGGGCTTTTCTAAACTGGTTTGGGGCTTTTATAAATGGGGACACGAACATGTGACCATGAAGGAGATCTTCTCCTCTCTTTGCTCTCTTTCCAGCCGGCTTTCGTTTGCTCAATTACTCACTAGTCCCCAACAAATGGACAATTTCCTCCTAAAGACTAAAGTGACACGCGGTCTTAGGGGATCTGCTGTGTTTTTTTAAGATGTGCGTCTTTATTGGATCCAATGGGCTTGGAGCTGAGAGCCATGAGGGAGAAGGAAATCGAGTCACAAACCTTCTCATTTTACAGCTTAACAGAAACTAAAACGTGTTTCTTGTGACAGTCTTGATTCATATATTTATATAGAGGATCTTTCACAAACCTCCTGAACACATTTTTGTTTTTTATTAAGGTACATTCGAGTAATTTGTGAAACAAATGAACAAATGAAGTCACGTGAGGCCACAAGTTATTACGATAAATCACAATTACAGTTCGTAAGCATGAACTAAATAATAAAGAAATCGCCGCTGTTTCCTGAACTCTTCTGATTGGTCGAGACCCCCTGGAAGATGAATCAAGAGCTGCTGCCCTGCAGTTATGGATCCCATCCCCTCCCATCTCCTACAGACGTGTCGCTCTGATCCATAACACAGACGTGATGAACGGACCGTGAGCCGTGATGGAGATGCAGAGTGGGAAGATTAGCCGTTAAAGCTGCTGCTTCGTAAATGGAGGACGGAGGATTCATATCTGCAGAGAGGAGGGTCGGCCATTAGGACACGAAGAGCTGCTTTGACACGCAGAGTCGTCCATCTGCAGGACATACGAGATACCACATCTTTTCATATATTTATACCTCAAACATTCATTCAGCGTTCAACTCGTCACCTCCAGTCGTGTTTCTTCTTTAAGGCGTCTCGCTTTAAATGCTAAACGTTAAATCTTTTTCCAAAATGGCCTGTTATATATAGGAATATCAATCCGCTCATTGATTTTACACCCAGGTGACCCTCGTTATAAAGTTCATGTCTTCACATTCACACAAATGAAGTGATGAACGCTCACACTTTCATTTGGAGATGCTTCACATGTCGCTATCTTTTACCTTTTTATCAAACATGTAATCTGTGTTATCATTATTTTCTCAGCCGTAATTAAAGTTGTTGAATGTTCGTATGAATACTAGACAACAGATCTTATCGGGAGATTGTTTTTTTTCAGCTGCTGTCACAAACCCACAGCATGCACATGAAAGGAAAACGTACAAAAGCATTGTTTTGAGTTAACAATTCAGGTTGCAGATTAAAATCATGACACAATCCGGCCTTGTGGCTCATAAATGAGCTGCTGTGAATTGGCTGTTAGACAGAGCCAATATTTTAATGGATAAATGTTTAGTGTTTATGTCTTTAGAATGCAACAAATAGCAATTTCTGTGTTTTCGTCTTTAAAAATGAAAAATTAATCAATTCCTGTGTTTGGTTGCGATGCTCGCTTTGAGCAAAATGTGCATAAAGGAACAGCCGACTCATGGAGCATCTTTTTATTCAACCGAATGCTGAGCAACGGCGCAGGAGCAACGGCGCAGGAGCAACGGCGCAGGAGCAACGGCGCAGGAGCAACGCCGCAGTAGCAACGCCGCAGGAGCAACGCCGCAGGAGCAACGCCGCAGGAGCAACGCCGCAGTAGCAACGCCGCAGTAGCAACGCCGTAGGAGCAACGCCGTAGGAGCAACGCCGCAGGAGCAACGCCGTAGTAGCAACGCCGTAGGAGCAACGCCGCAGGAGCAACGCCGCAGGAGCAACGCCGCAGGAGCAACGCCATGTTAGCGATCTGTCACTCAAAGGGGCCACGCCCTTAAATAATACCAATTTGAAGCTTTAATATAATCCAAAAGGCCGAGTTAAAAGGCCGAGTTAAAAGGCCGAGTTAAAAAGGCCCTTAAAGTTGTCATAAAAATAGATATTATCTATAGAGACCAAAAACTATCTTTTATACTAGGCTGTACACATGTTTATTTATGCTGTAAAGTTGGGCTTTTTAACATGGAGGTCTATGGGGATTGACTCGGTTTGCAGGCAGCCTCAAGTGGCCATTTGAGGAACTGCTGCAAAACTACAATCAAAAAGATGTTTAAAAAAAGCTAATAATCCCTCGATAACCGGGCCGTGGATCAGAACTGTAGTTTCAATGCGTAGCGCCTTCCTACTGGATGCAGCATCCCAACAACGGCAGGACCTCGTCTGGCACTAAGTGAGTGTCGTGTCAGTCCTTGGAGAATACATTAGATGCATATTTGTGTGCTGCTGCCGGCTTAATGGGGCTTGATGATAGCAATGCTTCATCTCAAGGTGGACCTGCATTGTTTCCAGTCTACAAGCAGCCTCAGACTGTATGACCTTCTCTATTAGCAACGACACGGCAATAAACAAGCGCTTGTATTCACTGAGGTTGGTTGTTCATCACTATGATGTTGTTTGCAGAGAATCTTGCAATAGTGACACAAAGACATCGGTCACAGACCGTCCAGAAGAAGGAGGGAAACGGGGTGTTTTTTATCATCAGATAATAGGAGGCATTTATAATGATGCAATTCATTTCCAATGGGACATCGCAGGGATCAATACCGTTGATTCTGATGAATTGAACTGCCCGTCCTTCACCCCGGCTTCTCGGAGGCTGATCAATGCATAACAGATCTCATTAGCGGTGACATTTCATGTATCTGGTCAGCGCAGCGGCTGCAGCTCCAGCAGGTCGGGAAAAGACACGAAAGGCAATCAATTTGTTTCAAGGAACACGGATTGTTTCTGTTTTTGTCCTGAAATAATGCCAGTGAAAAGGAAAATGAGATCTTCTTCTTCTTCCTAACTGTTGGTGGTTTAGTTATCTAAACCTAACTGTTGGTTTAGTTATCTAAACCTAACTGTTGGTTTAGTTATCTAAACCTAACTGTTGGTTTAGTTATCTAAACCTAACTGTTGGTTTAGTTATCTAAACCTAACTGTTGGTTTAGTTATCTAAACCTAACTGTTGGTTTAGTTATCTAAACCTAACTGTTGGTTTAGTTATCTAAACCTAACTGTTGTTGGTTTAGATATCTAAACCTAACTGGTGGTTTAGTTATCTAAACCTAACTGTTGGTTTAGTTATCTAAACCTAACTGTTGGTTTAGTTATCTAAACCTAACTGTTGGTTTAGTTATCTAAACCTAACTGTTGGTTTAGTTATCTAAACCTAACTGTTGTTGGTTTAGATATCTAAACCTAACTGTTGGTTTAGTTATCTAAACCTAACTGGTGGTTTAGTTATCTAAACCTAACTGTTGGTTTAGTTATCTAAACCTAACTGGTGGTTTAGTTATCTAAACCTAACTGGTGGTTTAGTTATCTAAACCTAACTGTTGTTGGTTTAGATATCTAAACCTAACTGTTGGTTTAGTTATCTAAACCTAACTGGTGGTTTAGTTATCTAAACCTAACTGTTGGTGGTTTAGTTATCTAAACCTAACTGTTGGTTTAGTTATCTAAACCTAACTGTTGGTTTAGTTATCTAAACCTAACTGTTGGTTTAGTTGTCTAAACCTAACTGGTGGTTTAGTTATCTAAACCTAACTGTTGGTTTAGTTATCTAAACCTAACTGTTGGTTTAGTTATCTAAACCTAACTGTTGGTTTAGTTATCTAAACCTAACTGTTGGTTTAGTTGTCTAAACCTAACTGGTGGTTTAGTTATCTAAACCTAACTGTTGGTTTAGTTATCTAAACCTAACTGTTGGTTTAGTTATCTAAACCTAACTCTTGGTTTAGTTATCTAAACCTAACTGTTGGTTTAGTTATCTAAACCTAACTGTTGGTTTAGTTATCTAAACCTAACTGGTGGTTTGGTTATCTAAACCTAACTGTTGGTTTAGTTATCTAAACCTAACTGTTGGTTTAGTTATCTAAACCTAACTGGTGGTTTAGTTATCTAAACCTAACTGTTGGTTTAGTTATCTAAACCTAACTGGTGGTTTGGTTATCTAAACCTAACTGGTGGTTTAGTTATCTAAACCTAACTGGTGGTTTAGTTATCTAAAGCTAACTGGTGGTTTAGTTATCTAAAGCTAACTGTTGGTTTAGTTATCTAAACCTAACTGGTGGTTTGGTTATCTAAACCTAACTGTTGGTGGTTTAGTTATCTAAACCTAACTGGTGGTTTAGTTATCTAAACCTAACTGGTGGTTTAGTTATCTAAACCTAACTGTTGGTTTAGTTATCTAAACCTAACTGTTGGTTTAGTTATCTAAACCTAACTGGTGGTTTGGTTATCTAAACCTAACTGGTGGTTTAGTTATCTAAACCTAACTGGTGGTTTAGTTATCTAAACCTAACTGTTGGTTTAGTTATCTAAACCTAACTGGTGGTTTAGTTATCTAAACCTAACTGGTGGTTTAGTTATCTAAACCTAACTGTTGGTTTAGTTATCTAAACCTAACTGTTGGTTTAGTTATCTAAACCTAACTGTTGGTTTAGTTATCTAAACCTAACTGGTGGTTTGGTTATCTAAACCTAACTGGTGGTTTAGTTATCTAAAGCTAACTGGTGGTTTAGTTATCTAAAGCTAACTGTTGGTTTAGTTATCTAAACCTAACTGGTGGTTTGGTTATCTAAACCTAACTGTTGGTGGTTTAGTTATCTAAACCTAACTGGTGGTTTAGTTATCTAAACCTAACTGGTGGTTTAGTTATCTAAACCTAACTGTTGGTTTAGTTATCTAAACCTAACTGTTGGTTTAGTTATCTAAACCTAACTGGTGGTTTAGTTATCTAAACCTAACTGTTGGTGGTTTAGTTTCTAAACCAAAGACATTTACTCTACAAGTCAACAACGGACGACTTTCCTGTGTTCAAGTTTTAGTTTTTACTCATTATTTTGATGTTAATGACTTGACGTTAGATATTTAAAATGCAATTAATTATTGTAAACATTAAATTGGAGGACAATAAAAAAAAAGCAGTTGAGGACTACATACATGTCTTTATTTTATTCGCCAATAATTGGACATTTTCCACCTAATTCTGGCCACATTGTTTCATCATCAACACTTATTATTTGTCAGTAAATTGGACTCCAGGGAAAAGAGTTGAACAGGTAACATCCTGCTGAATCCCAGAGGACGAGTCAAAGTCGTTCATTAAAAGTGGGACTTGGTGCTTATCACCTGTAAAACGTCCCGCCGGGTAACGCAGCCGGTTGTATATCACCTCCCTTTAAGCTCAACCTCTGCAGAGCGTCTGTGTCGCTGTGATTTGTGTCCCTCTCCAGTTTATTGTCATTGAATGGTTGTTCTTTATTAAATTTTTTATCTCGCATCTGTTTTCTTGTGTTACATAACAGGTTGTCGCAGAGGCCGTAAACATCTCCGTGTCGCTCTCCTACACAAATAAAGCAATAAAGCCTCAGTGTGTTCATGCTAAGTGAAACGCTCCATGAAGCTCACTTTCCTTCCTGTTTTCAACTGTTAGAGGAAACTCGAACGAGAGGATGAGAACGACAGCTCTGCTGCCCAAGCTGGGAATATGATCCACATGTCTGTGACATGTAGCGTGTGCGTGTGAGTGTGTAACGTGTGCGTGTGTAGCGTGTGTGAGTGTGTAACGTGTGCGTGTGTGAGTGTGTAACGTGTGCGTGTGTAGCGTGTGTGAGTGTGTAACGTGTGCGTGTGTAGCGTGTGCGTGTGTAGCGTGTGTGAGTGTGTAACGTGTGCGTGTGTAAAGTGTGTGTAACGTGTGCGTGTGTAGCGTGTGTGAGTGTGTAACGTGTGCGTGTGTAAAGTGTGTGAGTGTGTAACGTGTGCGTGTGTAGCGTGTGTGATTGTGTAACGTGTGCGTGTGTAATGTTTGCGTGTGTTATTGTGTAACGTGTGAGTGTGTAACGTGTGCGTGTGTAACGTGTGCGTGTGTGATTGTGTAATGTGTGCGTGTGTGATTGTGTAACGTGTGCTTGTGTAACGTGTGCTTGTGTAACGTGTGCGTGTGTAACGTGTGCGTGTGTAACGTGTGCTTGTGTAACGTGTGCGTGTGTAACGTGTGCGTGTGTAACGTGTGCGTGTGTAACGTGTGCTTGTGTAACGTGTGCGTGTGTGCTTGTGTAACGTGTGCGTGTGTAACGTGTGCTTGTGTAACGTGTGCGTGTGTAACGTGTGCGTGTGTAACGTGTGCGTGTGTGATCGTGTAACGTGTGCTTGTGTAACGTGTGCTTGTGTAACGTGTGCGTGTGTAACGTGTGCTTGTGTAACGTGTGCGTGTGTAACGTGTGCGTGTGTAACGTGTGCGTGTGTAACGTGTGCTTGTGTAACGTGTGCGTGTGTAACGTGTGCTTGTGTAACGTGTGCGTGTGTAACGTGTGCTTGTGTAACGTGTGCGTGTGTGCTTGTGTAACGTGTGCGTGTGTAACGTGTGCTTGTGTAACGTGTGCGTGTGTAACGTGTGCGTGTGTAACGTGTGCGTGTGTGATTGTGTAACGTGTGCTTGTGTAACGTGTGCGTGTGTAACGTGTGCTTGTGTAACGTGTGCGTGTGTAACGTGTGCGTGTGTAACGTGTGCTTGTGTAACGTGTGCGTGTGTGCTTGTGTAACGTGTGCGTGTGTAACGTGTGCTTGTGTAACGTGTGCGTGTGTAACGTGTGCGTGTGTAACGTGTGCGTGTGTGATCGTGTAACGTGTGCTTGTGTAACGTGTGCTTGTGTAACGTGTGCGTGTGTAACGTGTGCTTGTGTAACGTGTGCGTGTGTAACGTGTGCGTGTGTAACGTGTGCGTGTGTAACGTGTGCTTGTGTAACGTGTGCGTGTGTAACGTGTGCTTGTGTAACGTGTGCGTGTGTGCTTGTGTAACGTGTGCGTGTGTAACGTGTGCTTGTGTAACGTGTGCGTGTGTAACGTGTGCGTGTGTAACGTGTGCGTGTGTGATTGTGTAACGTGTGCTTGTGTAACGTGTGCTTGTGTAACGTGTGCGTGTGTAACGTGTGCTTGTGTAACGTGTGCGTGTGTAACGTGTGCGTGTGTAACGTGTGCGTGTGTAACGTGTGCTTGTGTAACGTGTGCTTGTGTAACGTGTGCGTGTGTAACGTGTGCGTGTGTGCTTGTGTAACGTGTGCGTGTGTAACGTGTGCGTGTGTGATTGTGTAACGTGTGCGTGTGTGATTGTGTAACGTGTGCTTGTGTAACGTGTGCGTGTGTAACGTGTGCTTGTGTAACGTGTGCGTGTGTAACGTGTGCGTGTGTAACGTGTGCGTGTGTGATTGTGTAACGTGTGCGTGTGCGTGTGTAACGTGTGCGTGTGTGATTGTGTAACGTGTGCGTGTGTGATTGTGTAACGTGTGCTTGTGTAACGTGTGCGTGTGTAACGTGTGCTTGTGTAACGTGTGCTTGTGTAACGTGTGCGTGTGTAACGTGTGCGTGTGTAACGTGTGCTTGTGTAACGTGTGCGTGTGTAACGTGTGCGTGTGTGATTGTGTAACGTGTGCGTGTGTGATTGTGTAACGTGTGCTTGTGTAACGTGTGCGTGTGTAACGTGTGCGTGTGTAACGTGTGCGTGTGTGATTGTGTAACGTGTGCGTGTGTAACGTGTGCGTGTGTGATTGTGTAACGTGTGCGTGTGTGATTGTGTAACGTGTGCTTGTGTAACGTGTGCGTGTGTAACGTGTGCTTGTGTAACGTGTGCGTGTGTAACGTGTGCGTGTGTGATTGTGTAACGTGTGCGTGTGTAACGTGTGCGTGTGTGATTGTGTAACGTGTGCGTGTGTGATTGTGTAACGTGTGCTTGTGTAACGTGTGCGTGTGTAACGTGTGATTGTGTAACGTGTGCGTGTGTGCTTGTGTAACGTGTGCGTGTGTGATTGTGTAACGTGTGCGTGTGTGATTGTGTAACGTGTGCGTGTGTAACGTGTGTAACGTGTGCGTGTGTGATTGTGTAACGTGTGCGTGTGTGATTGTGTAACGTGTGCGTGTGTAACGTGTGTAACGTGTGCGTGTGTGATTGTGTAACGTGTGCGTGTGTGATTGTGTAACGTGTGCGTGTGTGATTGTGTAACGTGTGCGTGTGTAACGTGAAAAATCAAACAAAAAGGGAATCCTCATTTATTTTATTTTACTTTTGTCAACGAAGGTCCAGCAACATTTCCGTTCCATACATGAATACAGTCTTTTTTAAATAAACCTCCATCTTCATAGGAGACAACTTAGTTAGGTTTAGGAAAAATAACCTACTTAGTATGAAAAGATTGGTTATGTTGAGAAAAGATCATGAAATACTTAGTTATGTTGAGAAAAGATCATGAAATACTTAGTTATGTTGAGAAAAGATCATGAAATACTTAATTATGATTAAGAAAAGATCGTGAAATACTTAGTTATGTTGAGAAAAGATCATGAAATACTTAATTATGATTAAGAAAAGATCGTGAAATACTTAGTTATGTTGAGAAAAGATTGTGAAATACTTAGTTCTGTTGAGAAAAGATCATGAAATACTTAATTATGATTAAGAAAAGATCGTGAAATACTTAGTTATGATTAAGAAAAGATGGTGAAATACTTAATTATGTTGAGAAAAGATTGTGAAATACTTAGTTCTGTTGAGAAAAGATGGTGACATGTTTGGGTTAAAATAACTACGGAGGAGAACCAAAGATGGCGGTTTGTTGGACCCGTCCACCTCCCGTGCTGCATGAGAACAGCCGTCTGTGTTGCAGTTATGTTTCTTTAAATCAAGTCATATCATTGTGGATGGCACAAGATTTAAAACAAAACAATTTCAGTTTTTTCACGCGGAGTTTGATACCGAAGCACAAGGCACCCTTTAGCATCTGTATGAGACTTTCAATGGAAAACCCCTTTGCTTCATGAGTAAATGTAAATGATTTATTTAAAAAACTGAAAACCCAAACTCAGGACTTTCCACCGGGCCGAAGAGCCTTCAGCGCTCTGAGCGGCTTCATGGCTCCTTAACTGGACGATTACTTTGAGGTTGCATCAGAGAGCGACAGCCCTTTGATGCTCCAAGTGGTTGTTATTTAACCACAAAGAGCTTGTGAGGTCAAAAAGAGAAAATACATGAAGTCTATCTTGAAAGCAGAGGATTTATACAAGTGAAGCTGTTTTTGTAAAGCTGCAGTTTTATATGTTCGGCCACTAGGGGGGAGAAAAACACACCGGACTTTATCGCAATCTTTTACAAATGTTTTACAAAATTTAGCCACATATAAAAATCCGGGGAGAGCGAACGGAATTAAATCTGCATATTTATATATGTATTAATGTATTTTTTTATTGTTGACAACGATAATACATACAGCGACATAAACAAGGAAGACGAACGTAAAGACAGACATGCAGACGATGAAGCGGTTAGGATGACGTAATGAAATGATCAGAGTGGGAATGCATTTACCAAAGAGTAACATGCAGGAACGCCACCTCCTCCCTTTAGAGGCGCATGCGTACGCAGCGGAGCCGCGTGAGCTGCAGACCTTGACTTGGGGAAGTTAATGCTTTATGTAAATCTGGGTCCTCGCGAGTGTCAGGGAGCAAACGTGAGTCGTGTTTGTCATTTATTAACAGACCCGGCTCGGCCCTCTGAAAACCTGATTGGTGTGTTTGTGTCTGTTGGAAACACGCTCACAATTTACTTAATAAAACAGACTAAATAAATAACAGTAAGTGTGTTCTTTAGCTGGACCGCCGGCTGCAGAGCAGCTGCCTCGGCTTGATATGGAGCGCCGTGAATAGACGACACACACATTTTAATTACAGCGCCATTGTTGTGGCGGTTTGGGAATCAAGTGTTTGTAATCAACAGGTTGTGTTTTCCTCCTCTGCATGTCCCCGATCAAATGACAATTAAACATTATTCACAGTCACGCCGTGTGTTTTACACACATTCTCAATGTGTGGAGTTTGAAGGAAATGAAACAAACACACAACACGGTTCCTTGTGTTTGGTACAAACATCGTGGTTTGGCTTAAGATGCGTATGTTTGTTAGATCATTGAAGTCGACTTAAATAAAACAAGCCAACGTCGACTCGAACAGCTGGATTCTCCCGATATAACGAAATCTTAAGGGAACCCGTCTTCTCAGGCTCCAGGTGATACGCTTGTGTCTGAACCACTCAACATCATGGATGGGCTTAAAATAATACAGTTAGGTTTAGGCAACAGAACCAGGTGCTTAGGTTGACGAAAACCTTCACGAACTAAAGTGAAGCCAAGTGTCCTAAAACCTGCATTCTCTCTAATGTCCACCAGGGGGCGACTCAACAGAACCGCGACACGGCCTCAAACACCGTCATGTGATTTAAAGTCAACACTACGGACAAGTCCACCGCGAACAAGTAGATTGACTTTCCATAAGTGTTGTTCTCACACGTGTGTGTGTGTGTGTGTGTGTGTGTGTGTGTGTGTGTGTGTGTGTGTGCATGTGTCTTTAAGAGGTTAGCGTAGCTGCAATAGCATCAGTTATAGCAGAACTGGAGAGTATTTCTTCATTGGAAGATGATGGAGAAAATGTTTTTTAGCTCAACTCACTACTGGTTTCGGTTGGAGTTTGATTGACAGGTGGTTCATCCAATCACCTGTCAAGTACCTGCCTTTTCCTGAACAGGAAGACGGTTTCCTCCTATTTGAGTTGATAGAAACGTAAGCAGCTGATTTAGAGGCTTATCTCATTGTGCAGCTGAACATCCGTCCCATCAGCTCTGCCGTCAGACGCCTGAAGTCTCCCGAGACTCTGCAGGAAATGTCAGACAAATATCAGGAACATCAGCTGACCACCGGGCTCCCTTCAGAGCGGTGACGGAGGGCAGCAAACGGAGCGAGCCACAGCTGGCGGGAAGATATTACAGAGATCTGTAGCGATCTACAGCGCGATAAAAATAAATCACGCAGGCCGAGAGCTTCAGGACGTCGTAATGAATGAGTGGCTCTAAAATAAAATAAAAGCCTGGTTGTAGTGGAGCAAATAAATCCTCATGTAGCGTCACACACACTGAGGTTGTTGGAAATCAAGTGAAGTCCATGAATTACATTTTACTGACATCTTGTGGCCAATCTGTGTCATTACATGTGACCTCAAACTGGGCCTGATCAAGATCTTCCAGGAATTAGGATTTAAGGGGCCACAACTTCTGGTCCAGAATGAAATATCTCCACTTTTCTTTTTTTCTTTTGTTCTTATCAGGATGAACTGAAATAATCTCCACACTCACGACCTTTATGAAACCCTTTTTGGACTTCATGAAGTTCGCATTTCTGCACACTTTGCAGGGAATTACCCCAGTGGCAGGCCGTGCATTTTCTACCTGAGCCTTCAGTGTCGTGTGGTCCACATCAGGGGCGGACTTGGGGAAAAAGTGGCCCGGGAGTTAGTCAGACCGACCCACTCAACACACGTTCATCATACATGTGTGGACACTCACTCTGCTCTACGGACGATTATTTTTTGCACTATTACGGGCATGGAGGTCACACGGGGTGCACCGACCTGCGGAGCTATTTTACCCACTTTGACGGAAGAAAAGGCAAAGGAGACAGCAGACGCTCCATGCAGCAATGTGCCGTTACGCAGCGCTTCTCGGTCGGAGGCCTCCAACCTCGCCTCGGCGGTGTTGTGCGTCCTGACCGACCCACCTGACCGGCCCGACCCCGTCGGTCTACCGGGGATTACCCCGGTATCCCCTAAGGCCGGCCCACCCCTGGTCCACATCAACAAGAACCAGTCACATTCAGTTACAACATGACAAAACAATCCATGATAAAAACATCATAGACACATTAACACAACGCCACTGCAGATGTAAAAACACAAAGCAGTTCACTCCCCAGATGCTGTTCACTTAGAGACAAAGTCCATCCTCCTCTCTTTGCTAACAGTTCAGCGACGCGGTTGTTCAGTTTATCGGTACGCTTCAGGTCCACAGCTCCTTCTCGATGGCCGTGGACCAGTGAGGTCAGCCGAGCCTCCCAGTTGCATTTCTGGAATAAGTTTCCATGCGTTTTAGGGCTGGAGATATCCGCTCGACAGTGACAGTCGATATTAGGATCGTCACCGCCAAACATGTCAGTAAATCCACCAGCAAGTCCGTTTCTACTCCTCCTTCACATTGAGTGTGAAAAAAACTACACCAAGCAAAACACTAAACATGGAATTACTTCTCTAACATTTCAACAACCTGAAATGCTCTTACTCCTTCCTACTGAGTTCTGCTAGCTAGTCTTCCGTTAGACAAAAGTCACGCTGGCCCACTGACCAATCACAGCGCATGTTAATGCTCACGCTGGCCCACTGACCAATCACAGCGCATGTTAATGCTCACGCTGGCCCACTGACCAATCACAGCGCATGTTAATGCTCACGCTGGCCCACTGACCAATCACAGCGCATGTTAATGCTCACGCTGGCCCACTGACCAATCACACGTCCAGTGCAAGCTTGCAGGCTCTGCACGTCAAAGACTACGCCCAGCATGTCAAACTAAAGGTCTGATTGGTTGAAGACTATGACATCACGACAACGTCCCTGTGTACTTTAATCTGCAAAGGCCAGCTTGAAGCCTTTCTGCTTCCATAGCGACATAGAGGTGACATCTGATTGGATAAGAGCTCTCCTTAAAACCAGCTGCCTGAAAGCAGCGCTGCAGGCTGAAGCAGAGCAACAGAGGAAGACAGGAGCTGTGCAATGAGAAAATAATTATAATACATGTAGTGTATTTGTAAAAAAACAATTACATTATAAAATAGCTATAACTTTGTGATTCTGTTTAGGCCAGCAGAGAAGGCCCACCACTGAATTACCCACAATTCATAGCAATGTGACGTTAGACACAGGCGTGACCGGTGGAAGGAGATGTAAGAAGAAGAAAACAAGGTAAACAAAGAGAACGACAGCTGTGTTTTCAGCGTGGTAAATTAAATTCACCTCAGAAGCATGAAGGATGCTGACAGCGTCGTATTCACAGCATGTTTACGCCCTGCAGCCTCTCACCATCTACCAGTGACGGCCCTGAGGGTTCAGGTTCAGATGTCTGCAGACTCTTAAGCAGGAAAGAGTGCATCCGTTGGGGACTATTTTCAGCGGCGGATTAATCCACGTTTTGGTGCTCTACTGATACTTGTATGAGGGATTGAGTCAAAATAAACAAGTAAACAGTGTTGTGTTTTAATGGAGATCTGAGGCTCAGAGGAAGAGGAGACATTTGATGCATTCAGTGTTTTTTTATGTTTCTTTCATTTGGTTGATAGACAAGAAGAAAAATACATATTATCACCAGATTTTTCTTTTAATAAACTGCAGTGAAGAAGTGTTCCTTCACCGTGAGAACACACGTTTATATCACATCAGTGAGCGGAGCTTCCATTTTGCATGCAGACTGAAACGTTTGTATGACAGCCGTAAACCATAACCCGCATTACATTCACGTCATATTTCTGTCAGCGCAGGAAAGTTATCACCTTCAGCGCGGAGGAGGACTGTTGATACTGAAGCTTCAGGAGCCGGATCACTTTAAAGCTGCTTAAAAGGGAACTACGGTCTGAGAGGTTAAAGAGCGTTTAGAGACGCAGCGCTCCTGTGCTCCGAGATCTTCAACCAAATTAGCTAAAGTCAACAGTCAGTGGCTCTTCTTCTCCTATTATGGTTGGGCCTTCTCCACTGCAGGTTTGGCATTTGAATATCAGGTTATGATGTAATGTGTGCCGGCTCCAGCCGACACCGGCAAGAGTCTAAATGCAAGCAGATAGTTCAGGTATCTTTAAAGAATAAAAGGCAGGCTGAAATACTTCATTTTTATTCTATAACACGTTTTCTTTCAGATGAGTGGAAAGAAAATGTTTATTTTTATTACTTTGTTTATTTGCTTCTGTAGATTTCACCTAAATTCACCCAAGGTTACCATTACATAACGCCCCATTTGCATATTTAAACACAAGATTTCACAAAACCTGCAATACAATAAATCCTCCTCTTAGTGATGAAGTGGTGAAGTTTCATGGTGATATCTGTGAGGTCATGTTCTGACCCTCTTCACCTGTAGAGTCTTCATCATGGTGTAAAGTAACTAAACTTCTCTTCAAAGAGGTTTGTTCACAACACATTCATAACCTCAGTTATATATCTTTGCTCTTTCATTCATATATTCTGAGGGTTTGTGCAGAGGGGTTTGTTCACAACACATTCATAACCTTATTACTACATTTTATAACTAAAAACTTGTTGAACATTCTCTTTGTAAAAACCATTGCCTCTAATAAGTCAATAAAATGAAAGAAGACATTTTTAACTTTATCCAGTGTTCACGTTTATGTTCTGGAAATGTATGAACATTAGCAAATATTTCATGAGATGGATATTTAATTGCACTTGTCATACATTGTCGTACAATATCAGGATTGTGTACATCTCCATAAGCCTTCTGGTGGTTTTGTTGTACTTGTACACTGTCATCACGCTCATTGGTACAGCTTGGTGACGCCACTTTTTATTCCCATATCTTTTGTTTTATGCAAATGCATGTGAAAAACCTACTTGGCAATAAACCTGATGCTTTAATTGGGTTCAGACAATGTTTTAACAGCAGAGACGAACAGCTGGAAACAAAGGTCATCGTGGTTGTATTTAGTTAACCTCTGGTGTTTAATGTGATCATTTATACCTGAGCTCTTCCTGTAGGACAAGCAGAGAGTCTTTTAAAATGGCCAACAATATGATTGACTTTGGTGACCTTTTGGTGCCATAATCAGTTTTTATTTGTTATTTGTCCATTTCCCACCAGCCCTACATGTACTTTGTGTTTAATTAGCAAACACACATGAGACTGGAGGGTCACAGTGTTCAGGTTGAGGGGTTTCCCTCAACACCAGACTTCATAAGGTCTCATATTTAGAAACAGAACCGGTCTGATTTAATCTGCTTCAACTTAAAGAGTGTTTACAAGCTATGAAATACTGTAAAAGGCCTTTTATAACAAATCGGCTCAGCCACTTCATGACCATCACTGCAGCTGCTTCACCAGCTCCGCGTCCAGCTCACAGTCTGCAGCTGTTTCCTGCTTCGCCGCTTCCTCTCCGCCGGACTTCGGCTTCGGCTTCGGCGTGGAGTCCCCGGGGAGCCGCTCCCTGCGGAGCCGCTGCTCCCGCTGCCTGCCGAGCAGCGCCATGGTCTCCCTCCTCTGGTCGGCCATGGCCGCGTACCGCCGCCTCTCCTCCAGTCTCTGCGGGAGCGCAGGCTCCGGACTGTGGGCTGGCTGCGGCGGGGCGGCCCGACGGGGACCGGCGCTGCGGCCGCGCGGCGGCCGGGACACCGGCAGCCTCTGGCGGATGTCCGCGGACACCAGCCGGGACTCGAGCGGCGGCAGCAGCGACATGGAGCTCCACAGGAGCCGCGCGTGGGACGCGTGTTCCGGCGAAGAGCCGTGAAACACCGTGAAGAGCGCGTCCAGGGGCTGCGGCTCCGGGGAAGACATTTATCTTATTTATCAAAATGTGAATACCCCAAAAATGTATTTATCTAGCTAGTGAAGTCCACTGTTGCTTGGTCACCGTGGCAACGAGGACGCTACGGCAAGCCGGCCAGAACAGACGGGCGTTCATATTTCAAAATAAAAGTAGTGTATTCTTGTGCTTCTGCCTCAGTGGTTCTCAACCTTTTTTCAGTGATGAACCCCATGTGAAATATTCTTTCAGCAAAAGCATTTTTGGTTGAAATATGTAATACACAGCGCTGTGTATTACATCTGTCGGATTTAATTAGTTAATTAAACAACTATTTTTAAAGGATTTGTTTATGGATGCTAATTGTAAATGTATTTGTTTTTTACCCCGTGGAGTGCCGTCCCGTACCCCATGTGAGAACCACTGTAATGACCTTGAGGGTAAATTGGGGGAATACGCATACGAGGTGTGTGAATGTGTATATTGTGCATGAAACAAACCTCGTTTTAGAGGTAGCCTATAATACGTATTTATTAAACCAATTTTGGGTATTTACATGCTTTAAGATTTACATAATATAAACTCTCACTGAGAGCCCTTTTTTCTTTTTATACACTTGAAAAATAACATAATTGTGTCTAGTTTTAGCTATAATTTCAATAGAAATCCACTTAAAATACTGATATAAATGAGTGTGTAATGTTGTCAGTTGATTTAATGGAGTAGAACTAAACTAGTGAATCTAGCTCTGAAGAGTTTACGGCTCAGATATACAACATGTATGTTTGTAAATATTGGTTTACACGACTAAATTATGGTTTATTCTTCAGTGATCATTTTGATCTAAATGCTAATTGTAGTTGACAATTATTTCTACTTTTGTAAAAGTAACGATGTAAAAGGGTAAAGTAACCAAATACAGAAGTATTATCAGCAAAATGCACTCAAAGCAAAACAATTATCATTATGAAGCTGAACGACTTCTTTAATGTTATTTATGTGTGACATTGACTTTAATGTTAGAGGAGGTGATGGGCAGTTTCAACTACTTTATAACTCGTCTTTTATTTGTATTTTTTAAAATCTTAATCTGGAAAACAACTAACGAGTAAATACAGCTGTCAAAATAATGCTGAAGGAGCGTTATATTATTTATTGATAATAATCTTACCTTCTGAAATACAGTCGAAAAAAAAATATTAAAAATGTTTATCATAATTATGTACAAGTATCTCAAGGTTGTACCTACGTACACTGCTTGAGATCCATACTCTCTTCACTTGTCAATCTCTATAAACACAAATCCAAAACTTTTATTTTGAAGGCAGAACGAGTAGACCTCTCCTCTTTGCTGTGATTGGCTGGATGGACGTCGCTCGTGTCTGCTCGTGGGTGCTCGTGGCCACCCCCAGGTGTCGCGGGCCGGTTTAAATAGTGTGGAGGGAGGAAGGATGGCATCACCATCATCATCCTCATCCTCATCATCAGTTTACCTGACATGATATTCTCATTTCTCTGAGTTGAGCCTCCGTCCTGCACTGAAGGCTGACACACTGCACAGTGAGTATGACGACTTATATTAAGTTATATATTCTATAACTTGATTTAAACATGTTTAATACACGGGGGACAGGTAGAGGTTATTCAATATACTTCCATGCAAGGAATTGAGCTGAAATTACACGCTCAATTAAGGCTTTATTGTTTAAATTAGCTTGCAAATACCTACAAGTCACATTTCTGTCACTCTTGGAGCATTTTGTGTTGTTTGCTGCTGAAGAGTAATACAATAGATATGAGAAATGAAGTTTAATTCCCAAACCAGCAGCCTGCTGCATCATCATGAAGTAGGACTTTAACGTGGTTTGCTGACATTGCATTTCTCAGTAAATATGTAAAATAAAAAATAAAACTCCGTTAAGAGATGCTGCATATTGCTTCCCGCTCTCTCACACCTGCTCCGGCCACACATGGACACGCACCTTGTGACCTGTCACCATTTTGGTGTAAACGGTAAGCTTGGCTGGACACGTAGCGCTGCACCTTATAAGGAAGCGTGTCTGCTAAGTCCCTAGCATCCCCTCTTTGGGCTACCGAGGCTACCGGGAGCAAAGGGTTAGCCAAACATGGGCATTCCAGCATGGCAGCCGGGCTGTTTGATTATAGGGGTTATCTGTGCGCTGCTTTTCATGTTTTATTGCCTGCTGTTCAACGGGAGGTCAAAGCCGGCCTGTGACCTGCGCGAGGAGGCAGAGACCCGGATAAGGGAGTAAGTAGCTGAGCGGTAGGGAAATATCCAGAGGCCGTTTATCTGCAGCGATCTGCCACCGAAACCAAATGCAGCCGATCTGATGACGGCGTGAGAGTCGGAGTGTTTTATGTGATGCTCGCCTCCGGTCTGGAGATTGTGATGTGTTATTCTCCTGTTAATAATACGTTAATAATGATTTGTTAAATCAAAATGTGAAGAGTTGTCAGCGCGGGACTTCTGTGTGTTTAAAAAAAAGAATATAGGAATAAATATGAAAAGTTACAGATAAATGTTTAAAATCTGAAAACAAAGTCTTTACGTTCGTTTTCTGTTAAAGTTCAGCTTCTTTCGGCACTCTAGGCCCTCGGGACTTTGTTTCTGAGTTATTAAGTTAAAGTAAAGGGGAATTAATGTGTATGGCATGTTTCATACACAAAGTGGTTTCCATAAAGCATAAAAGTATTCAATTATGTTAAGAGATATTGCAAAAGAAAAAAAGGTTAATTGGGATTAATTTAAGACTTTAAAGAATAGTTTGTCTTTTTTGTTGTTGTTGTTGTTGATTAGACTTAAAAGGAAGAAGATCGATACTCTCGCGTCTCTATGGCAAACATGACGCCGATTAGCTTAGCTTAGCATAAAGACAGGGCCTCCTTCCAAAGGGAGAGCGGTTGTCATCTCCTGTTGCTGCGTCCTCATTGGTGGAGGACTCGCTCCACTGAACTCTGAAGTGTTTTGATGATCTGTGTCCCCTGTTTCGTCCGCAGGCCAGAGGTCAAACCGAGGTCAGAGGTCAACCCGACTCCCATCGCCCCGCCAGAGGTCGACCAAGTCGCCAGCGACGATCCAGCCGTCCGCTCGTCCGCCTCTGAACCGCCGGCGACCGACCCCGACGAGCCGCAGACCGACGCGACCGCTCACGGCGACTCCCCCGACATGGCTGACCCGGCCGCCGACGACAGCAAGTTCCTCTTCTCCGACAACGACTACAGCAAAAGCGGGATGGCGCAAGCCGATTGGTCGGCCAAGAAGATGGTGTGGGTGCCGTCGGAGAAGGACGGCTTCGAGGCCGCCAGCGTCAAGGAGGAGAAGGGCGACGAGGTAACGGTGACGGTCACGTGACTTCTTACTACTTTTAACTCTTTGTAGTTCAGCGCTCTCACGGTACCGATATCACTTTTTTACATTCGGAGCCTCTACCGAACGGTTCAGATGTCCGACGACACACTGTGGTTTGTTTGTTACATCTTTGCACTACTGTTGTTTTTGTCAGTTAATTTAATATTATTCTATTTTTTGTATATATTGTGTATTTTTTATTATTTAATATTGCTTTACCTGTATGTATAAATGCTGCTGCAGTAAAAAGAAGTCCCCTTGTGGGATTAATAAAGTATCTATCTATCTAGCTAGCTATATCTAAAAGTCCATCAAAGTGAATGTAAAGAGATTTGTAATCACTCTTCTCTTTTTATAGAAAAACCAGAGCTTAAAACTAACTAACAGTTAAATAACAACCACAAATAAAATTATTGAGACGACTCGACTTAAAGATGATTCACTGGAAAAGATGAAACAGAAACTAAGGCCCTGTTGATACAATAGAGTGTATTTCATGTGTGAAGAAAAACACTTTCTATTTATTGGTGACCGCACACCCCTTCCCCAAATCACAAGGTCTAGTCCATAAAGACAGTTTTTTTTTTAAATGGACAAGCTAAGCTAAGTGGTTGTGCTAAATGCTAACAAAGAAAAACATTTAAAAAAAGGAGAAACTTACAGATAAATACATTTTTAACCCTTTAAGATCACATTCCTGGTCATATTGTTCACCTATTTAACAATATATGCAAAAATGTGTATTCATATCAAAATCCAATCATCTGTTCTTCCCGTAAAACAAATATGACGTGTGCTTATGAAAGCTATCACCCATCCATCAGCGTCGCGCTACATGGTAAGCCCGCCCACTTTTTAGTGGTCCAATCAAATGCAAAGGATTTTATGTAAATCCCTCTTGTACCTTTTACATTTTAGTTTTGGTTTTATTGGATTTTCCATCTATAACATAAAGAAACTGCACAAACATGCCGGACATCAAGGTGTATATTTTGGTCCTGGACAGATGTGGGTGTCCCCACGACGCGTCCTTATCAGAGTGTGTGTGTGTGTGTGTGTGTGTGTGTGTGTGTGTGTGTGTGTGTGTGTGTGTGTGTGTGTGTGTGTGTGTGTGTGTGTGTCTGCAGGTGCTGGTGCAGCTCTCCAACGGTCAGAAGGTGACGGTGAATAAAGACGACATCCAGAAGATGAACCCGCCCAAGTTCAGCAAGGTGGAGGACATGGCCGCCCTCACCTTCCTCAACGAGGCCTCCATCCTGCAGAACCTGCGGGAGAGATACTTCTCCAGCCTGATCTATGTGAGCCACACACACACACACACACACACACACACACACACACACACACACACACACACACGTGTTTTAGTTTTTCTGTATTTGAGAGGACCCGTACACAACGCAGTCCTTAGCAGCTAACGCTAACCTGAACCATTGGTTTTGGAAACATTTCTTTATTGTTATTTTAAGTACAACAATAAAACAAGATATTGCAATATGCCAAATAAATCACTCGTTAGTACTTCAGAGGAAGAAAGGTAACAAAGATAAGATGAGATAGAACTTTATTTATTACAAAGGAAATTCTTGTGCCAGAGATTGATCAAATATTACAGGAGAAGAAGAATATAAACAAAAGAGTACAAATATAAACAATAGAGTAATACTTTTTAAGTGTGTAGGAAGTTGTAAAATAGGATAGCTATAAGAGTAATGTAAATATAGTTAAAATAAAAAAGGCAACAACATAGGTTTAAAAACAAGAGTAAAAATATAAAGTGTATCAAGAGTAATACTAACACCAGTTCTTAATAGAAATTAAAATAGAAAGTAGAAAACAATGGATGCAATATGATAACAATATTAGGAATAAATTAACATGCATACGTTAAAATGTCATGACATCCGTGCAGAAGATTAGAAAGTACGGCTCACACTTGAGGTCCTTTTTAAAACACAGCATCCCCTCACAGCAAAATGTCTGCCTCATAAATTATTGTTTTTAAAGTGAAACATTCAAGCAGAAAAAAGGAACATGCAACTAAAGACATCAAGAAAAACCCAAACGTACATTTATTAAAGAAACACAAATACTGTGTTTAGAGTCCGGACTCCATAAACTAACCTTCTATTCAATGTTACCTCTGAATATTTCATTTCTTTTAAATGTTTGCGGACGACTTGCCGTCCTCCCCCTCTAAAGGTCGACACGCAAGAACACTCTAGTTTGGAGGTGAAATACTGGAGATGAAAACTGAAATACACTGACTTTGTGTCTGGAGACAAAAGACAGAAGAGCAGCACGTTTAAATTTAAACATCAGCAGAAGTGAGCAGTAAAAACACTCATAAAGCGTTTGACGTTGGCCAGATTCAGGTGTAAAAGTCCTGGTTTGGGGTCGTGTGCAGAGCGAGGACGTACTTGAGCGGATCAACAGCTTACGATTTTTTATTTTTTTCAGTTCGTCTCACAAAGTCTAATAAGGTACGGAGGATGTGAAATAAAAACCCACGCTGATGCATCTAATACAGAGCGCCATGCAGCTCCGTCCCTGCAGCCCATATAAGAGCAGACAGGAACTGAGCTGATACGCTCGTCTCTGAATGTGCACCATAACTCTCTGGAAGATGATGCGGAGACCCACAATGTCAAGGATATATTTAGAAAGATATGAGACGTGGTTCTCAACCTTTTTTGAGTGATGTTACCTCCTGTGAAATACTCTTTCAGGCAAGTACCCCCAACCAGCGCAAAACCTTTTGGGTTGAAACAAAGATGTAATACATTCACAGCAACTTTAATCTAAACTCCAACTATAACAAACTGTTATTTTGTGCAATTAAAAAAACTATTATTTTGGGGATACATTTATTTGTTTAAGAGGCTTATGTTGTATGCATTGATTTGTATATATATATATATATATATATATATATATATATATATATATATATAATGTTGGTTTTATTTCAAGTACCCTGATACGAAACGGTAAAAGCAATCTGAACAACCTACCGTTGACCTTTTAGTGAGAAGGTGGAGGGTTCAAGGTCAAATGGAAGAAACAAGATGTTTTATAGGAGGAAGAAATCACGGGACTCCAGGAGGAATCAGGGAATCTTTTAAGTTATTAATGTACAATAAATGTGTTTTAAATGGAAAGCTAAAAGTGCCATAAAACGCCTCTATTTTCACACGATTTATGTTAAGCCGCCGCTAAAAAGTGCTGTTTTTCACGCCGTATAAAAGCAGTCAAAAACGTCCTCATAGTAATGATTCAATAAGCCCAAAGCTTCTGTAACCAATCAGTGAAGAGTAAAACCAGACCAGAGCAATGCAAGTGCTGCAAGTGTTATGAAGGCAGACATTTGTAAAAAAAACAACAACATAATTT
>JBAMJR010000468.1:322500-349964 GCA_038501785.1 Myoxocephalus aenaeus | reverse complement strand
GCAGTGTGTTCCGAGCTGGTGAGACTGAACCAACACCAACAACATGAACAACATCCGCTCCACACACACACACACACACACACACACACACACACACACACACACACACACACACACACACACACACACACACACAGTGAGGGTAAAGTAGGAAGTGATTCAGCGGTGTTGGTTCCATAAATACCCAGCAGCCCCGGCGGGTCTCAGGGCATCGGCCACAAACAATGGAGCGGAAAGACCGGCGATAGTGAGACGGACAGGGACCAGGACCAGGACCAGGACCAGGACCAGGACCAGGACCAGAACCAGGACCTGGGCCAGGACCAGGACCAGGACCAGGACCAGGACTAGGACCAGGACTAGGACCAGGACCAGGACCTGGACCTGGGCTAGGACCAGGACCAGGACCAGGACCAGGACCTGGGCCAGGACCAGGACCAGGACCAGGACCAGGACATGGGCCAGGACCAGGACCAGGACCAGGACCTGGGCCAGGACCAGGACCAGGACCTGGACCTGGACCTGGACCTGGGCCAGGACCAGGATGGTGGGCACCAGATCTCTGACCTATGAACCCAGGTCAGCCCTGAGGACCAGCAGAGACCCTCAGAGTCTGGACCAGAGGTCTGCTCTGAGGTTCCCCAGGGGGCAGAGTGAGTGGTGCGTTCAGGGTCCCAACGACAGCATGACCCCGAGCTGGACTATACTTTTACTCACTTACAGTGTGGTATAAGTACTTTTACTGAAACAAAGTATCTTTACAGTGTGGTATAAGTACTTTTACTGAAACAAAGTATCTTTACAGTGTGGTATAAGTACTTTTACTGAAACAAAGTATCTTTACAGTGTGGTATAAGTACTTTTACTGAAACAAAGTATCTTTACAGTGTGGTATAAGTACTTTTACTGAAACAAAGTATCTTTACAGTGTGGTATAAGTACTTTTACTGAAACAAAGTATCTTTACAGTGTGGTATAAGTACTTTCACTGAAACAAAGTATCATTACAGTGTGGTATAAGTACTTTCACTGAAACAAAGTATCATTACAGTGTGGTATAAGTACTTTCACTGAAACAAAGTATCTTTACAGTGTGGTATAAGTACCTTCACTGTAACAAAGTATCTTTACAGTGTGGTATAAGTATCTTTACAGTGTGGTATAAGTATCTTTACAGTGTGGTATAAGTACCTTCACTGTAACAAAGTATCTTTACAGTGTGGTATAAGTATCTTTACAGTGTGGTATAAGTATCTTTACAGTGTGGTATAAGTACCTTCACTGTAACAAAGTATCTTTACAGTGTGGTATAAGTATCTTTACAGTGTGGTATAAAACACAGTTTTGATTGCAGAATAATAAATAATTACGGATCGTTCGTGACATGATTACGGCTGTTGTTGTATTTGTATCCTTGTACAGGAAAGTGATGCCTGTAAACACAACAACATCTGCCTGTAAACACAACAACATCTGCCTGTAAACACAACAACATCTGCCTGTAAACACAACAACATCTGCCTGTAAACACAACAATGTCTGCCTGTAAACACAACAATGTCTGCCTGTAAACACAACAATGTCTGCCTGTAAACACAACAAGAACAACATCTGCATGTAAACAACAACAAGAACAACATCTGCATGTAAACAACAACATGGCTCGTCCACAGTGAAGCCGTGTGTCGTGACGAGGTCGCGACCTTTCAAACGTCACAACACACAAACAGGAAACCAGGAAGAGAACCAAGCGTCCAATCAGACGCAGGCACACGCCTCAGCCCTGACCTCTAGGGTGTGTGTGTGTGTGTGTGTGTGTGTGTGTGTGTGTGTGTGTGTGTGTGTGTGACATGACTAATGGCTGAATAGATAATCAGCTGATGTATGTGAGCAGAAGGAAACAGAGAGAACATCGGAAATAAAATAGGAATTGACTTCCTGCTCAAACTTTATCTTTGAGTAAATATATAAATAAATATATATATATATATATATATATATATATATATATATATATATATATATATAAATAAATATATATATATATATGTTTTGTTGTTGTTATATATGTATATACAGTGTATATCTTCACAATAGAGAGACGTTCTGGATTCTGATGAAACAAATAAAACATTATTATGACTCATAAATGTATCATTTCTTTGTAAACAGCATGTTACTCCTCTGAAGTACTAACTTGAGGTACTTTACGTACTTTGTGTTTTCTTTTCATGTCACTTTCTGACATTTATCTGACAGCTGCTGTGTGGTATTAGTACTTTTATTACAAAATAGTACTTTTTCAGTGAGGTATTTGTAATTTTACTGCAGTTAAGTATCTGAATACTTCTTGTACCACATGCAGCATATTCAGAAGCAGCTAAGCATTTCCCACAATGCAATGGGGCAGTCTGAGCTCTTTGAGGGATTCATCATGAACTCTGATGTGTGCGGCGGCTTCTCGCCATGAAATATAAAACTAGTCACATGACAGTTAGCCTAGCTTAGCATAAGGCCCGCTGACGCTCACTGATGAAGAGCAGAAGAAGAAAAGCAAAACATCCTGCAGCATTTTCAAAATAAGAGCCCGACAGAAGTGGAACTGATCTCAGACGGTGGAGCCGAGCCGCCCCAGACCCAGAACCAGACCGAGACCCAGAACCAGACCGAGACCCAGAACCAGACCCAGACCCAGACCCAGACCCAGAGCCAGAACCAGAGCCAAAGCCAAAGCCAGACCCAGACCCAGAACCAGACCGAGACCCAGACCCAGACCCAGAACCAGAGCCAGAACCAGAGCCAGAACCAGACCCAGAACCAGACCGAGACCCAGAACCAGACCCAGAACCAGAGCAAAAGCCAGAACCAGACCCAGACCCAGAACTTTAGTGGCTCCAAAGTCCCATCAGCCACCTCTCTGGGGTCAGATGGAGAGCAGATAAAACCCACGATATGTTCTGCCCTCAAACGCCTCATCACACATCTATGATCAGAACGTCTGTGAGGACGATCCATGTTATGAATATGTTATGAATCTGTTATGAATCTGTTATTAATCTGTTATTAATCTGTTAATAATATGTTGATAATCTGTTAATAATATGTTATTAATCTGTTAATAATCTGTTGATAATCTGTTATTAATCTGTTATTAATATGTTAATAATATGTTAATAATATGTTGATAATCTGTTATTAATATGTTATGAATATGTTAATAATCTGTTATTAATCTGTTAATAATATGTTGATAATATGTTGATAATCTGTTATTAATATGTTAATAATATGTTGATAATATGTTAATAATCTGTTATTAATCTGCTCATTGTAACACTCAACATTCAATGTTGTTAAGAATTGTTTAGTAAATAAATGAAGCTAACGATAAACAATCATCTCTTTATTATTACTTATTTATTCATTGTACTGTCATTATTATCATCATCATCATTTCTATTATTATTTTTATTTTTATAATTTGTTGACTAGAATTTGTTAAATTCGACAGTTTGAGGTTTTAAATATTCACTTTACTTTGATGAGAGACGAAGAAAAGGCTTGATCAATAATCAATAATCAATAAGGGACAATAATCATTATGACGCTTCTTTCTTCTCAATGAGCAGAATCTCCAGCTTTAATAACTTCAATAGCTGTAATAACTTTAATAGGTTTAATAGCTTTAATAACTTTCCTGCGCATTTGTGGTTGAGACACTGAACGCGTCTCCACTCTCACATTAATAAACTATTTCTGCAGAATATGAACTCTCTTGTTTTTGCAGCTTTAAAACAATACTTAACTTCACTCAATCAAACCTAATAAACTCCTAACTTATAGAGCTATGTTATATATTAACTTTACAGTGTATTCATATAGTTACCATAGAAATCAACCGTTTTCTTTTTAAATATATATTTTATTTTATTTTCTGTGTACTATCATAAACTAACATAACAGTAACAGTAACTTATGATCTATGTTCACACGGGTTGTCTCTATATTACAGCTTTTTAAATGATTCAAACAGACCTTTAGGTTCAGGAGATATTCTGTGTTTATGAATGCTAAACATTCGCAATGTTCTTCATTCACTTTTCTGTTAATAACGTTTCACTCACAGCGGGGCGCCATGGCGGCGACAGCGGCGAGAACTCCTCACGAAGCCGGCGGAGGCGTCTCGAGAGGCGGCCGCAGCAGAGAGAAGAGCCGGGGAGAGACGCGGAGCTCCGACCGACTGAGGACCAGCTCCGACCGACTGAGGACCAGCGAGAGCCCGACTGAGGACCAGAGAGAGCCCGACTGAGGACCAGCGAGAGCCCGACTGAGGACCAGCGAGAGCCCGACTGAGGACCAGCGAGAGCCCGACTGAGGACCAGCGAGAGCCCGACTGAGGACCAGAGAGAGCCCGACTGAGGACCAGAGAGAGCCCGACTGAGGACCAGCGACGCGCTCCCTGGGGGGCGTGTGGCGTTCATGCGCCCTCGGAATCGTCAGAATCAGAATACCTGTTATGACCATGAATGAATGAATAATGAATGAATATATACTTTATACCATGATAATAAATCAAATAAAAGGAGAAGTTTAAAAGTCCAGCTGAAGGTGGGTTCAGCTGCAGTGTGACTTTTAATCTTCTTATCATAGTTATAACAGGTATTCTGTTATGTTTTGTTATATTTTGTTGATATATTGAGCTCTCTCTCTCTCTCTCTCTCTCTCTCTCTCTCTCTCTCTCTCTCTCTCTCTCTGTTTCTTTTGACTTATTCTACCAAGCGGCTGAATAAAAGTAAAACTTTATTGATGTAAAAGTTGTTGACATTTCATGATTGTCTTTATTGATCCGGTTTCCTTTGTACGTTTACTTCCACTCTGCAGCTGCAAAGTCCACGCGTTCCCTGAAGTATACATTCAATCATGACCAAGGACTTCCTCAGAACTTTGACCCTCTTGCGCTTAGATCTGCTGCAAAGGATTGTGGGTCAGAACAGCATCCTGCTATTTCTTCTGTTTTTGACGTCCTATGTTTCGGGACCTATATTCATTATTATTATTATTATTATTATTATTATTATTATTATTATTATTATTATTATTATTATTATTATGGAGAAGCATCCTGGAGTTAATCAACACATTTTTAAATGCAGAAAACATTGTCTCCACATGGACCCCTGAGGGTCCCTCCTGGGTCCAGGTCTGACTCGAGTCCCTCCTGGGTCCAGGTCTGGCTCGAGTCCCTCCTGGGTCCAGGTCTGGCTCGAGTCCCTCCTGGGTCCAGGACTGGCTCGAGTCCCTCCTGGGTCCAGGTCTGACTCGAGTCCCTCCTGGGTCCAGGTCTGACTCGAGTCCCTCCTGGGTCCAGGTCTGACTCGAGTCCCTCCTGGGTCCAGGTCTGACTCGAGTCCCTCCTGGGTCCAGGACTGACTCGAGTCCCTCCTGGGTCCAGGACTGGCTCGAGTCCCTCCTGGGTCCAGGACTGACTCGAGTCCCTCCTGGGTCCAGGTCTGACTCGAGTCCCTCCTGGGTCCAGGTCTGACTCGAGTCCCTCCTGGGTCCAGGACTGACTCGAGTCCCTCCTGGGTCCAGGTCTGGCTCGAGTCCCTCCTGGGTCCAGGTCTGGCTCGAGTCCCTCCTGGGTCCAGGTCTGGCTCGAGTCCCTCCTGGGTCCAGGTCTGACTCGAGTCCCTCCTGGGTCCAGGTCTGGCTCGAGTCCCTCCTGGGTCCAGGTCTGACTCGAGTCCCTCCTGGGTCCAGGTCTGACTCGAGTCCCTCCTGGGTCCAGGTCTGGCTCGAGTCCCTCCTGGGTCCAGGTCTGACTCGAGTCCCTCCTGGGTCCAGGTCTGGCTCGAGTCCCTCCTGGGTCCAGGTCTGGCTCGAGTCCCTCCTGGGTCCAGGTCTGACTCGAGTCCCTCCTGGGTCCAGGTCTGGCTCGAGTCCCTCCTGGGTCCAGGTCTGGCTCGAGTCCCTCCTGGGTCCAGGTCTGCCTCGAGTCCCTCCTGGGTCCAGGACTGACTCGAGTCCCTCCTGGGTCCAGGTCTGGCTCGAGTCCCTGACCTTCTGTTTCAATGTCAAAGTACTTCCTGTCTCTGGTCTCCGAGTAATTTCCCGAGCAGAAAAAAAAGATCTGTCACTTTTCATTCAACAAGAACAATATTACAGTGTGTGTGTGTGTGTGTGTGTGTGTGTGTGTGTGTGTGTGTGTGTGTGTGTGTGTGTGTGTGTGTGTGTGTGTGTGTGTGTGTGTGTGTGTGTGTGTGTGTGTGTGTGAACATTCCTGTAGTCACCGGTCAGTCAGCTGGTAAATACACACCTCACAAAAGAGCTGACACAATACTCATTAACTCCACTTTCAACAAACAAACAAACAAACAAACAAACAAACAAACAAACTCACTCACTCACTCACTCACACACACACACACACACACACACACACACACACACACACACACACGGAAAGGTCAACATACAGCTGGTCTACACCGTTACAAACATACAGCGGGTCTACACAAACACAAACATACAGCCGGTCTACACAAACACAAACATACAGCCGGTCTACACAAACACAAACATACAGCCGGTCTACACCGTTACAAACATACAGCCGGTCTACACAAACACAAACCTACAGCCGGTCTACACAAACACAAACATACAGCCGGTCTACACAAACACAAACATACAGCCGGTCTACACAAACACAAACATACAGCCGGTCTACACAAACACAAACATACAGCCGGTCTACACAAACACAAACATACAGCCGGTCTACACAAACATACAGCCGGTCTACACAAACACAAACATACAGCCGGTCTACACAAACACAAACATACAGCCGGTCTACACAAACACAAACATACAGCCGGTCTACACAAACACAAACATACAGCCGGTCTACACAAACACAAACATACAGCCGGTCTACACCGTTACAAACATACAGCCGGTCTACACAAACACAAACCTACAGCCGGTCTACACAAACACAAACATACAGCCGGTCTACACAAACACAAACATACAGCCGGTCTACACAAACACAAACATACAGCCGGTCTACACAAACACAAACATACAGCCGGTCTACACCGTTACAAACATACAGCTGGTCTACACAAACACAAACATACAGCCGGTCTACACCGTTACAAACATACAGCCGGTCTACACAAACACAAACCTACAGCCGGTCTACACAAACACAAACATACAGCCGGTCTACACAAACACAAACATACAGCCGGTCTACACAAACACAAACATACAGCCGGTCTACACAAACACAAACATACAGCCGGTCTACACCGTTACAAACATACAGCTGGTCTACACAAACACAAACATACAGCCGGTCTACACCGTTACAAACATACAGCCGGTCTACACAAACACAAACATACAGCTGGTCTACACAAACACAAACATACAGCCAGTCTACACAAACACAAACATACAGCCAGTCTACACAAACACAAACATACAGCTGGTCTACACAAACACAAACATACAGCCAGTCTACACAAACACAAACATACAACCAGTCTACACAAACACAAACATACAGCCGGTCTACACAAACACAAACATACAGCTGGTCTACACAAACATACAGCCGGTCTACACAAACACAAACATACAGCTGGTCTACACAAACACAAACATACAGCCGGTCTACACAAACACAAACATACAGCCGGTCTACACAAACACAAACATACAGCCGGTCTACACAAACACAAACATACAGCTGGTCTACACAAACACAAACATACAGCCAGTCTACACAAACACAAACATACAGCCGGTCTACACAAACACAAACATACAGCCGGTCTACACAAACATACAGCCGGTCTACACAAACACAAACATACAGCCGGTCTACACAAACACAAACATACAGCCGGTCTACACAAACATACAGCCAGTCTACACAAACATACAGCCGGTCTACACAAACACAAACATACAGCCGGTCTACACAAACACAAACATACAGCCGGTCTACACAAACACAAACATACAGCTGGTCGACACAAACACAAACATACAGCCAGTCTACACAAACACAAACATACAGCCGGTCTACACAAACACAAACATACAGCCGGTCTACACAAACACAAACATACAGCTGGTCTACACAAACATACAGCCGGTCTACACAAACACAAACATACAGCTGGTCTACACAAACACAAACATACAGCCGGTCTACACCGTTACAAACATACAGCCGGTCTACACAAACACAAACATACAGCCGGTCTACACAAACACAAACATACAGCTGGTCTACACAAACACAAACATACAGCCGGTCTACACAAACACAAACATACAGCCGGTCTACACAAACACAAACATACAGCCGGTCTACACAAACACAAACATACAGCCGGTCTACACAAACACAAACATACAGCCGGTCTACACAAACACAAACATACAGCCGGTCTACACAAACACAAACATACAGCCAGTCTACACAAACATACAGCCGGTCTACACAAACACAAACATACAGCCGGTCTACACAAACACAAACATACAGCCGGTCTACACAAACACAAACATACAGCCGGTCTACACAAACACAAACATACAGCCGGTCTACACAAACATACAGCCGGTCTACACAAACACAAACATACAGCCGGTCTACACAAACACAAACATACAGCCGGTCTACACAAACACAAACATACAGCCGGTCTACACAAACATACAGCCGGTCTACACAAACACAAACATACAGCCGGTCTACACAAACATACAGCCGGTCTACACAAACACAAACATACAGCCGGTCTACACAAACACAAACATACAGCCAGTCTACACAAACACAAACATACAGCTGGTCTACACAAACATACAGCCGGTCTACACAAACACAAACATACAGCCGGTCTACACAAACACAAACATACAGCCGGTCTACACCGTTACAAACATACAGCCGGTCTACACAAACACAAACATACAGCCGGTCTACACAAACACAAACATACAGCCAGTCTACACAAACACAAACATACAGCCGGTCTACACCGTTACAAACATACAGCCGGTCTACACCGTTACAAACATACAGCCGGTCTACACAAACACAAACATACAGCCGGTCTACACCGTTACAAACATACAGCCGGTCTACACAAACACAAACATACAGCCGGTCTACACCGTTACAAACATACAGCCGGTCTACACAAACACAAACATACAGCCGGTCTACACAAACACAAACATACAGCCAGTCTACACAAACACAAACATACAGCCGGTCTACACCGTTACAAACATACAGCCGGTCTACACAAACACACACATACAGCCGGTCTACACAAACACAAACATACAGCCGGTCTACACAAACACAAACATACAGAATGTACAAGAACGAAAACCAAGACATTTAAAAGTGAAAGCTTAAAATGTTGAGATTTTAGTATTTCACAATAACTTATGTTTCTAATTTCAATATATTATGATATATATGTATGTACAGTTCAAGACTTTAGGAAATGTTTTATTGCATTCGTTATGGTGAAGTGTATTTGAGTAATAAACTGTGTCTCCATCTCCTCTGCTAAAGTTCAGATAATCAACAGAGTGATGACATGAAGGTTGTGCTGCTGAGTCAGCAGAAATATAGAAGAGAGAGTTTCATACGGTCAGTGGGTCAAAGAAAGAGAAGTCAGACAGTGATGCTGCTGCGGTCACTGGTTTCACACTGGTTTCACATTGGTTTCTCACCGGTTCCATACTGGTTTCACACTGGTTTCACACCGGTTCCATACTGCTTTCATACTGGTTTCACACTGGTTCCATACTGGTTTCATACTGGTTTCACACTGGTTTCACACTGGTTCCATACTGGTTTCATACTGGTTTCACATTGGTTTCACACTGGTTTCACACCGGTTCCATACTGGTTTCATACTGGTTTCACACTGGTTTCACACTGGTTCCATACTGGTTTCATACTGGTTTCACACTGGTTTCACACTGGTTCCATACTGGTTTCATACTGGTTTCACACTGGTTTCACACTGGTTCCATACTGCTTTCACACTGGTTTCACACTGGTTCCATACTGGTTCCATACTGCTTTCATACTGGTTTCACACTGGTTCCATACTGGTTTCACACTGGTTTCACACTGGTTTCACACTGGTTCCATACTGCTTTCACACTGGTTTCACACTGGGTTCACACGAGACACAAACGAAACTCGGTGTAGACCGGCTGTATGTTTGTGTCGGTGTAGACCTTTCCGTGTGTGTGTGTGTGTGTGTGTGTGTGTGTGTGTGTGTGTGTGTGTGTGTGTGTGTGTGTGTGTGTGTGTGTGTGTGAGAGTGAGTTTGTTTGTTTGTTTGTTTGTTTGTTGAAAGTGGAGTTAATGAGTATTGTGTCAGCTCTTTTGTGAGGTGTGTATTTACCAGCTGACTGACCGGTGACTCCCGGCTACAGGAATGTTCACACACACACACACACACACACACACACACACACACACACACACACACACACACACACACACACACACACACTCATAAAGATTTAACAAATAGCTCTTACCTTTTTTGTGTTTTTGTAAAATATAAAAGTGAATCCAGGACTTTTCCTCAAGACTGTGACATCTTGGTCACAGTGTGTGTGTGTGTGTGTGTGTGTGTGTGTGTGTGTGTGTGTGCGCACACGTGTGTGTCAGTGAGCCGGTTGCTGGGTGTTTGAGCTCCACGAGTTGCAGTCTTGGTTTTTGAACTGTTAGTTTCTACTGTGTTCTGTTACTGTTCTGGTGGTTCTCCTGGGTTCTCCTGTCCTCAGGTCACTGCTCTGGAACGTCTGCTGCAGGTTCCTTCCTCCTCCGCTCCGCTTGATGCTCCGCCTGTCGGGTTCTACTGGGTTCTGCTGCCCCTCGGTCCACCGGGTTCTCCTCCCTGAGGTTCTCCTCCCTGAGGTTCTCCTCCCTGAGGTTCTGTCGGTTCTCTCCGTCTCTACTCGCTCCACCATGAGCTCTGGGAGTTCTGCTCCTGGTTTCCTGTTTGTTTTGTTTTCTAGCTGCAGCAGGAAATGGTCATCTTTTCCTGTTCCTCACGACGACCCCCAGCACACACACACACACACACACACACACACACACACACACACACACACACACGCGCGCGCAAACACACACACACACACACACACACACACACACACACACACACACACGCGCGCAAACACACACACACACACACACACACACACACACACACACACACACACACACACGCACGCGCGCACACACACACACACACACACACACACGCACACACACACACACGTAAAGTGATAACCTTAGCAGCTTCCCTTCTCTTCCTCTGTAATTTAACTTCCTCTTTGAATCTTGCATAATTATACATTTTACACAAATCACTTGTTTATGATTTATTCTTATAGTTGTTCATGTATTTGTTTTGTTTAAGTTCAGATGACAACATCTCGTGAACGTGAACCTCTTTGTTTTGCTCGGTAAGATGTAACCAGTTTTAAACCTTTTGAGCCCATTATGGACAAGAAAGAGAAGAAGAAGTCAGGTGACGTTTCATAAAGGATCTCAGGAACCACAACGATTTTAAACACCATAGGCCCATATATGGGCCTTTTTTCATTTATTGCAAACATATATATATATAAATCACAAGAAAATATATTAATGCTGCACATCAAATTAAACACCAAAGCCGTTGCTACAATAATCAGTAAGCCATTTAAAACAAAAATCAAACAGAACAAAAGATAATCATAAAAGTATAAAACGTATTGTTGTTACACTTTGTTTTTTACTGTGTTTTTACAGATTATAAACATACAACACAGTACAGGTTTATTATAATAACAGAAGCTTTTAATATAAAATAAATACACAGGTTGAGTACCTGTTGATTACGACCAACGCCCTAGAGATGAATCTTACTCCAGTTTTAACAATAAGAATTTTACAATCAAGACGATTCAGAATCCCAAAACTGATTGGTAACAGAAATCGAGAATAATTCAGTAAATCAACTGTGTAAATATGACATTTGTATGATTCCTCCTCTGTAACGAACTACACCCAAAGAAATCTCCATAAAATGAGAAAATTCCCGAATTTGACCCAAAATTACAAAATCACATGATTTTAAGTAACGATCACAAAAGCATGAAATAATTATGAAAAGTTAAAACTTTTGCTGATGTTAGCATCAGCATTTTAGCATCAGCCTGCTAGCATCAGCCTGCTAGCATCAGCCTGCTAACATCAGCATGTTAACATCAGTAGGCTGCTGACAGCATGCTAGCGTCAGCATGCTAACATCAGCATGTTAACATCAGTAGGCTGCTGTCAGCATGCTAGCGTCAGCCTGCTGACATCAGCTAATAAGCATAACAGATAAAATCATCACCATGGACACACACAGTTGTTTATAATGACACAATCCCATCCGACAGCTTCCTGTACCTGCAGACAAAGGAAGAAACTAATCAGTCCGTCAGGTCAACAATATTTTAGCAGCCAAATGTCTGAAAGAAGATGTGCTATGAAAGAAAAAGAGACCAAAAACTGGCATGCATTAATAAAAAAAAGTGTCAGAGCAACAACTTCCTGAAGCTGCCATGGAAGTGCATGAGAATACAACACTTAAGTAAAGTACAAGTACCTCATATCTGTTCTAAGGTGCATATCTACTAATGCACTTAGTTATTTCCACTACTGGTAAACACTTCTGCAATAGAAAAGACTGCAGGATTAAACATACTTCACCTGGTGTAAGATGGACGCCATTCTTCGCAGTAATCCTGGATGTAGATGTAGCTCAAAACGATGATAATGATGATGATGATGACGATGAAGACAATAAACACAATAATACCGAAGACAACGACTGAGCAAGAGGGGAGAGAGAGATGAAGATCAGGAGGTCAACTATTTGAGAAGTATGTTACTCTTTATCCAGATGTCCACGTTTACTTGAACCCTCAGGTAGTAGGTAGAGAAGGTAGAGAAGGTAGTAAAGGCACTGAAGGTAGTGAAGGTAGTAAAGGTACTGAAGGTAGTGAAGGTAGTAAAGGTACTGAAGGTAGTGAAGGTAGTGAAGGTAGAGAATGTAGTGAAGGTAGTAAAGGCACTGAATGTAGTGAAGGTAGTAAAGGCACTGAAGGTAGTGAAGGTAGTAAAGGTACTGAAGGTAGTGAAGGTAGTGAACGTAGAGAATGTAGTGAAGGTAGTAAAGGCACTGAATGTAGTGAAGGTAGTAAAGGTAGAGAATGTAGTTGTGGTATATTGGATCGAGCACTCGATTGTGTTTGACTGTCACTACTACGGTGTTCGGGAATGGTTGGGACATGTAGTTGTTGTGATTCGCCCGCCAGTAAAGGATTGGACTTGTACCGCATCCTCGTCTCCGTGCATTTGTATCTAACAGTGATTTAGATAACCCACGAGTAGTAGAACTATAATAGTGTACTAACTATACGAGTAGCATGAAGCCACAACAGTAGTGAATGTAGTAAAGGTCGTAAAGGTAGAGAATGTAGTGAAGATAGTAAAGGTAGAGAATGTAGTGAAGGTAGTAAAGGTCGTAAAGGTAGAGAAGGTAGTAAAGGTAGAGAATGTAGTGAAGGTAGTAAATGTAGTGAAGGGTAGTAAAGGCTGAGAAGGTAGTAAAGGTAGTAAAGGTAGATAAGGTAGTGAATGTAGTAAAGGTAGAGAAGGTAGTAAAGGTAGTGAAGGTAGTAAAGGTAGAGAAGGTAGTAAAGGTAGTAAAGGTAGTAAAGGTAGATAAGGTAGTGAATGTAGTAAAGGTAGAGAAGGTAGTAAAGGTAGTGAAGGTAGTAAAGGTAGAGAAGGTAGTAAAGGTAGTAAAGGTAGTAAAGGTAGATAAGGTAGTGAATGTAGTAAAGGTAGAGAAGGTAGTAAAGGTAGTGAAGGTAGTAAAGGTAGAGAAGGTAGTAAAGGTAGTAAAGGTAGATAAGGTAGTGAATGTAGTAAAGGTAGAGAAGGTAGTAAAGGTAGTGAAGGTAGTAAAGGTAGAGAAGGTAGTAAAGGTAGAGAATGTAGTGAAGGTCGTAAAGGTAGAGAAGGTAGTGAAGGGTAGTAAAGGTAGTGAAGGTAGTGGAGGTACTGAAGGCAGTAAAGGTAGAGAAGGTAGTAAAGGCAGTGAAGGTAATAAAGCTACAGAAGGTAGTGAAGGTAGTGAAGGTAGTGAAGGTAGTAAAAGTAAAGAATGTAGTGAAGGTAGTAAATGTAGTAAAGGTAGAGAAGGTCGAGAAGGTAGTAAAGGTAGTAAAGGCACTGAAGGTAGTGAAGGTAGTACAGGTAGTAACGGTAGTGAAGGTAGTGAAGGTAGTGAAGGTAGAGAAGGTAGTAAAAGTAGAGAATGTAGTGAAGGTAGTAAATGTAGTGAAGGTAGTACAGGTAGAGAAGATAGTGAAGGTAGTTTAGGTAGTGAAGGTAGTGAAGGGTAGTAAAGGTAGTAAAGGTAGAGAAGGTAGTGAAGGTAGTAAATTAACTGAAGGTGGTGAGGGTAGTAAAGGTAGTGAAGGTAGTACATGTAGTAAAGGTGGAGACGGTCATAAAGTTAGAGAAGGTAGTAAAGGTAGTAATGGTGGTGAAGGTAGTAATGGTAGTAATGGTAGTAATGGTAGTGAAGGTAGTAAAGGTAGTAAAGGCAGTGCAGGTAGTACAGATAGTTAAGGTACTGGAGGTACTGAAGGTAGTAAAGGTAGAGAAGGTTGTAAAGGCAAAGAAGGTAGTGGAGGTAGTGAAGGTAGTAAAGGGTAGTAAAGGTAGTGAAGGTAGTAAAGGTAGTAAAGGTAGTAAAGGTAGAGAAGGTTGTAAAGGCAGTGAAGGTAGAGAAGGTAGTACAGGTAGTGAAGGCTAGTAAAGGTAGTAAAGGTAGTGAAGGCTAGTAAAGGTAGTAAAGGTAGTGAAGGGTAGTAAAGGTAGTGAAGGTAGTAAAGGTAGTGAAGGTAGTGAAGGTAGTAAAGGTAGTGAAGGTAGTGAAGGTAGTAAAGGTAGTGAAGGTAGTGAAGGTAGAGAAGGTAGTACAGGTAGTGAAGGCTAGTAAAGGTAGTAAAGGTAGTGAAGGGTAGTAAAGGTAGTGAAGGTAGTAAAGGTAGTAAAGGTAGTGAAGGTAGAGAAGGTAGTAAAGGTAGTGAAGGTAGTGAAGGTAGAGAAGGTAGTGCAGGTAGTAAAGGTACTGAAAGTAGTGAAGGTAGTGAAGGCAGAGAAGGTATTGAAGGTAGTAAATGTAGTAAAGGTAGTGAAGGTCGTAAAGGTAGAGAAGGTCGTAAAGGTACTAAAGGTACTAAAGGTATAAAAGTTATAGAAAGTAGTGAAGCTAGTAAAGGTATTGAAGCTAGTGGAGGTTGTAAAGCTAGTAAAAGTAGTGAAGCTAGTAAAGGTATTAAAGCTAGTGGAGGTTGTAAAGCTAGTAAAAGTAGTGAAGCTAGTAAAGCAAGTGAAGCTTGTAAAGCTAGTAAAGGTAGCACATTAAGGTAGTTAAGGTAGTAAAGCTAGTACAGGTTGTGAATACTTATACCTTCTGGCATTCTGGTGACAGGAGCTGGAGCATCTGGTTAAAACGAACAATCCTAATCAACTCTTTGAGTAAATGACGTAAACAATAACCTGAAACAATTATGCATTGCATATTATATAAGTATATTATACAAGTGAAGATAATGAAGGAAACAGAGATGTGTAATCACCTGGTTCCACAGCAGGTCCTCTGGTTGTAGTAGCTGGAACAAAATCAGAAATATTGTGAATTATATATTAGATAATAATAATAATATAAAAATAAAATATTGTGCAGAAAAGACAATTATGAACTCACCTGATACCACAGCAGGTTGACTGGTAGTAACTGGATTCGAATCAGAAATATTGTGAATTATTTCACAGATAATGATAAATAACACAAATAATAAACATAGGCAGTGAAGATAATGAAGGAAACACGTGTAAATCACCTGAACCCAGGGAGACTAGTTCCTGTTCATATTTATAAGGTTATGTGCAAAGCATCTTAAGTTACATAACATGTCCCAGGGCTCCGCCCCTTCAGCTTCATCAAGGTTGATGTTCGCATGTATGCAGATGATACGTGAACATATCTTCATTGCTCCACATTAATCACCTGTATTATAATAATGTTATGACATTAATGTATTAGTGATAATGTTAATAATGTTAATAGTTACCTTCAACACCCCCACAGTGCTGAATATGTTCAGTAATAATGTTAATGTGTTAGTAATAATGTTAATAAATAACATTATTCAGCACTGTGGGGGTAATAATGTTAATGTATTAATAATAATGTTAATTATGTTAATGTTTTAGTAATAATGTTAAAAATGTTAATGTATAGTAATAATGTTAATATTTACCTCCAACTCCCCCACACAGGCCTTCACACTGCTCCACAGAGCTGAACATGTTTCCGTTGGACGCGCCGCCTCTGAAGTGGAACCCTTCACACCTGCAGCTCGACACGTTGTAGAAGAAGAGGTTGTCGAGGAGGCGGTCCTGGGAGGCGGGGTCGGTGCTGAGGTGAGATGGGGGTCTCTGACCGTAGTCCACGGGCCGATAGCAGAGATCTGACAGGACGGGATGGAGAAACAGGTTCATGGTGTGTAGCAGACAGGAAGTCGTCCTCAGAACATCAAAGAGGTCTCTTACACTTCTCACTGCACAGCGCCTCGCAGCCCTCGCGGCTATGGAACGAGTTCCTGTTGGACCCGCATCCGCTGAAGAACCGCTCACAGCTGTAGCTGGTCCTGTTGTAGAAGAACCTGGGCTCCCCGGTCCGGCAGCTGCTGAAGGAAGTCCGGTCCTCAAAGTCACGGCATCGGAGGACTGGAGGGGGAAGAAGAGACGTGGACAAGAACGGTCTGGTTTCACTGGCGTTCATGTGCAGCCGGTTGTTCCGTTCTCTTATGGTACCCGGGTTCTGCAGAACCCAGGGAGGGAGCGTCTGCAAACCCGATGCTGGAAGCTACCGCAGCTTGTGAAGGCGTGATGTGGGGCTCTGATGTCATCACTTAAACCTAAACCTAGTCGCTGGGAGACTCGTTCCCCGGAGACGGACCTCCAGTTCACGACTTCAGCAGCTTGAACTGAGCCTTAGCTAACCAAAGCTAAGCTAACCCCAGCGTCATGGTCTGGTTGGATCTAGCAAAGTACTTTTGTTCTTAATAATATTAGAATATTAATATTTGCACCAAAAAAAAAGAATAAATGAAGACGATACCCTTCCTCGCGTTATTACATGAAGCTAACAGAAATGTCTTACCGCCATCATGTTTTCTGGGTTTTATGCTCACCTTTGACCGTTAGGGTTTGAAGCTGATTTTACAAAGAAAAGCAAAAGTGGAATTACAACTTCCTGGTCCATCACTTGACGCCATGGGGCCAATAAGGACCTCCACCCAGAGACTTACATCGGTAAAGACACATCTGTAACTCAGTGGATAGTTGGTTTGGAGATAAATCTACTTCCTGTACGAACCTCCTGTTTTGATCTCAGTCAGGTGTCTGAAGGAGAGGTAGCGAAAGTCCTTCCTTCCCGCTGCTGTCAGGCTGCACAACAAGCTGAGCTCTCAGTAGACCACTAACACTTATAACACTTTAACACGTTGGCATCTTTAATTACAATGATCTGGTGCATATAATACATTTAAGTACTTGTATATACTTTTTTTAAACTCCGTCTGTATATTTAATATTGCTACTGTAGTCTTCTTTACTGTTTTTATTACTGTTTTACTGTTTATTTATATTACTTGATTTTGTATTTACTATGTGTCTCTAGTGTGCACTGCTGATGTAATCCTGCAATTTCCCCACTGCGGGACTGATAAAGGATTATCTAATCTCTTATCTCATCTAATACATTACAGTCGACTTTGAGAAGGATCCAGAACACAAGACCAAAGACCCATTGGAGGTCCTGATCAAAACCCTGTTCACACACTCTGAACAGAACCCTGTGGCCCCGGTGGACCCGGCTCACCTTCGTCGCTGCTCTTGGGGTACACGGCGATGCTGGCACTTGGGTCTCGGGGCCGCCAGAGCCGGCTCCGGTTCAGACAGTCGACCAGCAGACACTCGACGGACCCGCCGGGCGGCGTGGACACCACGGCCAGGTGGCAGCCCGGTTCTGCTACACAGTCCTGCCGGCAGCTCGTCTCGTCCGTGCTCTCTGACAGCCGGATCAGGTTGTAGTTCCCAGAGACGAGGCAGTGAGCCGGATCGAGGTCCCGACCCAGACCGGGCCGGACCAGGAAGAAGAACGCCAGCAGACAGAAGCAGAACCCAAACAGACCCTTCTTAATCATGGCTGCAGTGCACTGATCTTCCACTCTGAGGAAATGAAAGTTAAACCTGAACCCCGCCTCACAACTCAGAGCAGCACACATTCCTGTTTAAAGCCTACTTAGAAGTCACCGAACATCGCAGTCATCGCTGCAGAGGGAGTTGTCTTTTGGCTTCACTTGAAAGGCTCACAGGGCGTGGGATTAAACTCTTCCTTTAAATGTCGACCAACCGGAATATTCATTTAATAAAGGTGTCAAACATGACGCTCATGGCGGTGACATATTTAATAAAATATATTTTCTCTCTGAGTTTTGGTTCTAAAGGTTCCAACATGAGACAATTACAACCAGGACGTCCTGTCTCGTTGGTTTGTGGACTTTATGAAGCCTTGAGTTTGATGATTTCAACATCGCCATATTGGGTTGCATCAGGGGTTCTCAAACTTTTTCTGTCACGCCCCACTTTGGAGGAAAAAACATGTTAGCGCCCCACCGCCCCACCAAGTTGTAAGAAAATGGTCCAACTTGTTGTGACTCCTCCATCCGTGCTTTTTCAAATAATAGAATAAAGAAAATGTAAATCACTTTCAAGTAAACCAGATCGCTCCATCAGACAAAAACTACTAACATGTGCAATCACTTTGTCAGAACAATGCAAATAAAGTTCTATCCGTGCAAAACATAACTAATATTCGGCAAAAAAAATTACTTATGGTGGCTGCAAATAACCTGTTTTGCACTGAATATATTTTCAAGATAATAACAATAACGTTCAACCTGTGAAACAGAATGAGTGAGATGTGTGAGCATCACGTTGCGTCAGTATTAGTGGAGCAGTGAGCTGCTTTCCTCTACACATCTGTGGGATTAATAAAGGATTATAAAAAAAGAAGAATCTGCATCTCCGCCCGCACCTCACCTGTAATACCTCTGCGCCCCACTAGAGGGTTGCGCCCACAGTTTGAGAACCACTGGGTTACAGAGAGAAAAACACTTACACAGATTCAGGAAACATTTATTTACAGCATTTTCAAAATAAAACAATCAGGACGGTTTGGAAAGTTTTTTGTTTTTGTTTTTTTGTAACTCTGACCTGATGAAAAAAGATGTCGGCATAAATGAAAGCACGTTCCCTTCACAATAAAACTCCTTGAGTAAAGAGGAGACGGTTCAGACGTAAGCTCTGCTGCTGTCTGAGGCCGGAGCCGCTCGGTAGATCTTCTGTCCTTCACTCGTGGACGAGAAGTTGTATGAAAACTGCCTGCAGGAGGAAACGGGACATTTACAACCAAAAACACTTTGTTGTTGATCAGCCGGGGTCGCAAATATTGAATAAATATGAATCTGACACATTCAAATAACAGTTGTGGATAATACATCAGAGTTGTTTTTTTCATTACTGACCACATCTGATGACCAAAGACGGCCAATACTAGGACTCATGGACGAAGCTAATGCTAGCGTTAGCTTCGTCCATGAGTCCTAGTATTGGCCGTCTTTGGTTAGCTAGGTTAGCTAGCTAGCATTAGTTAGCGTTAGCTTCGTCCATGAGTCGTAGTATTGGCCGTCTTTCGTTAGCTAGGTTGGATAGCTAGCATTAGCTAGCATTAGCGTGAGTACCCTGCAGACGGGCCGGGGGGCGTCTTCCTCCAGGAGCAGCACAGCAGAGAGCCTCCCAGGACGGCCAGGCAGGAGGCGGCCCAGCCCAGATACAGACCAGTACCCAGCTCGAACCTGCAGAACCAGCACAGTCAGCAGAATGCTCGGTTTGAACTCATTAAATAGTGTAAATGATCATTAAATCAACAGTTAGAATGTGTTGGATTCAGTTTTATAGCCAAACAAAAAGGAAACCCGATAGATATCCATGACGTATTTCATCAAAGTCATTTATTTGTAATGGATTTCTGGGTCGAATTGATTTGGATTCACAAAATAAAATAACTCACATTTGAGGGTCAATTACTTTAAATACAATCAATAATATTAGAGGTATGATGTATGATTTTCCTGATAAAATAAAAATAAAATTCAGTTATTTAAACAAAACAAAGTGAAATGTAATCAATAAATGATAATTGATCTACTTAACTATTATTGATTGAATTAAATCAATTGACAAAAATCAAATGAACCAAAGGAAGGACTGACCGGACTCCTCCGTACAGCGGGTCGTAGAACTCATGGATCACTCTGGCAGCGAACCAGGACACTGCAGTCAGGGTGAAGACACCTGAGGAAGACAGGAGGACAGAGGACAGAGGATGTGAGGATGTGAGGATGTGAGGACATGAGGAGATGAAGACGTGAGGAGATGAAGACATGAAGACATGAAGACATGAGGAGATGAAGACATGAGGAGATGAAGACGTGAAGACATGAAGACATGAGGAGATGAAGACGTGAAGACATGAGGAGATGAAGATGTGAAGACATGAGGACATGAGGACATGAGGACATGAGGACATGAGGAGATGAAGACATGAGGAGATGAAGACGTGAAGACATGAGGAGATGAAGACGTGAAGACATGAGGATGTGAGGACATGAGGAGATGAAGACGTGAAGACATGAGGAGATGAAGACGTGAAGACATGAGGAGATGAAGACATGAAGAGATGAAGACATGAGGAGATGAAGACATGAGGACATGAAGACATGAAGACATGAGGAGATGAAGACATGAGGAGATGAGGACATGAGGACATGAGGACATGAGGAGATGAAGACATGAGGAGATGAAGACGTGAAGACATGAGGATGTGAGGACATGAGGACATGAGGATGTGAGGACATGAGGAGATGAAGACGTGAAGATATGAGGAGATGAAGATGTGAAGACATGAGGACATGAGGAGATGAAGACATGAGGACATGAGGACATGAAGACATGAAGACATGAGGACATGAAGACATGAGGACATGAGAACATGAAGACATGAAAACATGAGGACATGAGGAGATGAAGACATGAGGACATGAAGACATGAAAACATAAGGACATGAGGAGATGAAGACATGAGGACATGAGGACATGAAGACATGAGGACATGAAGAGATGAGGACATGAGGACATGAGGAGATGAAGACATGAGGACATGAGGAGATGAAGACATGAGGACATGAAGACATGAAAACATGAGGACATGAGGAGATGAAGACATGAGGACATGAGGACATGAAGACATGAGGAGATGAAGACATGAGGACATGAGGACATGAGGAGATGAAGACATGAGGACATGAGGAGATGAAGACATGAGGACATGAAGACATGAAAACATGAGGACATGAGGAGATGAAGACATGAGGACATGAGGACATGAAGACATGAAGAGATGAGGACATGAGGACATGAAGACATGAGGAGATGAAGACATGAAAACATGAGGACATGAGGAGATGAAGACATGAGGACATGAGGACATGAAGACATGAAGACATGAGGACATGAGGACATGAGGACATGAAGACATGAGGAGATGAAGACATGAGGACATGAGGACATGAAGACATGAAGACATGAGGAGATGAAGACATGAGGACATGAGAACATGAGGACATGAAGACATGAAGACATGAGGAGATGAAGACATGAGGACATGAGGACATGAAGAGATGAGGACATGAGGACATGAGGAGATGAAGACATGAGGACATGAGGACATGAGAATATGAAGACATGAGAACATGAAGACATGAGGACATGAAGACATGAGGACATGAAGACATGAGGACATGAAGACATGAAGACATGAGGACATGAGGACATGAGGAGATGAAGACATGAGGACATGAAGACATGAAGACATGAGGAGATGAAGACATAAGGACATGAAGACATGAGGAGATGAAGACATGAGGACATGAGGACATGAAGACATGAAGACATGAGGAGATGAAGACATGAGGACATGAGAACATGAGGACATGAAGACATGAAGACATGAGGAGATGAAGACATGAGGACATGAGGACATGAAGAGATGAGGACATGAGGACATGAGGAGATGAAGACATGAGGACATGAGGACATGAGAATATGAAGACATGAGAACATGAAGACATGAGGACATGAAGACATGAGGACATGAAGACATGAGGACATGAAGACATGAAGACATGAGGACATGAGGACATGAGGAGATGAAGACATGAGGACATGAAGACATGAAGACATGAGGAGATGAAGACATAAGGACATGAGGACATGAAGACATGAGGAGATGAAGACATGAGGACATGAAGACATGAAGACATGAGGAGATGAAGACATAAGGACATGAGGACATGAAGACATGAGGAGATGAAGACATGAAGACATGAAGACATGAAGACATGAGGAGATGAAGACATAAGGACATGAGGACATGAAGACATGAGGAGATGAAGACATGAGGACATGAAGACATGAAGACATGAGGAGATGAAGACATAAGGACATGAGGACATGAAGACATGAGGAGATGAAGACATGAGAACATGAGGACATGAAGACATGAGGACGTGAGGACGTGAGGACATGGGGAGATGAAGACGTGAGGACATAAACTGACAAAAACAAGAAACGAATACCATCCAGACCAAAGAAGTGACAGATATCAGATATCAGATATCAGATATCAGATATCAGCTGAGAGGAAGATCAATAACTCTATGCGGTCCCTCACCAGACAGGATGAACAGGACTCCTCCGCTCAGGGCGATTTGGTCTTTGAGGTGCTCCGAGGTCCTGCCGATCCGGGTGCACTTGAGTCCCAGAACAGAGACGATGATGGAGGCCAGACCGACCAGCAGGGACAAGATCATCAGAGCCCTGCAGGCCTGCAGGTGAGCTGCAGACAGAACAGTTAATTTATTCATGTATTCATAAGAATAAAGATTGCTGGATTAAGCAGCGAGTCTTATTGAAGGTAGGTGCCAAGGACCCAAGACCGTCCCTGGCACCTACCTTCAATAAAACCCACATACCTTCAATAAGACACACCTACCTTCAATAAGACACACCTACCTTCAATAAGACACACCTACCTTCAATAAGACACGCCTACCTTCAATAAGACACACCCACCTTCAATAAGACACACCTACCTTCAATAAGACACGCCCACCTTCAATAAGACACGCCCACCTTCAATAAGACACACCTACCTTCAATAAGACACACCTACCTTCAATAAGACACGCCCACCTTCAATAAGACACGCCCACCTTCAATAAGACACCACTCCATTACCAAGAAGATTCAACTCCGGAAAAGCGAACTGGCTTCCAAGAAGATCTTGAAAGGACGATTGCCCAACTCCCAGCAGACTCCAGGAATTAAGACAGACCCACTGAATGATGACAGACCCACTGACCCACTGAACCCACTGCACGGAGCAGAACGTGCCAAGAGCATGGACCCAACACATTCTGGGCCTCGACGCTACAATGACCGAACTGTACGAGCGAGACCAACAGCTCCATGAATCTGACCCCTTTGCTGAAACTACCCCTCAGAACGCCGCCGGCTGAAGTGATCTGATATGGCGAAGAACAGCCAACAGGCACGGAGCCTCATCCGAAACATGAGCAACGATCCATCGACCGCAGCTCAGCCTGTAATGCCCTGCCGGTTACATGTGTGTGTGTCTCCTGATTGTGATTCCCTTCACCTGTGTTTCCCCTCTCCTATATATACTCCCTCGCTTTCCCATGTCCCCGGTCAGACTGTCTTTGTTCCTGTATCTTTGTTACGCGAGTGTCCATGTGTTGTGTCCCAGGAAGTGCGCCACCTTTTTGATCGAGACAAGTTCCTAGTTTTGTTCTTTGAATTGTAACTTAAGTAAAGTACGTTTTGGATTTTTCCCCTTGAACGAGCCTCCTGTCTTCTCCATCTGAATCAGAATCAGAATCAGCTTTAATGGCCATGTAAATTTGCACATACATGGAATTTGACTCCGGTTTCACTTGCTCTTCGTACTTTAAAAAAAAAATTTCACACACAATATACAAGATAAATATAAAAAATATAAAAGGACATTAAAGACAGTAGTAAAACAACAAAAAAGTGCAGATTGTGCAGATGAAGAGTCTGTTTAACTGTTCATCAGAGTGACTCCAGTGGGAAGAAGCTGTTTCTGTGTCTGGTGGTTTTGGCGTACAGTGCTCTGTAGCGCCTTCCAGAGGGAGTGCAAGTCCAGGATGGAGGGCAGGCTGGAACCAATGGTTCTCTCTGCAGACCTGACGATCCGTTGGAGTCTGACTCTGTCCTGTTTGGTGGCCGATCCAAACCACACAGTGATGGAGGAGCAGAGGACAGACTGGATGATGGCGGAGTAAAACAGGATCAGCAGCTCCTGAGGCAGGTTGAACTTCCTGAGCTGGCGCAGGAAGTACAGCCTCTGCTGGGCCTTTTTCCGGATGGTGTTGGTGTTGGCGGTCCACTTCAGGTCCCGGGAGATTGTGGATCCCAGAAACTTGAAGGTCTCCACCGCAGAAACAGTGCTGTTGTGTATTGTTAGGGGGGGTAGTGTTGGGGGGCTCCTCCTGAAGTCTACTGTCATCTCTACAGTTTTGGCCTACGCTTGGCCTGCGCTTGAGTCTCTGCTTATCACACCCAGTCTTGACACAGCCACAGTAGACAACCACTTCCCACCGAGCTGCTGCTCATTGGGAAACCCACTGCGAACCAGCCAAGACCTAACAGGCTGTTCTACAGACTGTTTGAGAGGAGCATTGTACACCTGTTGCCTAACCAGCCACCAAACCACAACAAGCCGGATTCTGACCTGGAAAATCTACAACAAGCAAACGTCTGAACCTCACTCAACACGTTGAGGACAGACTCCAGAAAGGACCGGTAGCAGGAGCCGTCTTCGTTGATCCGTCTGCCGCATGCGACCCTGTGAACCATCGCCTCCTCCTAATGCTGTTCACACCGGACGCGGCGCGAATTTGACGTGCGACCAGATTGCATGCAAAGTCAATGCACAGACGCGCCTCAGCACCGGGCAGCGCGATAGACGCGTTTGACGCGGGGCGAACAGAGCGAAGGACGCGACGTGAATTCGCGTGAGTTGAAAGTTGCGTCAGCTAATCAGCGTTGAGAATCAGCGTTGAGAATCAGCGTTGAGAAGCTCCGCCCCTCATCACCGCTGTCTTGCCGTTCCTGAATGAAACTGCTGCTGCTCCGCCAGAACCATGTGAACACCCTTTTATTGTCGAGCGAGTAAACTACCACGGTAAGCGCGACGCGTCAAATTCGCGCCGCGTCCGGTGTGAACACAGCATAAGGAAGATCTTGGGAGTTGACCAAAGACCTGAAGGCCCTCACAGACCTCATTGGAGCTCTTCTGAAAGACAGGCGCCTCTTTGTTGTCCTGAACAACAAGCAGAGTCGCTGGCGACAACAACGGAGCGGCCGACCTCGAGGTAGTGTGCTGGCTCGTTCGAAGCAGTAGAACCAAACCTCCCCCAGCCTGAGATGAGCTGCTCCTCTTTATACGAGCACAACCACCTACGCAAAGACCCGAGTTGGCTCCTTCCAGCTCAGGAACCGTGAAGCCAACCGACCACTTAACATGAAATGGTCTGGAGCACCACTTGAGCACCGTAGCCACCCCGTCGACCTCGTAGTGACCCTGGATCGACCTCTCTCCTTTAAGAAACACATCAATAACACTAAATCCAAAACTGACCAACTCCAAATGGGGAGCCGCAGCACCTACACTGAGATCTAGTGCTCTGGTCCTGTTTGGGAGAGGTCAACCCATGCCAAGACACCGAATCTACTAATGAGGAACGCCATCTCCTCCATGGAGCTTTCTCATCCACGTCCAGCCCCTATGAAAGTCTCGGGAAGAAACCAGACTCCAAAAGCTTGGGAACGTCCCTCCACCAACGGTCCTGGTTGATACCCCGACTGAAGACCTACCCTCTGGCCCTGAAGCACCCTGACAGAGAGAAGATGGGGCTACAAGACCACCTGTGAAGGTGGAGGAGCAGACCAGACGATGGAGCACCTCCTTGTCGGCCCTCTACTACCAACCCTTGCAACTATAAAGACCTTCAGTGTTCAACACAAAAGCAAAGGACTGAGTAAAGAAATGGGAAACCGTCATTTAACCACCAGTGAAACGAAAAGAAGACTCGTTAAATGAAGCATAAAAATAAGAACATGTTATTGATGTCATTAATAAACGGTGCATTCATGTTCAGGACTAAACCCACAGTATTTGATCCGCTCAATAAACAAGGTGCATCATGAGAACTCACCCGGTAGTCCGAGCACCGTCCTGAAGCGGCTGCACTGGACGGAGCCCAGCGACGTGGCGACGCAGCTCATCCACAGACCCTCGAACTGCCACTGGCTGCTGCTCACCGACTCCTGCTGACTCCTCACCTTCCACACCTGGGAGGAGGTGCAGCTGGACTGCAGACACCAGGACACCACGCCCAGAACCAGACCCGCCACCTGCAGGCCCACCGCCATGCTGCGCAATGTCCACCTGGAGAAGCCTGGAGACACCTGGAGAAGCTTGGAGACACCTGGAGAAGCTTGGAGACACCTGGGGGCACCTGGTGAAGCCTGGAAGCACACCTGGAGACACCTGGAGGCAGCTGAAGGCAGCTGAAGGCACCTGGAAACACCTGGAGGTACAAATGGAGGCACCTGGAAACACCTGAAGGCACCTGGAAACACAGCAGGAAGTCAACAGCAGGAAGTCAACACAGGAAGTCAACAACCAGAAGTCAACAGGCTCCTCCCCATGGGGTTCCTCAAGGTCTTGTTGTGGATCCTTCATGTTTTTGGTTCACACATGATGTGAGTTTCAGAGTTATGTTTATGAACCACATGAGACTCGGATCCTCGTACCTTAAAACAGACGAGTTCCTTCAACAACGAGTGACACACACACACACACACACACACACACACACACACACACACACACACACCATCAAGAGTCAGAGGGAAGTCCTTCAGATCCTGATTTAGTTTTGTATTCATGAAACATTACGAACAATAATGTGAAATAAAGGAAATATTTCTTATCTCTCCACTTCGTTTCAAGACTTTTAGCTTTTAGGGAGGATTTGGT
>JBAMJR010000468.1:280000-317500 GCA_038501785.1 Myoxocephalus aenaeus | reverse complement strand
TGGTCTGAGAGGGTCTGGTCTGAGAGGGTCTGGTCTGAGAGGGTCTGGTCTGGTCTGAGAGGGTCGGGTCTGGCCTGGTCTCAGAGGGTCTGGTCTGGTCTCAGAGGGTCTGGCCTCAGAGGGTCTGGTCTCAGAGGGTCTGGCCTCAGAGGGTCTGGTCTGGTCTCAGAGGGTCTGGTCTGGCCTCAGAGGGTCTGGTCTGGCCTCAGAGGGTCTGGTCTGGCCTCAGAGGGTCTGGTCTGGTCTCAGAGGGTCTGGTCTGGCCTCAGAGGGTCTGGCCTCAGAGGGTCTGGTCTGGTCTCAGAGGGTCTGGTCTCAGAGGGTCTGGTCTCAGAGGGTCTGGTCTCAGAGGGTCTGGTCTCAGAGGGTCTGGCCTCAGAGGGTCTGGCCTCAGAGGGTCTGGCCTCAGAGGGTCTGGCCTCAGAGGGTCTGGTCTCAGAGGGTCTGGTCTCAGAGGGTCTGGTCTCAGAGGGTCTGGTCTCAGAGGGTCTGGTCTGGTCTCAGAGGGTCTGGTCTGGCCTCAGAGGGTCTGGTCTGGCCTCAGAGGGTCTGGCCTCAGAGGGTCTGGTCTGGTCTCAGAGGGTCTGGTCTCAGAGGGTCTGGCCTCAGAGGGTCTGGTCTGGTCTCAGAGGGTCTGGTCTCAGAGGGTCTGGTCTCAGAGGGTCTGGTCTGACTTACGGCTCCCAGAGACGGGCCGAACCTCCCGGTGGCCGTCTTACAAACATAACTGAAGAACGTAGAAACAACTCCTGGAACAGAACAGAGCAGAGTGAACATCAACCTGTCTGCAGGGTGCACCGCTCCTGGAGCAGCTGCAGACAGACGGGTGGGCAGACAGACGGGTGTGCAGACAGACGGGTGCTGACACAGACCTGCAGACAGGTACAGGGCCATGAACTGCTCCGGGCCCAGCATGGACACGGCGCTGGAGGAGAAGCTCCACAGGACGTACATGTTGGCCGCCATGTGGAGGAAAGAGAAGTGGCTGAAGGTGGAGAGCAGCATGGGGGAGAGCAGCGTCTCTGAGGGGAGACAGACAGGGAGTCAGACAGACAGGGAGTCAGACAGGGAGTCAGACAGACAGGGAGTCAGACAGACAGACAGACAGGGAGTCAGACAGACAGGGAGTCAGACAGGGAGTCAGACAGACAGGGAGTCAGACAGACAGGGAGTCAGACAGACAGACAGACAGGGAGTCAGACAGACAGGGAGTCAGACAGACAGGGAGTCAGACAGACAGACAGACAGACAGACAGACAGACAGACAGACAGGGAGACAGGGAGACAGGGAGACAGACAGACAGGGAGTCAGGGAGTCAGACAGACAGGGAGTCAGACAGACAGGGAGACAGGCAGGGAGTCAGACAGACAGGGAGACAGGCAGGGAGTCAGACAGACAGGGAGTCAGACAGACAGGGAGTCAGGGGGTCAGACAGACAGACAGGGAGTCAGACAGACAGGGAGTCAGACAGACAGGGAGACAGACAGACAGGGAGACAGACAGACAGGGAGACAGACAGACAGGGAGACAGACAGGGAGGGAGTCAGACAGACAGGGAGACAGACAGACAGACAGACAGACAGACAGACAGGGAGTCAGACAGACAGGGAGTCAGACAGACAGGGAGTCAGACAGGGAGTCAGACAGACAGGGAGTCAGACAGACAGGGAGACAGACAGGGAGTCAGACAGACAGTCAGGGAGTCAGACAGACAGACAGACAGACAGACAGACAGACAGTCAGGGAGTCAGACAGACAGACAGACAGACAGACAGACAGACAGGGAGTCAGACAGACAGGGAGTCAGACAGACAGGGAGTCAGACAGGGAGTCAGACAGACAGGGAGTCAGACAGACAGGGAGACAGACAGGGAGTCAGACAGACAGTCAGGGAGTCAGACAGACAGACAGACAGACAGACAGACAGGGAGACAGACAGACAGGGGGGGAGTCAGACAACAACAGACAGATGACAACAGTTACAGACTTGTTGTTGTTTGGATCTGTTTGTAAACTGAATCTAAAACATGGTCAGAACACGCGGCCCTGAACGCCCCGCCCCCCTGAACGCCCCGCCCCCCTGAACGCCCCCCCTGAACGCCCCGCGGCCCTGAACGCCCCGCCCCCCTGAAGCCCCGCCCCCCTGAACCCCCGCCCCCCTGAACGGCCTGAGGTCAGTGTGAGCACTCACTGGACGCCCCGCCCCCCTGAACGCCCCGCCCCCCTGAACGCCCCGCGGTCAGTGTGAGCACTCACTGGACGCCCCGCCCCCCTGAACGCCCCGCCCCCCTGAACGCCCCGCGGTCAGTGTGAGCACTCACTGGACGCCCCGCCCCCCTGAACGCCCCGCCCCCCTGAACGCCCCGCGGTCAGTGTGAGCACTCACTGGACGCCCCGCCCCCCTGAACGCCCCGCCCCCCTGAACGGCCTGAGGTCAGTGTGAGCACTCACTGGACGCCCCGCCCCCCTGGACGCCCCGCCCCCCTGAACGCCCCGCGGTCAGTGTGAGCACTCACTGGACGCCCCGCCCCCCTGAACGCCCCGCCCCCCTGAACGGCCTGAGGTCAGTGTGAGCACTCACTGGACGCCCCGCCCCCCTGGACGCCCCGCCCCCCTGAACGCCCCGCGGTCAGTGTGAGCACTCACTGGACGCCCCGCCCCCCTGAACGCCCCGCCCCCCTGAACAGCCTGAGGTCAGTGTGAGCACTCCCTGAACGCCCCGCCCCCTGAAGCCCCGCCCCCCCCTGAACGCCCCGCCCCCCTGAACGCCCCGCCCCCCTGAACGCCCCGCGGTCAGTGTGAGCACTCACTGGACGCCGGGTTGGAGGTGAAGTACTTCACCATGGAGCGCTGCAGAGCCGGAACCCTCCAGCAGCAGAACACGATGGCGTTCGCAGCAATGACCCCTGGGAAAAGAGACTCTTCGTGTTAGTCCAGGTCACGAAGCGGAAGCGGGATTCCGGACGCCGCGCGTGACGCCGCCTCACCTGTGACCGTCCTCTGGCCCTCGCTCAAGCCGTTCCACCATTGGTTGATCTGAAACACAAACGCCGATCAGGCTCGGCCGTGACCCTCGGACCCGTCGTCGGGGCGACGCCTCACCTCTTTGCGGACGTCTCCTCTCTTCTGAGGACGCAGCTTCTCCAGCCAATCGGCTCGGACCTCGTCGAAGTAGCTCTGCACGCGACACTTCAGAGACTCGTACTGCCAGATGGCCGCCGAGCCGAAGGAGCAGCCTGTGAACTGAGACGCAGTTAACGGGGCTGGAGCTGGCCGTGACAGACAGGCAACAGACAGGCAACAGACAGACAACAGACAGACAGACAGGCAACAGACAGACAGGCAACAGACAGGCAGGCAACAGACAGACAGGCAACAGACAGGCAACAGACAACAGACAGACAACAGACAGACAACAGACAGACAGGCAACAGACAGACAGGCAACAGACAGACAGGCAACAGACAGACAACAGGCAACAGACAGACAACAGGCAACAGACAGACAGGCAACAGACAGGCAACAGACAGACAGGCAACAGACAACAGACAGAGAGACAACAGACAGACAGGCAACAGACAACAGACAGAGAGACAACAGACAGACAGGCAACAGACAGACAGGCAACAGACAGACAGGCAACAGACAGGCAACAGACAGACAGGCAGACAGGCAACAGACAGACAGTTAACGGGGCTGGAGCTGGCCGTGACAGACAGGCAACAGACAGACAGGCAACAGACAGACAGGCAACAGACAGGCAGGCAACAGACAGGCAACAGACAACAGACAGGCAACAGGCAGGCAACAGACAGACAGGCAACAGACAGAGGCAACAGACAGACAGTTAACGGGGCTGGAGCTGGCCGTGACAGACAGGCAACAGACAGACAGGCAACAGACAGACAGGCAACAGACAGGCAGGCAACAGACAGGCAACAGACAACAGACAGGCAACAGGCAGGCAACAGACAGACAGGCAACAGACAGAGGCAACAGACAGACAGGCAACAGACAACAGACAGGCAGGCAACAGACAGGCAACAGACAACAGACAGACAGGCAACAGACAGACAGGCAACAGACAGACAGGCAACAGACAGACAGGCAACAGACAACAGACACAGGCAACAGACAACAGACAACAGACAGACAGGCAACAGACAGACAGGCAACAGGCAACAGACAACAGGCAACAGACAGACAGGCAACAGACAGACAGGCAACAGACAGACAGGCAACAGACAACAGACAACAGACAACAACAGACAGACAGGCAACAGACAGACAGGCAACAGACAACAGACAGACAGGCAACAGACAGACAGGCAACAGACAACAACAGCCAACAGACAACAACAGACAGACACAGGCAACAGACAACAACAGACAGACAGGCAACAGACAGACAGGCAACAGACAACAGACACAGGCAACAGACAACAACAGCCAACAGACAACAACAGCCAGACAGGCAACAGACAACAACAGTCAGATACAGTCAGACAACAACATTCCAACAGGTAAGCGTCACCGCCTTACCCCCACGGTGAAGACCAGCGGTCTGAGGAGCCGGCTGAAGGCCCGGGGGGAGGTGGGCGGAGCCCGGGGGGAGGTGGGCGGAGCCCGGTGTTCCGCAGGGGGCCGGCGCTGGACCGAAGCCTCCGAGGACTCTGCCTGGGGGGGAACCAGGTCCTCCTTCTTGGACTCGGGTTTCTTGGCGGCTTTCTTGAAGCCGCATCGCTGCTGGAGGCTGTGAGGACACCTGGTGGACAAACGGGACCGATCAACAACAGAGAAGAGACAACCTGAGCTACGCTAGCTACCCAGCTAATGTTGTGTTAGCAACCCAGCTAATGTTAGAGACATCCAGAAACACACAGAGCTAACAGAGGCAGAGAGCTAACAGAGCTAACAGAGACACACAGCTAACAGACACAGAGCTAACAGAGACACACAGAGCTAACAGAGACACACAGAGCTAACAGAGGCAGAGAGCTAACAGAGCTAACAGAGACACAGAGCTAACAGAGACACACAGCTACGTTAACAGACACAGAGCTAACAGACACAGAGCTAACAGAGACAGAGCTAACAGACACAGAGCTAACAGACACAGAGCTAACAGACACACACACACAGAGCTAACAGACACAGAGCTAACAGACACAGAGCTAACAGACACACACAGAGCTAACAGAGACACACAGCTAACAGACACAGAGCTAACAGACACAGAGCTAACAGACACAGAGCTAACAGACACACAGAGCTAACAGCGCTAACTCCAATCAGCGGAGGACTTCCGGTCCGTTCCCCGGAACAGAGCCTCTCTCTCCGGCTGCGGTCACTGACCTGTCTCCCCTCGCGGAGCCTCGTAAGACATCGTGTCCGCTCCGCGCGAGCAGAACCGCGCAGCTCCTTAACGCCATGCCGGGGCCGCTGACCCGCGGGCCGGTCACTACCGGGTCACTACCGCGTCAGCGGCGCGCAGGGAGACGGGCCACAGCGACCCCTGGCGGACAGAGACACCCGCACACCTCGGGACACGACGGCGAAACAAACTGCATCTACAACTTCCGGCCGTGACTTTCAAAGTAAAACAGTCAAAAAGTCAGTTTTATTGTCAATTTTCCAATTGTGAAACATCCAGAAGATTGAAAGCACGTTTCTGTTCTGTATAATAATAATAATAATAATAATAATAATAATAATAATAATAATAATAATCAATGTGTATTGATGATAATGTTAAAAAAACCTAAAGGCTGTGACGAGGAACTTCAGGATTCGTTATAATAAAGTGGTTTTAATAAAGAACATAGAGTTGTGATGTTGATGTATTTCTACAGCACTCAGCTGGGTTTGACTAACAGGGCCTGAAGCACATCCGTGGTTTGGCTTCAGATCATCTCACTTTTAAACGGCTGTACGACAGACCAACACACATCTGGGGTCATTGTGTTCTGGTTGTGAGTCGGTGACATTTCTTGTGTTGTCTCTTTGAGGATCAGAGTCCAGATCTACTGACTCCATTAGAGGACAACGGTTTGGATGAAGCTGTGACTCAAATTCTGCGGCAACGTCCCAACACTGGATGAAGATGGTGGTTGGGCATACGAATACGAAGTACGGGTTATTTACCTTCATGCTGCAACCTTTCCCCTAGTTTACTTGCTGATTTCCTCACAATTTGGTAAAAGGTAGATTTTGTGCTACTTTAGAATTTACTGTAAGATTGGGGGATGTTTTACTTTTTTTCATCCATCCATCCATCCATTTTCGACCGCTTATCCGGGGTCGGGTCGCGGTGGCAGCAGGTTCAGCAGGCCGACCCAGGCTTCCCTCTCACCCGCAACACTTTCCAGCTCATCCTGGGGGACCCCGAGGCGTTCCAAGGCCAGCCGGGAGATATAATCCCTCCAGCGTGTCCTCGGTCTTCCCCGGGGCCTCCTACCAGTTGGACGTGCCTGGAAAACCTCTAATGGGAGGCGTCCAGGAGGCATCCTGACTAGATGCCCGAACCACCTCAGCTGACTCCTTTCGACACGAAGGAGCAGCGACTCGACTCCAAGCTCCCTCCTGATGTCCGAGCTCCTTACCCTATCTCTAAGGCTGAGCCCGGCCACTCTACGGAGGAAGCTCATTTCGGCCGCTTGTATCCGAGACCTCGTTCTTTCGGTCACGACCCAGAGTTCGTGACCATAGGTGAGGGTTGGAACGTAGACCGACCAGTAAATGGAGAGCTTCGCCTTCCGGCTCAGCTCCCTCTTCACCAAGACGGACCGGTACAGCGCCTGTTTTACTGCTGCAGCCGCACCGATCCGCCTATCGATCTCACGCTCCACCTTACCCTCACTCGTGAACAAGACCCCGAGATACTTGAACTCCTTCGCTTGGGGTAGGCAGTTTGTCCCCACCTGGAGGGAGCAGTCCACCGGTTTCCGGCAGAGCACCATGGCCTCAGATTTGGAGGTGCTAACGCTCATCCCTGCCGCTTCACACTCGGCTGCAAAACGCCCCAGTGAATGCTGGAGGTCACGGTCCGAGGAAGCAAACAGGACCACATCATCCGCGAACAGCAGAGATGCGATCCCGAGATTCCCGAACCGGATCTTCTCCGCCCCCTGGCTGCGCCTAGATATCCTGTCCATGAAAGTCACGAACAGGACCGGTGATAAAGGGCAGCCCTGGCGGAGACCAACACCCACCGGGAACGTGTCTGACTTACTACCGAGGATACGAACACAGCTCCTACTGCAGGCGTACAGAGACCGGATGGCCCGTGCCAACGGGTCCGGCACCCCATACTCCCGCAGCACCCCCCACAAAACCCCCCGAGGGACCCGGTCGAAAGCCTTTTCCAAGTCCACAAAGCACATGTAGACTGGTTGGGCGAACTCCCAGGACCCCTCCAGTAGTCTTGCGAGGGTAAAGAGCTGGTCCACTGTTCCACGGCCGGGACGGAATCCACACTGTTCGTCTTGAATCTGAGGTTCGACAAGCGGTCGGAGCCTCCTTTCCAGCACCCTGGCATAAGCTTTTCCCGGGAGGCTGAGCAGTGTGATACCACGATAGTTCGAGCACACTCTCCGGTCCCCCTTCTTGAAGATGGGAACCACCACCCCGGTCTGCCAGTCCATGGGCACTGTTCCCGACCCCCATGCGACACTGCAAAGGCGTGTCAGCCAAGACAGCCCAACAATGTCCAGCGCCTTCAGCATCTCAGGGCGAATCTCATCCACCCCCGGCGCCTTGCCACCAAGGAGCTTTTTGACTACCTTAGTGACCTCTGCCAGGGATATGGGTGCAACCACCCCAAGGACTTCAGGCGCTGCCCCCTCTCCAGGGGACATGTTGGCCGGGTTTAGGAGTTCCTCAAAGTGCTCTTTCCACCGCCCGACGATGTCCACAGTCCGGGTCAGCAGTTCCCCCCCCACGCTGAGAACAGCCTGGGGTAGGCCCTGCTTTCCCTTCCTGAGCCGTCGGATGGTTTGCCAGAACTTCCTTGAGGCCAACCGAAAGTCCTTCTCCATGGCCTCCCCGAACTCCTCCCATGCCCGAGTTTTAGCATCCGCGACCTTCGCAGCTGCAGCCCTTCTGGCTTGCCGGTACCTGTCAGCTGCTTCAGGAGACCCCTGGGCCAGCCAGGCCCGAAAGGCCTCCTTCTTCAGTTTGACGGCTTCCCTCACCCCCGGTGTCCACCACCGGGTTCTCGGGTTGCCGCCACGACAGGCACCGATGACCTTCCGACCACAGCTCCTAACGGCCGCGTCCACAATAGAGGCTTTGAACATGGTCCACTCGGATTCCATGTCCCCAGCCTCCCTCGGGATCTGTGAGAAGCTCTTCCGGAGGTGGGAGTTGAAGACCTCCCGGACAGGATCCTCTGCCAGACGTTCCCAGTTCACCCTCACTACACGTTTGGGCTTGCCAGGTCTTTCTAGCCGACTCCCCCGCCATCTGATCCAACTCACCACCAGATGGTGATCAGTTGACAGCTCTGCTCCTCTCTTCACCCGAGTGTCCAAGACATACGGCCGCAGATCAGATGATACGACTACAAAGTCGATCATTGATCTCCGGCCTAAGGTGTTCTGGTACCAGGTACACTTATGAGCCACCTTATGCTCGAACATGGTGTTTGTTATGGACAAACTGTGGCTAGCACAGAAGTCCAACAACAAAGCACCGTTCGGGTTCAGATCGGGCAAGCCGTTCCTCCCAATCACGCCCCGCCAGGTTTCTCTGTCATTGCCCACGTGAGCGTTGAAGTCTCCCAGGAGAACTATGGAGTCGGCAGGCGGGGCCCTTTCCAGTACCCCTCCCACCGACTCCAAGAAGGCCGGATACTCCGAAATGCTGTTCGGTGCATAAGCACAAACAACAGTCAGAGCCTTACTCCCCGCAACCCGTAGGCGCAGGGAGGCGACCCTCTCGTTCTCCGGGGAAAACTCCAACATAGCGGCGCTCAGCCGGGGGCTCGTGAGTATCCCCACTCCCGCCCGGCGCCTCTCACCCTGGGCAACTCCAGAAAAGGACAAAGTCCAACCCTTCTCCAGGAGCTGGGTTCCAGAGCCCGTGCTGTGCGTGGAGGTGAGCCCAACTATATCTAGCTGGTACCGCTCCACCTCCTGCACCAGCTCCGGCTCTTTCCCCGCTAGCGAGGTGACGTTCCACGTCCCTAGAGCTAGTCTATGCTGCCGGCGATCGGCTCGCCCAGGTCTCCTGCCTGGCCCGCTGCCCGGTCTACATAGCACCCGACCCCGATGCTTCCCCCTGCGGGTGGTGAGTCCACAGGGTTGCTGGTCCATGATGTTTCTTCGGGCTGAGCCCGACCGGGCCCCATGGGCGAAAGCCCGGCCACCAGACGCTCGCTGACGAGCTCCCCTCCTGGGTCTGGCTCCGGGAGGGTGCCCCGGTTTCCCTTGTCCGGGCGAGGTTGCTTCAATCCGTGGGCCGTAATTCATCGGGGTTTTTTTCAGTGCACCATATTTGTGCATTGTTTTGCATAGTATGATAAGGAACCCTGGTGGGGTTTTGGTTCGCACCCTTCAGCTGAACCCAAGAAGACGCCAGAGGGACTCTGTACCAGCCCCAAGCAGCTTATGGCACATTGATGGAAATCATAAACTGATAAGGTATCAAACAAACATAAACCATATCAAGCATTGTTCAAACATTCACTTCAGTGTAGATGTCAGTACTTTAGGAAACGTACTACCCAGTATACTGTCTATCCAGAGAGTTACAAAGAGAAGCCCATGTACCATTCTAATGACCCATCAGCATCAGCAGTCCATGATGAGGAAGCCATGAGAGCACATTACTACCAGCTGTACCTGGCGTGTGCCAGTATCAGCATTAAGAGTAAAGCTGGTTGGTTCTTTGAACTTTTAGGGCTTTTTAAGTGGTCTGTATGCACAGCTCAGCTAGAAAATATTTAGAAAATGAAACTTTCTCTCCAGGATTTGTTTACAGTGACGTTCAGTGGTGCTGATATTGGTGTTTGCTCATACCTTTCTTTTTCAGATGGCGTATTGTTGTGCGTGGGGTATTGGCGGCTTTAGTCGGTTAATCCTGTTCTTGACAACAACCGAGCAGCAACAGTGTTGAGAAGCCTCGGTGAAGCGGTGTGCCGTCTCTGTGAGGGCAGATCAATGTCCACATGGTGGAGGACAGAGGCTGAACAGGAGCGTCCATAAGCAAGGACCATGATCATCCATTCCAACATGTATGAACAGAACACAAGACAAACCTTCTTCATTCCATGTTAATACACTGCCACTAATTGAACTGTAAAGAGTTTTAAACTGATCAGCTAATACTCCAACAGTGCTAACCCTAGACTAACCTTCTATTTCTATTCTGAAGTCTGAAGAAGAGCTTTGCTGAAGTAGATTTTAAATGGCATGCAGCCATCTTATCCTTTTTTAAGAGATTAATACAAATATTTGTAATAAACATTGTAGGCAGACTAAATGATTTCCCTCCCCATCAGAATTGAAAGGCTCTGGAGAGACGTTCACACCATCGTCACCAACCTTGAGAGAGAAGGCCTTCTCGATCCTGACGATGAAATCCATCTCTATGCTCTGCTGCTTTGTACCCACTACAGAACAGCTTCAGTTCCTCTGGGACGGCTGGACCGGCCACAGCCTGCTGGAAGCCATGACAGCAGGACCCAATACAGGTTGGATGTATCCAGTCATCTTAGTTTGATCTTCCTTTCCTACATGGACATGGTCAACCTGAACCCCACGTGATCCAACATTACACAAAGTCTTCCATATGAATAATGAAGGGAAGTTCATTCCATGATGTAGCAGGCAGAGGCCTGGACATGTGGATTATCTTTAGTCTGCATAGCATGCGCTGAAACGTTGTGCTGAAGGAGCAGTGTTTTAGACAGATCATTATTGTAATGGAAATGTAATAATGCCCTAATGTTTTATAAGTTTAAACATCTAACGCTAATCATAAGTCTAAGAATAAGTAATAAGTAAGAATGTTACTTCTTACTTACTGACTATGTAATCTTTGCATGAGAAAAACAGAAGGCAGACAGAAGGCAGTTCTGCAGACATGCTGACCATAATAAATGAAACATTACTTTTGGCTGAACAGACTCTCTTAACTGCAGGTTGACATGCAGTTAGGACTGGACTGCACTGGGCCGTGTGGTCATCCCCTGGCCAATGTGCTGGATGTCTTTGTTCAGCCTCCAGTAAATGTCCGTCACCAGCTGTAGTTTAAAGAAACGCTCTGATTAAGCACAGTTCTGAAACCAGTGTTGAATTGCATTCTTATTTCCTGAACTCCTTTGTTTCAGTAAAAAGCTTAACACAGGTAATGCCAGCACTGTTTTCATAAACAGGCTTTACTGAACTTTAACAGGTTCTTTGATAGACATTTCAAATGACACTGACAATCTGAATGCTACGTCTCCTTTTGGTGAAAGTGAAAATATTTGAACTTATATTTTACAAAGAAACAGGAAAACAGATGTTCTTACAGTTAACTAAAGACTGTCAACGTACAGAACATTAATATATAGATCTATACACACACACAGATGTCAATGTAAACATGGTTGTGTAACCTCTCGTACAAGGCGGTTACACAACTACTGTAAGTACATACAGTGTTATTTTGGTGTAGTCTCCTTAGACCAACACAGACCCAGAGTCATTGCTGCAAATAGCAGCAAGAAGGGCTCTTTGTTAGTTGCAGTACTCTTTGAATGTCCCGGAGCTTTCAGCTGGTGGAAGTTGCTCTCCACCAGTTAAGATCCAGCTGGTGTCTGGGAAGCACCTTCCATCCCATCCAGAACTGCATTAGTTTCCCAAGGATGCAAAAAAGAAAAGTCAATATTTATTTAATTGCCGAGAAGGATTTTGTTACATCCACCATAAATGCGAAAAATAATGACTTTACTTAATTTCTGCTTTGGGTTGTTAGTGTAGCTGAGAATTCATAGTTAAAAAGAAAAGTAGAGGAAGCCCAACTGACTCAGATAAATAACCTTTGGGGAACTATTCAAAGTTTCTATTAATTTACCGTTCTCAATAAATGTGCGAAGGAATCCTGATCCGACTCGTATCCTCCAAAGAGACTTCACGTCTTCTTCTCCAACACCGTCTGACGGGTTGATGTTATACTATCAGTTAACACTCAAAACAAACAGGAGAATAGAAAGCACAATAAAACAGCAGGAAGGAAAATGAGACATTTTCAATTCTAATAATAAAACTTTAATTAAAATCAGGGCATTGTTGTTATTTTAACGAACCATAAATCGTAAAACATGTTTTGAATTGGTTCCCTTCCTTTTAGGCAGCAATTAAGGTCATTTCATTTCTATGAAGCTAAACTTGCAAAGACTTCAGGAACCATGTTGGAGCAGTTCTTGTGCAGTGATGTAGGTTTAACTTAAAGAGGGATCAAATCATTTCCCTGCAGCGTTTCACATCTCACAAGCTTTATGTTTATTGTAATGAACTGAAACCGATGGCCGCCACAGAGTAGAAGACGACCGTCATTTCTGAGAGCGTCATCTGTGTGAGTTCAGAGGCGTGTCTCTGCTGAGCAGCCAGGGGTCACTGCCCTGTGTGCCCTGTACAGCAGAGCTCTGCAGAGAGGAGGGCATTGGGTCTTCCTCTCAGGGAGCGAAGGCCAGGTCCGTGTCTCTTAACCCTCTTCCTGTAACTTGAGCTTCTTCCAAGGACCTGCAAAACATTTGCACCACAAAAAAAAGTAAAGCAGTTTACTAATCTTGAACTGGCAATAATTAATAAACTCAACATTCATCTGTGTATAGCACAAAAAGACAACATGTGAACTCTGATGAGGCGGTGTGATCAGTGATCTGTTCAGTGCAGATCAGAACAGATCACATGTGACTCAGACAACTCATTAATGATGACCTTTTCTTCTGTACCTTCAGCTAATAATGACGATTAGAATAGATTAGAATTCCTGATTTCTCAGGACTTGCATTATATTCAGCGTTGATACAACAAATAGGGACAGGACAATTAGTCACTAACCTTCCATCACGGTTGATGACACTCTGATTAAAACTTGCTCTAAAAACACATTTTAATGATGACATCAGTCACTATAATTGCATGTTTTAAAGGAATGTACTTCCGTTTATGGTTTAAATATTGCTTCAGCACCCCGCTGGTTTACATTAGTTAACTATGTGACTGTAGGATTATAAATATCTGAGAAATGTCTGACATCAGGTATTACTTTTTTGTATCATTAAAATCTTACTGGAAAAATGTTTTGTACCACTGTGACGGTCTCACGGATGTCTATCATGGCTTCTTCTGGGGATCCTCTGAAGATGCAGGACAGCTGGGCCGAGTCCTCCGAGGCGTGGCCCCCTGTGGAGGAATGAGTGACCACGCAGCCGGCTGGGCCGAGTCCTCCGAGGCGTGGCCCCCTGTGGAGGAATGAGTGACCACGCAGCCGGCTGGGCCGAGTCCTCCGAGGCGTGGCCCCCTGTGGAGGAATGAGTGACCACGCAGCCGGCTGGGCCGAGTCCTCCGAGGCGTGGGCCCCTGTGGAGGAATGAGTGACCACGCAGCCGGCTGGGCCGAGTCCTCCGAGGCGTGGCCCCCTGTGGAGGAATGAGTGACCACGCAGCCGGCTGGGCCGAGTCCTCCGAGGCGTGGCCCTCTGTGGAGGAATGAGTGACCACGCAGCCGGCTGGGCCGAGCCCTCCGAGGCGTGGCCCTCTGTGGAGGAATGAGTGACCACGCAGCCGGCTGGGCCGAGTCCTCCGAGGCGTGGCCCCCTGTGGAGGAATGAGTGACCACGCAGCCGGCCAGCAGCAGAGAATCACTCTCCAAAAGGCAACGTGGAGGGAACGAGATGAGAAGAAGAGCTCCTCCTGGTACTTCAATTAAAAGAGAAAAAGTGAAAGAACATCAGAAGGGCAGAACGTAAAGGACATATATATTCAAACTTACATACAGAATTAGTAAGGACACATCAATCAGCCACTGAATACTTCGGGTGATCCTGTAAAAAACCGACATGATCACAGCAGCTTCGTCACATTAGTTAGTTTTTAAGGTATTCTCTGGGTAAGCACAGATCCGTGCTGACAACCAGCCAAAGAGAATATTCATTTACCAAATTCCATCTCTAAAGCATACTGAAGCTTGGACATGATGGTTGCAAAGGAATGTCGGGTCACGCATCACCAATTACACCGTATGGACACCAGTACATGAATATATTAGTTGTGTGTAACCGTTTACCCTTGAGTGTGCATGTCAAGGGGCCCACTCAACATTAGCCATCCTATAAAAAGTAAGCGCTGCTTTCCCTGTCCCAGATCCACAGTGAGGTATAATGGTTTCCAGTTGCATGCTGGGTAAAACGTCTTCTTTCAACACGTTTGCTGCAGCGCTGGGATTGGAAATCATTTTCCAATCTAAACAAAGTTTTGCAATTGTTCAAATTAATACTGGAGGAATTGCTAAGTTGAGAGCAACACTGTACTGCAGTACATGATGTCATGTTTAAAAGATGTAACACACCTGGAGCCTCTCTCCTCAGCGGTGGCACGCAGTCAGGCTCTTTCTGTGGCGACCACCATGTCCGCCTCACCGCTGCTCTGTGCTGGTCTGGGTAAAGAGACGCGGGTTTTGTTATTGAGGCTAGTATATTTTATATTACACATTCACAAAAACCCTGCCACTAGAAAAGAATGGTCGAATAAATAGAATAGAATAAATCTATTAAAATTCAACTTTCCCTCAAGACCAATATTTAGGATCATATTCTCTATATTTGTATGCGTTATTGAAAACAAACAATTTGGCTTTACAGAGATTGTTGGCATTAACATAACTAATAGCAGAGCCCATAATGAAGACACATCAGAAGTACTTTCTGTTCATAATGGCCCTGCATTTTTACAGTTCTAGCTATAATTGTCTTCTATCCACATTCAACATGCTGTACATCTTTTGGCCGACTCCCAAAGTCTAATGCTTAATGTCTGATGCACGATGTCTTGAGCGCTTGAACAACGTTTTAGTTCTGCAGAGTGAAGGAAAGACGAACTAAACTCTGAACCCTCACAAGAGCAATACCTCAGGCATTCGTCAGTGTGAGCCCTGATTCCTGTCAAAGGGAAGTCCTCTCCACACGTCACCCTGTGGCGGTCCAACCAGCTCAGCACTGCACTCTGGAAAGATCATTTCAAAATGTAACACAAACTATTATATGTGAATGTTTATAATCTGCTATTTTCATGTGGGAACCACAATCTAAAAGTGAGAATCTTACAGGGTGGAGATCCAGGTTTCTTTGGAGCGGTCGGATGATGTGACCGATCCTAAATGCCTCACATGGTAACCCTCAGCAGGACATGGCAGGAGGATCAGTTGGCGGCTTCGTGTTGTTCCAGCGACTCAAATCCTCCCCTTGTCTGAGGTTTGGATATGCCTCTAAAATAAATTCTCTAAAATCATCTGGATTGGTAAGAGTCCCTGAAAATAGAAAATAATAATGCAACCGATCAAACTTGAACTATAATAACGTTGAATGTTTCTGAAAGGTTACTTCATGAACAATACGCCTGACACGCCTTGTCCTAGTCCTGCAGCAGCGAGTCTATCTCTCTTCCGGCTGGGACTAAAGACGCATCTCCCCCTCAATGCAACAGAAAGTGTACGGATGACCTCGTGCAGGAGCAGCAGCAGCTCGCCTCCTGGTCCTCGTCCTTCCTCCGTTGTACCGACCAAACTGTCCAGTCTGTCCTCTGCTCTTCATCATCCAGTCTGTCCTCTGCTCTTCATCATCCAGTCTGTCCTCTGCTCTTCATCATCCAGTCTGTCCTCTGCTCTTCATCATCCAGTCTGTCCTCTGCTCTTCATCACTGTGGTCTGGATCACCAAACAGGACAGAGTCAGACTACAGCGGATCGTCAGGTCTGCAGAGAGAACCATTGGTTCCAGCCTGCCCTCCATCCTGGACCTGTACACCTCCAGAGTCAGGAAGCGGGCTGTAAAGATCACCACAGACCCTTCACACCCTGGACACAAGCTGTTCCACCTCCTCCCCTCTGGAAGGCGCTACAGAGCACTGTACGCCAAAACCACCAGACACAGGAACAGCTTCTTCCCACTGGAGTCACTCTGATGAACAGTTAAACAGACTCTTCATCTGCACTATCTGCACTTTTTTGTTGTTTTACTACTGTCTTTAATGTCCTTTTTATATTTTTTTATATTTATCTTGTATATTGTGTGTGAAAAAAGTACAAAGAGCCAGTGAAACCGGAGTCAAATTCCATGTATGTGCAAATTTATATGGCCATTAAAGCTGATTCTGATTCTGATTCTGAAACATCTTGAAACCTCGGCTAGAACCAAGTGAAGATGGAGCATAACCTATAATCAGTACACGAGAAGAAACGTGTTGGCCAACTGAATCCTACACATGACACACAGCATGAGTAATAAATCACTCATCACGACGATAGTTATTTGGTCTCCACGAGGGATTTAGCATGGAAACATGTTCCCTGCAGAGACCTTCCATCCGCCGGTGCCTGGCTGCCATGTTCTGTGGCCCTGGAGGGGAACTTGGCTTGTTTGCGATTCTTGGTGCTGCAAAAAAAAAGAAGAAGCAGTAAACGCCACATGGCTCCAAGGTTCAGCTTAATGAGTTAGTATGTTGGCACCTTGACCAACAGTGTTTAGGTAGCTAAACAACAGCTGTTGCTATGCTGCCTAACTTAAACGTTCAAACAGAAACGTGCAGCGCCATGTGCAGGGCCCTCTGACCAATCCTGTTCAACCACGAGGTTCGGACCGCCCAGCTCATTTGCATACAAGGACACAGAAATACAGAAATAAATAAATGAAGAAATACAGAAATGTAGAAATATATTTATTTAATGATGTCCTGTTTAGGTATAACTTATATTTATTTATTCCTGTATTTATTCATGCATTTATTTATTTATAATTAAGTCATTTCCGGTCCTCCATACACCAATTCTCTTTACTGAGCTCATTTGAGTGCTAAATGTTTTAATAATGATAATAATAATAATAATAATAATAATAATAATAATAATAATGAATTTAATTTATATAGCGCTTTTCATAATACTCAAAGTCACTTTACACAACATTTCAAATATCCTAGAAGCTATGCAATGAAACAAATAAAAACAATATTTGCCCGTATAACTCTTTCTTCACGAACTGTAAACGTTTGGACTAAAATAAAAACTCAGAGTGAAATTGATGAGATTTATTATTGAAGAGTTTTCTGTACAGAGAATAAAATGTTCAAAGTGTTAGTGAGAAGTTTCCTTCTACAGAGATTAAAATATCACAAGACCAGATGACACGCCTCCTCCAGGTAATAACGAAGCCACGCCCACTTCCTGTACACCTGATTTCCTCATCTCAGATTAAAGAGGATTTACTGCCGCCCTCCTTTCAAAGCAAAGCATCATGGGAGCTGTAGTGTTTGTTTTATCTTAAAATAACTATAAAAACCTAACAATAAACATCAGAGTCCTCCGTCTGAAACACGTTTATGTTTTGTGCATTTTACTTTGTAGGAGGGCGTGTCATCACTTACCAAAATAAAACCAAAATAAACACATTAAACGTCAAAATAGCACCAACATTCATTTCATGCTAAATAAATACTCTGATGACATTTACAGTAAAAATATAAAACGGTTGAGTTCCAATATATTTACAAATCTCAGAGAGATAATGCAGAACCAGGACCGGAACCAGGACCAGGACCAGAACCAGAACCAGGACCAGGACCAGGAACAGAATCAGGAAGAGAACCAGGAAGAGAACCAGGACTGGAATCCAAACCGGGACTAGAACCAGTACCAGTACCAGAACCAGTACCAGAACCAGTACCAGAACCAGGACTGGAATCAGGACCAGGACCAGAACCGGAACCAGGACCAGGACAATAACTCGGACTAGAACCATGACCGGAACCAGAACCATAACTATGACCAGAACCAGAACTATGACCAGAACCAGGACCAGACCAGAACCAGGAGAATCAGTACTGGAAGCAGAACTAGAATCATTTTCTTTTAAATCTTTAGTTTGTTTAAACTATCAGATCAACATTCATTGAACTCGATCAATAACTCCATTTAAGTGAATGAATGAATCAACAAAGATAGGAAGGTTTAACATCAGCTTCTGGTCCCGGTCCCGGTCCCGGTCCTGATGTTCCCTCAGTAACGACCGGTGGTCACGGCTCTCTTAGTTGTTACTCTGAAGCTGAAGAACTTGAATGAAGAACGTTCAGTTGAAGTCGAACTCGTCAGAAAGAAAACTGCAACAAAAACAGTTTCAAGGTTTAATGTCAAACGTTCACAGCTTCTCACACGATTGGCTCCCGGCTTGTTAACTGATGGACCAATGACACGCAGCCGCTGCCTCCCGGTGGACCAATCAGGATACGGTTTCACTTCTGGAGGCGGGGCAGGATGTGGCGTAATCTTTTTTATTTATTTTCTAAATAAATCTCATCCAGATAAAGCAAATGAGAATTTGACATTTGGGAGATAAACATGAGAAATATTACTTTTCACAGATTTTCCTGTAGATTTCAGCTCGTAGATCGAAATGTGACATCAGAAGTGATCCAAACTGGGCGGAACCTTGTTGGGAATCAATTCTTGTTTGTGAGAGTTATATCCAAGATTTTTATTTTAGCAAAACTAGTAATTTGAACCACGACAGTCTGAAGGATGATCACATGCTAGAATATATCTTTATATTTATAGTTCACATCCTTTCTGGTTTGTTTTGAACTTTCACACAGAAGGAGAATATGGATTAATTAATTAATATGAAAGCGACGTTGGTTTTTCTTTGTGTTCGAACACATTCAACGTGTCAAACAACACAGAGGCTCCATCGTCCTTCCTCTGGTCTCACCTTTCACAATAAAAGCTCCAGACATATACACTTAAGTCATATTTGTATTCACTTAAGGAAACCAAATGAAATATCCTCCATAAACAGATTATCACAAACAGAGTCTGGATCAGTAGGATCCTTGATTGGTTGGTTGGTTGGTTGATCGTTTGGTTGGTTGGTTGGTTGATTGATTGGTTGATTGATCGTTTGGTTGGTTGGTTGGTTGATTGATTGGTTGGTTGATTGACCGTTTGGTTGGTTGGTTGATCATTTGGTTGGTTGATTGATTGGTTGGTTGATTGATCGTTTGGTTGGTTGATTGATCGTTTGGTTGGTTGGTTGATCGATTGGTTGGTTGATTGATCGTTTGGTTGGTTGGTTGATCGTTTGGTTGGTTGGTTGATCGTTTGGTTGGTTGGTTGATTGATTGGTTGGTTGATTGATCGTTTGGTTGGTTGATTGATCGTTTGTTTGGTTGGTTGATTGATTGGTTGGTTGATTGATCGTTTGGTTGGTTGGTTGGTTGGTTGGTTGGTTGGTTGGTTGGTTGGTTGGTTGGTTGGTTTGTGGCGTTATCTTTAACATGACAGTCTCTCCTCCCAGAGACACACCAATGAGTCTCTTCCTGTCCGTCGTCTCAGGCTCTGCCTCCTCCTCCTCCTCCTCCTCCTCCTCCTCCTCCTCCTCCTCCTCCTCCTCCTCCTCCTCACTCCCTCATGCAGACGCTGCACCTCCCGACGCTCTCCCTCTGCTGCCGGCCCTCCGTCAGCGTGGTGGAGGCGCCGTGGTCGAGCTCGGAGGCCGTGGTCTCCACCCGCGTCAGCCAGAAGCTGTAGATGTTGGCGAAGTAGTGGCAAGTCCCCCGGGGCCCCTGGCACTCCACGAAGGGCTGGGCCCGGAAGTCCGCCAGGCAGCTGCCCGACGACGTCAGAGACTGGCCGCCGCCCTCGTCGCCGGCTCCCGTGTGCTGCGACACACAGGAAATGACATCATCACCACCATCAGCAGCACTTGTATAGGTAGTATAATAGTACAGTAGTAGTAGTAGTACAATCAGCAGCAGCATCATCATCAGTAGCAGTACTGTAGTAGTAGTAGAGGTAGTATAATATTACTGTAGTAGTAGTAGTAGTATAGCAGTACTGTAGTAGTAGTAGTAGTAGTAGTATCAGTAGAGGTAGTATAATAGTACTGTAGTAGTAGTAGTAGTAGTAGTATCAGTAGAGGTAGTATAATAGTACTGTAGTAGTAGTAGTAGTAGTATCAGTAGAGGTAGTATAATAGTACTGTAGTAGTAGTAGTAGTAGTACAATCAGCAGCAGCAGCATCATCAGTAGTAGAGTCCACAAATACGACCACATCACCCCCGTTCTGAAATCACTACACTGGCTCCCCATCCCACACAGAATTGAATATAAGCTCTCCCTCCTCACTCATCAGTGCATTCACGGACACGCCCCCCAATACCTAAAGGAACTACTCACCCCCCAGACCTCCTCATTTAACCTCCGCTCTGCAACCAACAATACCCTCCAAGTCCCCAGAACCAAGCTCTGCACTATGGGCGATCCTCTGCACTATGGGCGATCCTCTGCAGCTCCGAGGCTGTGGAATACCCTCCCCGACCATCTGAGGGCCCCACAGACTGCAGAGGCTTTTAAACGTGACCTGAAAACTCACCTTTTTAAGAAAGCTTACTGCTAAAATATCTTTTATGGGCTTTGCTTTTAAATATATCTTAAAAATGCTCTTGTTTTATTCTGCTCTGTAGCACTTTGAGATTGCTCAAATATAAAGTGCAATACAAATACAATGTATTATTATTATTATTATTATTATTATTATTATTATTATTAAATACAATGTATTATAGTACTGTAGTAGTAGTATAATAGTACTGTAGTAGTAGAAGATAGTATACCAGCGCCAGCAGTACCTCTGCCCTGCAGTACCCACCATGAGGAAGGAGTATCCGGTCCACAGGCTCCTCCAGTGGGGCGGGCAGTCCGGCTGGCCGGCGGTCTGGCTGTGCAGGGCCACCGGCGAGGACGGGGCCTCACACACCACGCAGCGGCTGATGTGGTCCTCGATGGAGGGCCCGCCCACCGGAACGCTGGGGACGGCCGCCGTCGTGGACAGCCAATAGGATTTGTCGTTCCGGCTGGCGTAGGAGCAGGTTCCCATGTTGCAGGAGGAGAACGGCATGGTGGAGAAGAGCCGCATGCACGACCCCGCCTGACCTGGAGACAGGTACACCACCCATAGCTCACGTTAGCACCTCAAAGATCTACAGTGAGTTTATGTTCTCATGAAGGAACATAGTGTGTGTGTGTGGTTCTCTAGCGAACATCAGGAACATGAAGAACATCAGGAACATGAAGAACATCAGGAACATGTTGAAGAATATCAGGAACATGAAGAACATCAGGGACATGAAGAACATCAGGAACATGTTGAAGAACATCAGGAACCTTCAAAGGTCTTCAGGAAGAGCTGAAGACGACGCTTTGTTTAATCGTAGATGATGCTCCACAAAGGAAACCCCTCCATGTGTTTGCGTGTGGAGCATCATCTACGATTATATTTAAACTCAATGTTGCTCGTTTCTTTATTCTCTGAAACAAACTAAATGAACTGTGAAAAATCAAGAAGACAAACTCGATAAACTAACCTCCACAACAGGGAGGAGGGACTATAATTAACATTATTCAATCCGTCTGTGTTCATTCAGAACTCTACGATACCTCATATCAGTACACAGACCAGATGAACGATGTGTTTTTATATATATATATATATATATATATATATATATATATATATATATAAAAGAAAAGAAGAAAAAAAGCGTTTTAAAAGTTGTTTGCTTGTCGGGAACCAACAAAACTTTAATTCAGAGTTTTTACAAAACTATAAATGTATAATGTGTGTATAATATATATACCCAGGTCCTGAGTGTGAGCCTTCTCCTGACCCTCCAGGTACAGCAGACTGTATCCGACCCACAGGACCCTCATGTCCAGTGGACAGGAGGGAACAGCCTTTGATTGGCTGTGCAACACCAACAAGAAGCCAGAGTTCAGGTTTTTGGTTGGTCCACGAGGACCGCGGTCACCGATTGGACCAGGATCACCTGAGACACAAAGACCACAGGTACTTACATCGACAAAACAAACCCACACAGGTGATACACCAACTGTGACTCTACCAGAGAGTCAGAGAGACAGACAGGTCCGGGTCTCACCTTTGGCTCCCACGACTCCGCTCTCCCCCGGCCGGCCTGGCTCTCCTCGGCCTCCATCTGGACCTGAGGGCCCCTCGGGGCCTATCGGGCCCTCAGACCCGAAGTCCCCCTTCCTACCTGAAACACATCATCAATCACCTTCCTGATCAGCAGCTCCGAGAATAACACGGATGTTTGAAGATATTGTGAGACTTCTGCCTCTCCTCAAGATAATAACTTGAACTGGTTCTGGGTTGGATTCTATTGGGATGACTTTGGTGGAATCGGAGGAGGATCAAGTCTGAACGGGACACGATGAAGGTCATCGCGACCTGGACCACCAACTGTTTCTCACCTTTGGGTCCTATCCGGCCGGTTTCTCCCTGGAGGCCGACATCTCCATCCAGACCGTGGGGACCAGGGGGTCCTGGGGGACCCGGAGTCGCGGGAGGGTAAGTGGGACAAGATGAGACTCGTCCCGTCTCCCCCTTTGGACCCACGGGTCCAGTGGATCCCTTTGGTCCTGGAGGTCCACCGGGGCCGGTACAGCCTCTAGAACCCCGGTCACCAGGTAGTCCCATCAAACCAGAAGACCCCCGCAGACCTGCTCACACATGAAACCCAGTTCAGGATAAAATGTCCTGAACATGAAGACCAAGACTTGTGTTTTCACCAATCAGTCAGTTTTCTCCCCATTTGAGGAGAACTTCCAATGAGGACAAATAAAAAGGTAAAAGACAGCAGAGTAAAGAACAAAGAGACTTCCTGCTGGTCTGATCTTCCGGTTCAGCTCCAACAGTTTCCTGAGGGAATCTCAACTGGTCCGGCCCTTTACTGTGTTTAAGGAACTGGATTATTCTGCTCAATCCATTTCTTAAAAGGCAGCCATTTTAAGTTGTAAAACAATTTTAAAGATTTACGCTGTTGTCTCTGTTGTTAGCACTATTAGCTGTGAGTCGCCGCCATGTTGAGAGCCGTGTGGAGGCAACAGATATGCTTTGGATTTTGTGTTTAGCGCCTTCAAAGATTGAAAGAAAAGACAGTCTGACCTTTCAATCCTGGATTTCCGGGGATGCCTGGCAGTCCTTCAGGCCCCTGAGGTCCTTGTAGGCCCCCTGGCCCCTGGCAACCTGTGTCCCCGTTGTCCCCATCATCTCCAGGTACTGGAGGGTTCTGACCCGGATCCCCCACCTCACCAGCACACCCTTAAACACCAAACAAAGGTCGGAGGTCATCCAGTGTGATTTATCTGTTGAAGTTGTATAAACCCAAAAGTTAAAGTCTGACCTGGCTCTCCATCTGTTCCAGCAGGACCAGGATCTCCACGAGGCCCTTGAATTGGACTTTTACAGTCTGGTCCGGGTTTACCTGGCGGTCCCGAATCCCCTGGTGGTCCTACGACACATAAAGAGCCATCAACCAAACTGCTGGATCCCTGCTGGTCTGTCACATCCTGACCCTGACACACTGCTACAGACCTTTGGCTCCTGGAGGGCTTCTGGGTCCCGGTGGGCCATGCTGTGATGAACCCATGGGTCCTGGGGGACCTCGAGGACCTTTATCGCCTGGAAGACCAAGAGAACCGGGAGCACCCGATTCCCCCAGACCTAAACAGAGACACGGACGCTTCCATCGTGATGCTGATGACTCAACTTTATATAAAACAGTGTTCTAAAGTGTTCTAGTGTTTGTGGTCTACTGCGAGCTCAGCTTGTTATGCAGCCTGACAGCAGCGGGAAGGAAGGACTTTCGGTTAATATATGAGGAGAGTGAATGGTACAGGAGGAGATGTAGTAACAGACTCGTACCTCTGGTCCCCATGTCCCCCTTCACTCCCTTAAGTCCGTCCAGTCCGTGAAGGCCGAGCGGTCCAGGAGGACCTGACGCACCAAAATCATTCATTAAAAAACAACTCTCACACATGAACTGAAATATGTCAAGTACAGGGTGCATACGGTCATGGAAAACCTGGAAAAGTCCTGGAATTTTAAAATGGTTATTTCCAGGCCTGGATATAATCTCAAAAGTTTAGTAAAAGTCATGTAAATGTGTCATATTCATGTGTTCATGACGTTCATTTACGCTGAGTTTGAAATAATTAATATGCTTTTAAAAGAAAGACTCAAAATATAAGCAGTCATACATACAGGCATCTATATAAATGTTTATTCTTTTAATCAAACTATTGTCTCATTCATTTGTGTCATTTAAGGTTTACTGTATGCTTTGTATTCTCATTGTTAGTTTAAATACTACATTTACTCACTTTTTACTGTTTACACCCAGATTTCACTAAATGCTCATGGACATTTGGTTTAAAGTCATGGAAATTTGGTTTAAAGTCATGGAAATTCGGTTTAAAGTCATAGAAATTTGGTTTAAAGTCATGGAAAAGTCATGGAAATCCATTGGTCAAAATGTGTATGAACCCTGCAAGTAAGTAAAATAAACGACAGTAGAACACTGTAAATCCATCTGTATCACCTCCTCACAGGAACAACTTATCTGGAGCTTTTATTTTGATAGATAGCAGGAGGAGGAGGAGTCATGTGACCAAACTGTACAGACGTTGTGTACTGAGATCTCAATGCTCTGACCTGGGAGTCCCAGGAAGCCTAGAGGTCCTGGAGGCCCATCAGCACCTGCTTTACCAGGAAGACCTGGAAAACCGGAATGGCCTCTGGGACCCGAGGGACCGACCACACCTTGAATAAACCAGACAGACAGACAGACAGACAGACAGACATCTTAGTCTAAAGGAGCAGGTCACATGACTTAATGTTACAGGAAGAAGGTGTAAGGACGTGATGCGGTCCAGGTGAGCTTCTGTACCTGGTGGGCCCAGTTCCCCCTGATGGCCTGGATCTCCTTTGCATCCTCTCTGTCCTGGACCCCCGAGGAAACCGGGTCCTCCAGGAACTCCTCGAGGTCCAGGAGGTCCTGAGAGAGACAAACAGCCGATTCACCAATAAACTCACGGTTCACCAACATTAAAACAACAGAGTCCTGCTGCTGATCATCTGTATTCTCCGGTTCACTGCATAAACCAGAACCAGATCCTCACCTGAGGGCCCGAAGTCTCCAGGAGGCCCGTTGTCTCCAGGAAGACCAGAACAACCGACGGAGTCTCCTTTATCACCTGAAATGCAAAAAGAAACATCACACATGGAGATAAATTATAGATGTCTCTCTGTGCTTCATGTACGAAAGGTCTTAAAGTCTCGGTGAAGGGGTTCGGGTACAGGGTTAGTTGATACCTTTGGATCCAGTACATCCTTGCCGACCGGGTTCTCCAACCTTTCCTGGACAGCCCAGGTCACCCTGCAACCAAAACAGATCAATATTTCTGAATTTCTTACAAAATAAGCAGAAACGGTTCTGGTTGTTTGGGCAAATAAACATAAAAGTCTTCTATCTTACCGAATCTCCGGTCTCCCCTGGGAAGCCGATGAATCCTGGTGGTCCGGTGCCTCCAGGTGATCCTGAAGGTCCTGGTTGTCCGTCGGGCCCAGGTGGTCCCAGAGGTCCTACGATGCCTATGGGTCCGTTGATGCCCAGATACCCCGGCTTACCAGCAGCTCCTCGCAAACCTTTATTTCCTGTAGAGAGTGAATTTAATGTTAAAACGTAAGAGACACGCAGGGCATCATGGGAAACTCAACCTTCAGCATTCTGAAGAAGTTTTTTATGGGGTTCAGTTCTGCCGATATTATTGTTGTCATTGGCTTCTGTGGGACAAACAAATCTGACTCTGAGCAAGTCTCTCGCCTTCTAACCAGGAAACAAACCTCCCGTTCTGAAAAGGGAAGCCAAAGCTTCATGTGTGGAAGCTGCATTCTCTCTAGTGACCACCAGGGGACGACTCCTCTGGTTGTATAGAAGTCTATGCTTCATGTGTTAAAGCTGCATTCTCTCTCCTGACCACCAGGGGGCAACTCCTCTGGTTGTATAGAAGTCTATGCTTCATGTGTTAAAGCTGCATTCTCTCTCCTGACCACCAGGGGGCGACTCCTCTGGTTGTATAGAAGTCTATGCTTCATGTGTTAAAGCTGCATTCTCTCTCCTGACCACCAGGGGGCGACTCCTCTGGTTGTATAGAAGTCTATGCTTCATGTGTTAAAGCTGGATTCTCTCTCCTGACCACCAGGGGGCGACTCCTCTGGTTGTATAGAAGTATATGCTTCATGTGTTAAAGCTGGATCTTGTCCTGTGGCTCTTCTCAGAGTCACCAAACTAACTGACCTCGTGGTCCAGGAAAGCCGTTGATTCCAGAGGGTCCTTCTTTCCCTCTCTCTCCTTTGATGGGGACGCCCTTGGTCTCTCCTGGAGGCCCCAGGGCCCCTTTACAGCCTGCAGGGGACACGCATGGGTTTATCCCAGTACAGTAGTAGAAGTACTATAGTGGTACTATAGTAGTACTATAGTGTTACTATAACATTGTTGTAGGAGTACTGAGTACCTTTCTCTCCTTTCCGACCCTCACATCCTGGACCTCCGTCTCGTCCGTTGGACCCTTTCTCCCCCTTCCTCCCCAGGGCTCCGAGGGCCCCGGTCTGTCCAGGGGCCCCTGGCCCTCCGTCCTGGCCCTGCGGCCCCATCAGACCTGAAATAGACGGTTAGTATTTCTCTGAACCTGTAATCAGGAAGCATTTAAACTCAGGTGTTTTGGTTACCTGTCTGACCGCCGAGCCCCGGCAGTCCAGAGTCTCCGCCGGGACCAGGGGGGCCCTGGGGTCCCGGGTATCCCGGGAAACCTGGAGAGCCTGGTTTTCCTTGAGGGCCTTTAGGGCCATAACCTGGAGGACCCTCCTGCCCGATCTCACCTTTCTCCCCATAAAACCCTGAACATAAATATGATATGATGAGTAAATCTAGGCACAGTGAAGTAAATGGACGAAAAAGTGAAGTGAAGTGAAATATAGTCAAATAAAGTCAAATAAAGTAAGTATAATCAGCGTCCTTAGGAGCCAGATTTTACCTGGGGGTCCTATGGGTCCGTGAGGGCCGAAAAGGCCCCTGGCACCAGGTTTCCCTGCGTCACAGAAGTCAGATGTGGGCCCCTGGGGGCCAGTTTTACCTGGGGCCCCATCTTGTCCTCTCTGGCCCTCAACTCCGGGGCCCCCAGCCAGACCCAGGAGTCCTGGACAAACACAGGAAATAATTCTCAATACATGAATTTACATTTGACCATTTTTGTTTTTATTCATTTATTGATATTCAGGTCTAGTACTTCACCTTTTAGTCCACTGACGCCGGGGGGGCCAGGGACTCCTTTAGGTCCCTGGGAGCCCAGACGTCCCGGGAAGCCAATGGGTCCTGAGGGCCCAACATCAGACTCTCCCGCTGGGCCCCTGAGTCCAGAAGAGCCCGGGAGCCCCGGAGAACCTGGTAAACATAATGACAAAGCTTTAAAGTAACTACGTTTGCCTCATAAAGAGGGTCAACAGACGATGGTGTCTCTAGACAGGTGTCTCTACCTGGATCGCCACCATAACTGAAGCCTTCACGTCCTTCTTCTCCGGTATCACCAACAGAACCTGGAGGTCCTGCAGGAGGAGGAGAGGATAATGTAAAGGACAGGTGTGGTAGAGGTGTGGTGAGGTGTGGTACAGGTGTGGTACAGGTGTGGTACGGGCGTGGTACGGGCGTGGTACAGGTGTGGTTTGTGTGTGGTACAGATGTGGTACAGATGTTGGTGTGGTACACATATGGTGCAGGTGTGAGTTTTGTACAGGAGTTGACGTGGTATAGGTGTACCTTGTCGTCCAGGTGGTCCAAGCAGTCCAGGCCGGCCTTTGTCCCCTTTAAGTCCATCAGGTCCAGTGATGCCACGAAAACCTGGAGGACCCGGCAGTCCTCTGTAACCTGTAGAGATAGACAGGTGAGCAGCACGTCAGACAGACAGGGAGTCAGATAGACAGGTGAGCAGCACGTCAGACCAACAGGTTAACAGGGAGTCAGGCAGACAGGTGTTGTAGGTCGTGTTTACCTGCATCTCCGGTGTCTCCTTTCTCCCCGGGGGGGCCGGGGTTTCTGGGCACACAGGGCAGAGTGTCCCCTGCAGAAAGAGGAGTAAAACAGGAAGAGGAGGAGTCACGGAGTGGGAGGGGTCAAAAATGACGTGGGAGGAGTCAACGTTTGAGTTTTGGGAGACCTAATGAAAGAGTTGTTTTTTGCAGATTTTTTACGCAGTCTTAATTCAAAGTTAACTTCAGATTGATCTCTACCTTTGACCCCCTTCAGTCCTGAGGGGCCCGGGAGTCCTTCAGGTCCCAGGTTCCCAGGGGCCCCACGTTGTCCTCTTGCTCCGACGATACCTCGCCCCAGGGGGCCCGAAGGCCCTAATAAGCCCTTTAGCCCTGGAAGTCCAGGGAAGCCTCTTTCTCCAGGAGAACTGGTAACACTTTCACCCTGAAAAGAAATAGAAGAGTGATTTAAAGACGAAGATCTTCTTGGTCTTCAAGATTTTCAAAGTCCGTCAGTGTGAGTTCACCCAGCTTGTCTGACTGACCTCTGGGCCGGGGTTTCCAGGGGCGCCCGGGGGCCCATTGAGTCCTTTTCTCCCTGAGAATCCTTGTCTGCCTGGAGGGCCTTGCTGGCCCAAGTTTCCTTTCTCACCTGGAGACAAAAGTCCGATCAGAACCGTAGAAACACTAACGGGACATCGCGGCTAAAGTCTTCTCCACAAAACTGTTTAGACAGGTGAGTGAAGTAAGAATTTAAAGGTCAAACTTACCTTTAAAATCCACCACAGTGAAATCTCCCTTCTGACCTTTGAACCCTTTGACACCTGGAAATCCGCCCAGACCCTGCAAACAAAACCACCAACCAGTAAATGACCCAATCCAACCAACTGGCCGCTCTCCTCCAACCCCTGACCCTGTCGTCTGGCGACCCACCTGATGTCCGCGCTCTCCCGTGTCTCCGAGTAAACCTTTCTCTCCTCTCAGCCCCGGGGCCCCTGGAGATCCTGGAAACCCTGGAGACCCCGGGTCCCCCACATGGCCGGGGGGGCCCCTTAGTACGACTGGGGGGCCGCAAAAACAGTCTCCGGGACTACCTGAAACACACAAGTAGATTTCAAACATGTGGAGTTCCTCAGGGACCCGTCCTGGGGCCTCTGCTCTTTCTATCAAACCTGATGAGTCTAATAAATGACGACTCACACAACACAAACAAAGATATTTAGTCTTTTCTAAGATTCATGTGCAAATTGAAAGCTCTCATAAAACAAGTGGATGGAAACAAACAAATAAAAGATGAATGAAGTGTTTTCGTTTACATTTGTATCTGTTTATCAAACTGAAGGAGCTGAAACTAACAATCGATTATCAATCAATATGTCCAGACACTGACCTTTAAACCCGAGGAAGCCTTGGGCCCCCGGGGGCCCCTGATCACCTGGATCCCCAGACTTTCCTTGAGCCCCGGGAAGACAGTAACTACCTTAAGAGAAAAACAGGAAGTCAGCAGGACGACAACAGGAAGTGACCGCTATTGATCATCAATATTATAACACAAAGACAACTTCACCGAGCAGATTTAAACAACTTTAGCTTGTGACACCAACCTGGTCGCCCCTGCTCTCCTTTCAGTCCTCTGGGTCCAGGATGTCCTGGTTTCCCAGGTTCTCCAGGTGTGGGTCTGTCTCTATACACCTGACCTGGATCTCCTTTGTCCCCTCTGGATCCAGGACCTCCCCTCTGACCCACAACACCTGCCGGACCTGAAGAGGAACGACAGATAACTCTATTCATTGTCATACCGCCTTAAATATGGATGAAAACCGTAAATGTGCTGCAGGTACTGACCCGGTACGGATCGGCCGGGGCCTCCGGTGGGGCCGTGCATTCCCATTAGCCCCATGTCTCCTGGAGGGCCCCTCGGTCCGGGGGCACCGGGGTCTCCAACGTCACCTGAGTGTGTGATGTCCACGTCCTGAGGGAGGCCTTTGGGACCCAGATCCCCCAGCATGCCCTGGAATAAAACATGTTTTTGATGAAGCCAGTAAAGCTGAGTTGTTCTGATGTTCTTTTGTTTTCCTTTGCATCGACTCATCCAGCGTCTGTAGCTCAACCTACGAAAGGTAATATGTCGGAGTTCCTAGATAACGCAATAAAATGTTGTGATGTCATAAAGACGGTAAATCAGACAAAGTATGGAAGCCCATTTACGCAAAAAAATTATGAGATACTAAAGTCCAAATTATATATATATATTTTTAATCGGAAACGGGCTTCCATACAAGGAGATACGAGTCCAGCGAACAGGAGGCCGATGTTCGTGAAACGAGAAGTCAATGTTGATTTATTTGTTATTTGAACCCAAACGACCATCTTTTCTTCAACCTGACTCAGTATTTCGTGGCCGAAAACATAACTGGGTTTCCTGTGAAGATGGAGGTTTGTTTTGAAAAGACTAAATTCAAATAAGAGCAGAAATTTAAAAGAGTTGCTGGACTCTCTGCTTGTTCTGTTTCACAGAAGTCTGATCCTGTATTCATGTACTCTTCTGCAGGAATACCCTGTTCTTATATATAGTATATAGTAGTGTCTCTGGTCAGTTTTCAAAGTGACCAATTGGAGGAGCCCCTGGTTATTCCATCCCTGTCTATGATTGGTCGGACTGACCTTCGGACCCTCTCGTCCAATCAGACCCGGGAGACCTGGACTTCCTGGAATCCCCTGAAAAACACACATTAAAACAGGGAAAATCCCGGTTTCTGATTGGCTCAGAGGTCTGTAATTAAACTACCTGTCATGAACTTGTATAATTAGTAAGTCGTAGTATTAATAGTTATTATTATCACAGCTTTTACATTTTCACAGAGTAACTCACCTTAAATCCTCTGTTGCCGGGCAGACCAGAGCGACCAGAGAATCCCTGAGACCAACAAACGCATCGCACGTGATTTTATTATTGATCCGAATACGAAGAGTTCATGTTTCAATCAGGACGGTCGGGTTATCGATCAGGAAACTAAAGGTTCTGTAATCGGAGTCTCTTTAGTACCGATGGACTCAGATCAACAAGGTGGAGGTGGGGTTACTCACTCTGGGACCAGGAAACCCCACAATGCCTTTCTCTCCTTTGATCCCTGGGAGAGCGTCCAAACCCTGAAACCACAAACATCATCACCTCCACGTTCCACACGTTCCACATTCAGAACAATCAATAAGTGATCAATAATATTATGTTCTCACTTGATGACAACATGAATAATGTAGATCAACCAGGTTCAACCTGAACATGTTCTTTAAAAGAGTCCATATCAACCTTGTGTTCAAGAGAACCCTATGTTCAAGAGAACCTTACGTTAAGGAGAACCTTGTGTTCATCAGAACCCTGTGCTCAAGAGAACCTTAAGTTAAGGAGAACCTTGTGTTCATCAGAACCCTATGTTCAGGAGAACCTTACGTTAAGGAGAACCTTGTGTTCAAGAGAACCTTATGTTAAGGAGAACCTTGTGTTCATCAGAAGCCTATGTTCAAGAGAACCTTACGTTAAGGAGAACCTTGTGTTCAAGAGAACCTTACGTTAAGAGGAACATTGTGTTCAAGAGAACCTTACATTAAGAGGAACATTGTGTTCAAGAGAACCCTATGTTCAAGAGAACCTTACGTTAAGGAGAACCTTGTGTTCATCAGAACCCTATGTTCAAGAGAACCTTACGTTAAGGAGAACCTTGTGTTCAAGAGAACCTTACGTTAAGAGGAACATTGTGTTCAAGAGAACCTTACGTTAAGGAGAACCTTGTGTTCAAGAGAACCTTACGTTAAGAGGAACATTGTGTTCAAGAGAACCTTACATTAAGAGGAACCTTGTGTTCAAGAGAACCTTACGTTAAGAGGAACATTGTGTTCAAGAGAACCTTACATTAAGAGGAACATTGTGTTCAAGAGAACCCTATGTTCAAGAGAACCTTACGTTAAGGAGAACCTTGTGTTCATCAGAACCCTATGTTCAAGAGAACCTTACGTTAAGGAGAACCTTGTGTTCAAGAGAACCTTACGTTAAGAGGAACATTGTGTTCAAGAGAACCTTACATTAAGAGGAACATTGTGTTCAAGAGAACCTTACGTTAAGGAGAACCTTGTGTTCATCAGAACCCTATGTTCAAGAGAACCTTACGTTAAGGAGAACCTTGTGTTCAAGAGAACCCTATGTTCAAGAGAACCTTACGTTAAGAGGAACATTGTGTTCAAGAGAACCTTACGTTAAGGAGAGCCTTGTGTTCAAGAGAACCCTATGTTCAAGAGAACCTTACGTTAAGGGGAACTTTGTGCTCAAGAGAACCCTGTGTTCAAGAGAACCTTAAGTTCAGGAGAACCTTGTGCTCAAGAGAACCCTGTGTTCAAGAGAACCCTGTGTTCAAGAGAACCTTACGTTAAGGGGAACCTTGTGCTCAAGAGAACCCTGTGTTCAAGAGAACCTTACGTTAAGGGGAACCTTGTGCTCAAGAGAACCCTGTGTTCAAGAGAACCCTGTGTTCAAGAGAACCTTAAGTTAAGGAGAACCTTGTGTTCATCAGCACCCTATGTTCAAGAGAACCTTACGTTAAGGAGAACCATGTGTTCATCAGAACCCTATATTCAAGAGAACCTTACGTTAAGGGGAACCTTGTGCTCAAGAGAACCCTGTGTTCAAGAGAACCTTACATTAAGGGGAACCTTGTGCTCAAGAGAACCCTGTGTTCAAGAGAACCTTACGTTAAGGGGAACCTTGTGCTCAAGAGAACGTTAAGATAAGGAGAACCTTGTGTTCATCAGAACCCTATGTTCAAGAGAACCTTACGTTAAGGGGAACCTTGTGCTCAAGAGAACCCTGTGTTCAAGAGAACCTTACGTTAAGGGGAACCTTGTGCTCAAGAGAACGTTAAGATAAGGAGAACCTTGTGTTCATCAGAACCCTATGTTCAAGAGAACCTTACGTTAAGGAGAACCATGTGTTCATCAGAACCCTATATTCAAGAGAACCTTACGTTAAGGGGAACCTTGTGCTCAAGAGAACCCTGTGTTCAAGAGAACCTTACGTTAAGGGGAACCTTGTGCTCAAGAGAACCCTGTGTTCAAGAGAACCTTACGTTAAGGGGAACCTTGTGCTCAAGAGAACGTTAAGATAAGGAGAACCTTGTGTTCATCAGAACCCTATGTTCAAGAGAACCTTACGTTAAGGAGAACCTTGTGCTCAAGAGAACCTTGTGCTCAAGAGAACCTTATTTTCAGTAGAACCCAGTCTTCAGTAGAACCCAAGGCTCTGTTAGCCAGATGTTCCAGATGTTGGATCAGATCTCAGAACTTACCGGCAGACCTTGCCTTCCACAGACTCCTTTCGGCCCCTGAGTACCCTGAAGAACCAACAGAACCCAACATTAGAAACAACAGAACAGTGGACTGGGTACAGGAGAACCGCAGTAGAACCGCAGTAGAATCACAGTAATTGACAGTATTAGACGGTATGAAGCTGTAATCTGATTGGCTGTAACAGGCTGAAGTCCCGCCCACCTGTTCTCCTTTGAGGTACAGGTCTTCTGGAGGGTCCACGTACTCAAACGGGCCCGGTGGCCCCTGGAGGCCCTGATCCCCCTGTGGACGACACACAGTACTGCAATGCTACCACAGTACTACACAGTACTGCAATACTCCGTTGACCTCAGACAGTAAAAAGTAATACAATCTGAATATTTGTACCTCGTCTCCTTTCTGTCCCGGCAGAGATCGACCTTTTTCTCCCTGAAGCACAAACACAGCTGTTAATATATATATATATATATATATATATATATATATATATATATATATATATATATCCATGTATTGAGCCAAACAGTATGATCCATAATCAATAACCAGTGATCTGATGGTTCTGCAGGAGCTCACTGGGGGATCCGGCAGTACTCTGATTCTTCACTTCAGTAAAAGTAGAAATACTACAATCTAAAATAAATCCAAATAATCAAAAGTACAGTATTATCAGCAAAAAGTATTTTTTTTTTGCAAAATGTGTATTTCTTTAACAGTAAGAGTATTTAAATGCAGAGCCAGTTTGAAAAAAAGTCATGAACTAGTGTTTCTTTTTCTTTTTTCTTTTATAATTTTTTTTTTTTTACATATTTTTTTTAATTTTGTAAAAAAAAAATATATATATTTTTTAAATTCTCAATTTTTTATTTTTTATTAATGTATTTATTAAGTTAAGTTTGAATATATTAACATTGACTTTATTTCCTTCTGAGAAGTAGTGGAGTAAAGTAAGAAGTATAAAGTAGCAGAAAATGTAAATAACAACTCAAGTATGTCAAAAGAGTACTTAAGTACAGTACGAGAGTACATGTACTTATACTACTTACAGGTGCGCCCCTGGAGCCGGGCAGACCAGGGAGACCCTGTAGAGACATGTACATGTACACACTGTGAGTACATTCATAAACACTGCATTGACGTGTACTTCCTGTATCACAGTAACTGTGTTTTAAGAAGGTAATACTTCTTATTAGTAGTAATAATATGTATTTGTTGTGTTCGTTGGACTCACGTTGGTCCCGTCGAGTCCTGGAGGACCCAGAGCCCCCATCGGACCGGGGAGGCCCAGTTCCCCCTGCAGACAGAACCCTCTCAGTGCAAGTACACACACAAGAGTAAAAGTACGCACACAAGAGTAAAAGTACTCACGATGCAGAAAAAAAAGCTAATTTAATGGTTTTATTTCATAAATGTTATATTTATATTTACATACATCAAGTGAAAAAAAGATACTTTTTCATTTTATAAAAATGAAAAAGTATATTATGAAATAATATTCAAGAAAAAATACTTGAAGTAAAAACCAACAAACTGGAATATTATTTCTCTGCTAAAAATATTAATAAAACATTTCACAGTGAAAATGATAATAAAATCCACACCTTTTAAAAACTGTGTTTTGAAAGTAAAAGAAAAACCCGGAGAAGTAGAAGTACAACACGGTGAAGTGTATTCTCACCTGCCGACCAGGAAGTCCAGCAGCGCCGACGTCTCCCTGAGACACAAACACACGAGTATCAGTGTACAAATACTATGTTGTACATGTACATGATGGAGAGAAGTATCAAAAATACAACGTTAGAGGGTCAAAACATCCCATAATACCTGGTCTTCTGTGGAAAAAATACTTTTACAGTTGAGAACATTTACTCAAGTACATTTATGACATAAAAGTATTTCCATTTCCACTTCCACTACTTTTCTACTACAGCTCAGAGGTACATATTGTACTTTTTACTGTACTACATCTCAGAGGTACATATTGTACTTTAACTGTACTACACCTCAGAGGTACATAGTGTACTTTAACTGTACTACACCTCAGAGGTACATAGTGTACTTTAACTGTACTACACCTCAGAGGTACATAGTGTACTTTAACTGTACTACACCTCAGAGGTACATAGTGTACTTTAACTGTACTACACCTCAGAGGTACATATTGTACTTTAACTGTACTACACCTCAGAGGTACATAGTGTACTTTAACTGTACTACACCTCAGAGGTACATAGTGTACTTTAACTGTACTACACCTCAGAGGTACATAGTGTACTTTAACTGTACTACACCTCAGAGGTACATATTGTACTTTAACTGTACTACACCTCAGAGGTACATAGTGTACTTTAACTGTACTACACCTCAGAGGTACATAGTGTACTTTAACTGTACTACACCTCAGAGGTACATATTGTACTTTAACTGTACTACACCTCAGAGGTACATATTGTACTTTAACTGTACTCCATCTCAGAGGTACATATTGTACTTTAACTGTACTACACCTCAGAGGTACATAGTGTACTTTAACTGTACTACACCTCAGAGGTACATATTGTACTTTAACTGTACTCCATCTCAGAGGTACAGGTGTACTTACAGGTACTCCAGGGTACTGTATGAAGTACACGGATGGATCTCCTGGAAACCCCTTCAGTCCTGCGAAACCCTGTAGGATACAACACCGTTACTACAGTACACGCAGTGTAATCCACACAAAGGAATACATCAATACTACGTTGAGTACTATGTTATTGATGATTGATCAATCGCGGGCGCTGACCGGTTCCCCATCAGGTCCTGGTCCTCCAGGAAGTCCAGCGTCGCCTCTCTCTCCTCTGGTTCCGTTACATCCGTCCAGACCCGGGAAACCAGGACCTCCAGCAGGCCCCGGGTGACCCTGAACACAGAAGCACACGCTCACGGTCCGACCTCTGACCTCACGCAGTCTCGGCCAATCAGAGCAGCGGAGAGGTGGAGAGGGCGGGGCTTCTTACCGGGATTCCTTCTAAACCTGGAAAACCAGGAACGCCAACGCTTCCCTGAAACAACAAACAGCCGAACTGAGTCACATGGAGACCTGTGATTGGTCGAAAAACAACAAGCTGTCACAAAACTAAACATCAGTAAACATTAGTTAACATTAGTAAACAATAGTAAACATTACTAAACATTAGTAAACATTAACAAACATTAGTTAACATGACTTAACATGAGACAACATTAGTTCATATTAGAACTGAGTCACATGGAGACCTGTGATTGGTCGAAAAACAACAAGCTGTCACTAAACTAAACATTAGTTAACATTAATACACATTAGTTAATATGAGTTAACATTAGTAAACATTAACAAACATTAGTTAACATGACTTAACATTACTAAACATTAGTAAACATTAGTTAACATTAGTAAACATTAATACACATTAGTTAACATGACTTAACATTAGTAAACATAAATATTAGAACATTACTAAACATTAGTAAACATTAGTTAACATTAGTAAACATTAACAAACATTAGTTAACATGAGTTAACACTAGTAAACATAAATATTAGTACATTAGTAAACATTAGTTAACATGAGTTAACACTAGTAAACATAAATATTAGTACATTAGTAAACATTAGTTAACATGAGTTAACACTAGTAAACATAAATATTAGTACATTAGTAAACATTAGTTAACATGAGTTAACACTAGTAAACATTAGTTAACATGAGTTAACATTAGTAAACATTAGTTAACATGAGTTAACATTAGTAAACATTAGTTAACATGAGTTAACACTAGTAAACATAAATATTAGTACATTAGTAAACATTAGTTAACATGAGTTAACACTAGTAAACATTAGTTAACATGAGTTAACATTAGTAAACATTAGTTAACATGAGTTAACACTGGTAAACATTAGTTAACATGAGTTAACATTAGTAAACATACATATTAGTACATTAGTAAACATTAGTTAACATGAGTTAACACTAGTAAACATTAGTTAACATGAGTTAACAC
>JBAMJR010000468.1:267500-275000 GCA_038501785.1 Myoxocephalus aenaeus | reverse complement strand
TCACATGTAGTATTTTAGTCGTACTTTAACACTCATGTAGTATTTTAGTTGTACATTAATTAACAAACATGTAGTATTTTAGTCGTACTTTAACACACGTAGTATTTTAGTCATACTTTTACACACATGTAGTATTTTAGTCATACTTTTACACACACGTAGTATTTTAGTTGTACTTTAACACACGTAGTATTTTAGTTTGACTTTAACACACATGTAGTATTTTAGTCGTACTTTAACACACATGTAGTATTTTAGTCGTACTTTAACACACATGTAGTATTTTAGTTGTACTTTAACACACGTAGTATTTTAGTTTTACTTTAACACACATGTAGTATTTTAGTTGTACTTTAACACACGTAGTATTTTAGTTGTACTTTAACACACGTAGTATTTTAATCATACTTTAACACACATGTAGTATTTTAGTTGTACTTTAACACACATGTAGTATTTTAGTCATACTTTAACACACATGTAGTATTTTAGTTGTACTTTAACACACATGTAGTATTTTAGTTGTACTTTAACACACATGTAGTATTTTAGTCGTACTTTACTCACATGTAGTATTTTAGTCGTACTTTAACACACGTAGTATTTTAGTTTTACTTTAACACACATGTAGTATTTTAGTTGTACTTTAACACACATGTAGTATTTTAGTCGTACTTTACTCACATGTAGTATTTTAGTCGTACTTTAACACACGTAGTATTTTAGTTGTACTTTAACACACATGTAGTATTTTAGTCATACTTTAACACACATGTAGTATTTTAGTTTTACTTTAACACACATGTAGTATTTTAGTCGTACTTTACTCACATGTAGTATTTTAGTCGTACTTTAACTCACATGTAGTATTTTAGTCGTACTTTAACACACATGTAGTATTTTAGTTGTACTTTAACACACATGTAGTATTTTAGTCATACTTTAACACACATGTAGTATTTTAATCATACTTTAACACACACGTTGTATTTTAGTCGTACTTTAACTCACATGTAGTATTTTAGTTGTACTTTAACACACATGTAGTATTTTAGTTGTACTTTAACACACATGTAGTATTTTAGTCATACTTTAACACACATGTAGTATTTTAGTTTTACTTTAACACACATGTAGTATTTTAGTCGTACTTTACTCACATGTAGTATTTTAGTCGTACTTTAACTCACATGTAGTATTTTAGTCGTACTTTAACACACATGTAGTATTTTAGTCGTACTTTAACACACAAGCTAGTATTTTAGTCGTACTTTAACTCACATGTAGTATTTTAGTCGTACTTTAACACTCATGTAGTATTTTAGTTGTACATTAATTAACAAACATGTAGTATTTTAGTTGTACTTTAACACACATGTAGTATTTTAGTCATACTTTTACACACATGTAGTATTTTCGCAGTACTTTAACAAACATGTAGTATTTTAGTCGTACTTTTACACACATGTAGTATTTTCGAAGTACTTTAACAAACATGTAGTATTTTAGTCGTACTTTAACACACATGTAGTATTTTCGAAGTACTTTAACAAACATGTAGTATTTTAGTCGTACTTTAACACACATGTAGTATTTTCGAAGTACTTTAACAAACATGTAGTATTTTAGTCGTACTTTTACACACATGTAGTATTTTCGAAGTACTTTAACAGACATGTAGTATTTTAGTCGTACTTTAACACACATGTAGTATTTTCGAAGTACTTTAACACACATGTAGTATTTTAGTCGTACTTTTACACACATGTAGTATTTTCGAAGTACTTTAACAAACATGTAGTATATTAGTCGTACTTTAACACACATGTAGTATTTTCGAAGTACTTTAACAAACATGTAGTATTTTAGTCGTACTTTAACACACATGTAGTATTTTCGAAGTACTTTAACAAACATGTAGTATTTTAGTCGTACTTTAACACACATGTAGTATTTTAGTCGTACTTTAACACACATGTAGTATTTTCGAAGTACTTTAACAAACATGTAGTATTTTAGTTGTACTTTAACACACGTAGTATTTTCGAAGTACTTTAACAAACATGTAGTATTTTAGTCGTACTTTAACACACATGTAGTATTTTCGAAGTACTTTAACAAACATGTAGTATTTTAGTCGTACTTTAACACACATGTAGTATTTTAGTCGTACTTTAACACACATGTAGTATTTTCGAAGTACTTTAACAAACATGTAGTATTTTAGTTGTACTTTAACACACATGTAGTATTTTCGAAGTACTTTAACAAACATGTAGTATTTTAGTCGTACTTTAACACACATGTAGTATTTTAGTCGTACTTTAACACACATGTAGTATTTTAGTCGTACTTTAACACACATGTAGTATTTTAGTCGTACTTTAACACACATGTAGTATTTTCGAAGTACTTTAACAAACATGTAGTATTTTAGTCGTACTTTAACACACATGTAGTATTTTCGAAGTACTTTAACAAACATGTAGTATTTTAGTCGTACTTTTACACACATGTAGTATTTTCGAAGTACTTTAACAGACATGTAGTATTTTAGTCGTACTTTAACACACATGTAGTATTTTCGAAGTACTTTAACACACATGTAGTATTTTAGTCGTACTTTTACACACATGTAGTATTTTCGAAGTACTTTAACAAACATGTAGTATATTAGTCGTACTTTAACACACATGTAGTATTTTCGAAGTACTTTAACAAACATGTAGTATTTTAGTCGTACTTTAACACACATGTAGTATTTTCGAAGTACTTTAACAAACATGTAGTATTTTAGTCGTACTTTAACACACATGTAGTATTTTAGTCGTACTTTAACACACATGTAGTATTTTCGAAGTACTTTAACAAACATGTAGTATTTTAGTTGTACTTTAACACACGTAGTATTTTCGAAGTACTTTAACAAACATGTAGTATTTTAGTCGTACTTTAACACACATGTAGTATTTTCGAAGTACTTTAACAAACATGTAGTATTTTAGTCGTACTTTAACACACATGTAGTATTTTCGAAGTACTTTAACAAACATGTAGTATTTTAGTCGTACTTTAACACACATGTAGTATTTTAGTCGTACTTTAACACACATGTAGTATTTTCGAAGTACTTTAACAAACATGTAGTATTTTAGTTGTACTTTAACACACATGTAGTATTTTCGAAGTACTTTAACAAACATGTAGTATTTTAGTCGTACTTTAACACACATGTAGTATTTTAGTCGTACTTTAACACACATGTAGTATTTTAGTCGTACTTTAACACACATGTAGTATTTTAGTCGTACTTTAACACACATGTAGTATTTTCGAAGTACTTTAACACACTGTGAGGGTCACAAGATATTTCTTGTGACCCTTTCTTGCATCTCTAGGTCTAAACCCGACTCCCTATGAAGGAAGGACCTCTACCCAAAGCTCATGACCACAGAGGAGGGTCCGACCTAGATGGACAAGTCTTCTGGCTCCGCTCCATCTTCACCACAACTCTGACTGCTGGAGCCAGAGATACGTCTCCTAGTGAGGGACCAGGACCAGGACCAGAACCAGGACCAGAACCAGGACCAGAACCAGGACCAGGACCAGGACCAGGACCAGAACCAGGACCAGGACCAGGACCAGGACCAGAACCAGGACCAGGACCAGGACCAGGACCAGGACCAGGACCAGGACCAGAACCAGGACCAGGACCAGGACTCTCTTCATCAGCGTGTGTTTTGTATTCTGTGTTCAGACAGTGAGGAATGTAAACACCGTGCAGAGAGACAAGAATCTCTGAGATGCTCAGGAAGCAGACAGCTGACTGTGTGTGTGTGTGTGTGTGTGTGTGTGTGTGTGTGTGTGTGTGTGTGTTTCTCAGATAACATCAGTGACAATCATGCATCCATTTCTTGTGACCCTCACAGTCTTTGAACAGTGTGAATGAGGACAGATCGGAATCAGATCGGAATCAAACCACCGAGCTTCAAGAAAAACTGCTGAGACAAAACAAGAAAGCAGTCCGTGTGTAAAAGTACGACTAAAATGCTACATGTGAGTTAAAGTACGACTAAAACACTGCGTGTGTAAAGAACGACTAAAATACTACATGCGAGTTAAAGTACGACTAAAATACTACATGTGAGTTAAAGTACGACTAAAATACTACATGTGAGTTAAAGTACGACTAAAATACTGCGTGTGTAAAAGTACGACTAAAATACTACATGCGAGTTAAAGTACGACTAAAATACTACATGTGAGTTAAAGTACGACTAAAATACTACATGTGTGTTAAAGTACGACTAAAATACTACATGTGAGTTAAAGTACGACTAAAATACTACATGTGAGTAAAGTACGACTAAAATACTACATGTGTGTTAAAGTACGACTAAAATACTACATGTTTGTTAATTAATGTACAACTAAAATACTACATGTGTGTTAATTAAAGTATGACTAATATACTACATGTGTAGTAAAACACACAGGGGTTCATCAGAGACCAGCAGGTCTGACCCTCAGACAGGACTGGCCCCGCCCCTTCACATGAAGGTCCCTGTGGCTCCGCCCCCTTCCCATGAGGGTCCCTGTGGCCCCGCCCCCTTCACATGAGGGTCCCTGTGGCTGTTGTCTTTACCCCAGACGGCGGTTTCCCAGCATGCAGCAGTGTTTGTGTAGCGGCCACATTCCTGCAGCGTTGAGTAAACCAGGTTATCAGTGAGGCGTGTTTATCAGCAGCAGGAATTCTGATCTGGCTCTCTGCTGTCACGACCCGGCCCTGAACGCACCATCAAGTCCTCCATGAGTCCTCCATCAAGTCCACCAGGAGTCCTCCATGAGTCCACCATCAAGTCCTCCATGAGTCCTCCATGAGTCCTCCATGAGTCCTCCATGAGTCCTCCATGAGTCCTCCATCAAGTCCACCAGGAGTCCTCCATGAGTCCACCATCAAGTCCTCCATGAGTCCTCCATGAGTCCTCCATCAAGTCCACCAGGAGTCCTCCATCAAAGTCCACCAGGAGTCCTCCATCAAGTCCACCAGGAGTCCTCCATGAGTCCTCCATGAGTCCACCATGAGTCCTCCATCAAGTCCTCCATGAGTCCTCCATGAGTCCTCCATGAGTCCACCATGAGTCCTCCATCAAGTCCTCCATGAGTCCTCCATGAGTCCTCCATGAGTCCTCCAGGAGTCCTCCATGAGTCCTCCATGAGTCCTCCATGAGTCCTCCATGAGTCCTCCAGGAGTCCTCCATGAGTCCTCCATCAAGTCCTCCATGAGTCCTCCATGAGTCCTCCATGAGTCCTCCATCAAGTCCTCCATGAGTCCTCCATCAAGTCCTCCAGGAGTCCTCCATGAGTCCTCCATGAGTCCACCATCAAGTCCTCCAGGAGTCCTCCATGAGTCCTCCATGAGTCCTCCATCAAGTCCTCCATGAGTCCTCCATCAAGTCCTCCATGAGTCCTCCATCAAGTCCTCCATGAGTCCTCCATGAGTCCACCATCAGTCCTCCATGAGTCCTCCATCAAGTCCTCCATGAGTCCTCCATGAGTCCTCCATCAAGTCCTCCATGAGTCCTCCATGAGTCCTCCATGAGTCCTCCATGAGTCATCCAGCATGAGTCCTCCATGAGTCCACCATGAGTCCTCCATGAGTCCTCCATGAGTCCTCCATGAGTCCTCCATGAGTCATCCAGCATGAGTCCTCCATGAGTCCACCATGAGTCCACCATGAGTCCTCCATGAGTCCTCCATGAGTCCAGCATGAGTCCTCCATAAGTCCTCCATGAGTCCTCCATGAGTCCACCATGAGTCCTCCATGAGTCCTCCATGAGTCCAGCATGAGTCCTCCATGAGTCCAGCATGAGTCCTCCATAAGTCCTCCATAAGTCCTCCATCAGTCCTCCATGAGTCCACCATGAGTCCTCCATCAAGTCCTCCACTGTCTCTTTGTCTCTCCACTCTTCTCTGATTGGACAGCAGGGAGGACGCCAGGACTTCCTGTCTGCAGGAAGAGAAACCTCGTTCCCTTTCACAATAAAAGTCCAGTTTTAAATGAGAGATGGACTCACCCCGAGAACTGCTGGAGGAGCCGACAGGAACATCAGGAGGCACCTGGGGGAGGAGACAGGTGATCAGTGGACCGGTTCTCTGGAGACCAGGACCAGCTGGTCCTGGTCTCCAGAGAACCGGTCCACTGATCACACTGATTGATCAGAAATCACGTGATGTTCGTTTTGTTCACCAGAGCCAGGTGGAGATGCAGGGGGCGGAGCAGGAAGTCAGCAGCATCTTGTCCTCTGCTCAGAGGAAGTCCCGCCCACTACAAGGCTCTGTCACTCTGACTCCGCCTCCAGGCCGTCTCTCAGCCAGTGAGGACGCTCTGACGCTGCTGGTCGTCCTGCAGAGACACGAAGAGACAAAGTTACGAAGAGACAAAGAGACAAAGTGGCAAAGTGACAGAGATACAGAGACAAAGAGAAAGGAGACAGAGACAAAGAGACAGAGAAAAGAGACAGTGACAGAGGCAACGAGACAAGAAACAAAGAGACAAAAAGACAGAGAGACAGAGAGACAAAGAGACAAAGAGACAAAGAGACAAAGAGACAAAGAAACCAAGAGACAAAGAGACAAAGAGGATAAAGTACTGCAGGATGAAGTACTGCAGGATAAAGTACTACAGGATGAACTACTGCAGGATGAAGTACTACAGGATGAAGTACTACAGGATGAAGTACTGCAGGATAAAGTACTACAGGATGAACTACTGCAGGATGAAGTACTACAGGATGAAGTACTGCAGGATAAAGTACTACAGGATGAAGTACTGCAGTACAGAAGCTGAGTAAATTTACTCCGTTACTTCTCTCCTCCTCTTCACCTTCGTCGTTCGCTCATTAGCGTTAATTAACCTGCTGACGTCACGGCTGAGAGACAGGTAGGACAGACAGGTACCTATGACGACAGGTAGATAGGAGAGACAGGTACCTCTGAGGACAGACAGGTAGGAGAGAGAGGTACATCTGAGGACAGGTAGGTAGGAGAGACAGGTACCTCTGAGGACAGGTAGGTAGGAGAGACAGGTAGGTAGGAGAGACATGTACCTCTGAGGACAGACAGGTAGGACAGGTACCTCTGAGGACAGACAGGTAGGACAGGTACCTCTGAGGACAGACAGGTAGTACAAATACCTCTGAGGACAGACAGGTAGGACAGGTACCTCTGAGGACAGACACCTCTGAGGACAGACAGGTACCTCTGAGGACAGACAGGTAGGACAGGTACCTCTGAGGACAGACAGGTAGGACAGGTACCTCTGAGGACAGACACCTCTGAGGACAGACAGGTACCTCTGAGGACAGACAGGTAGGACAGGTACCTCTGAGGACAGACACCTCTGAGGACAGACAGGTACCTCTGAGGACAGACAGGTAGGACAGGTACCTCTGAGGACAGACATTTAGCTGAGGCTTTTATCCAGAGACTCACAGTTTG
>JBAMJR010000468.1:217500-260000 GCA_038501785.1 Myoxocephalus aenaeus | reverse complement strand
ATCAGTTATTAAACTTATTGTTTCATCAGTTATTAAACTTATTGTTTCATCAGTTATTAAACTTATTGTTTCATCAGTTATTAAACTTATTGTTAAATCAGTTATTAAACTTATTGTTAAATCAGTTATTAAACTTATTGTTTCATCAGTTATTAAACTTATTGTTAAATCAGTTATTAAACTTATTGTTTCATCAGTTATTAAACTTATTGTTAAATCAGTTATTAAACTTATTGTTTCATCAGTTATTAAACTTATTGTTTCATCAGTTATTAAACTTATTGTTAAATCAGTTATTAAACTTATTGTTAAATCAGTTATTAAACTTATTGTTAAATCAGTTATTAAACTTATTGTTAAATCAGTTATTAAACTTATTGTTTCATCAGTTATTAAACTTATTGTTTCATCAGTTATTAAACTTATTGTTTCATCAGTTATTAAACTTATTGTTTCATCAGTTATTAAACTTATTGTTAAATCAGTTATTAAACTTATTGTTAAATCAGTTATTAAACTTATTGTTTCATCAGTTATTAAACTTATTGTTAAATCAGTTATTAAACTTATTGTTTCATCAGTTATTAAACTTATTGTTTCATCAGTTATTAAACTTATTGTTTCATCAGTTATTAAACGTATTGTTAAATCAGTTATTAAACTTATTGTTTCATCAGTTATTAAACTTATTGTTAAATCAGTTATTAAACTTATTGTTAAATCAGTTATTAAACTTATTGTTTCATCAGTTATTAAACTTATTGTTAAATCAGTTATTAAACTTATTGTTTCATCAGTTATTAAACTTATTGTTAAATCAGTTATTAAACTTATTGTTAAATCAGTTATTAAACTTATTGTTTCATCAGTTATTAAACTTATTGTTTCATCAGTTATTAAACTTATTGTTAAATCAGTTATTAAACTTATTGTTTCATCAGTTATTAAACTTATTGTTTCATCAGTTATTAAACTTATTGTTTCATCAGTTATTAAACTTATTGTTTCATCAGTTATTAAACTTATTGTTAAATCAGTTATTAAACTTATTGTTAAATCAGTTATTAAACTTATTGTTAAATCAGTTATTAAACTTATTGTTAAATCAGTTATTAAACTTATTGTTAAATCAGTTATTAAACTTATTGTTAAATCAGTTATTAAACTTATTGTTTCATCAGTTATTAAACTTATTGTTTCATCAGTTATTAAACTTATTGTTTCATCAGTTATTAAACTTATTGTTTCATCAGTTATTAAACGTATTGTTAAATCAGTTATTAAACTTATTGTTTCATCAGTTATTAAACTTATTGTTAAATCAGTTATTAAACTTATTGTTTCATCAGTTATTAAACTTATTGTTAAATCAGTTATTAAACTTATTGTTAAATCAGTTATTAAACTTATTGTTTCATCAGTTATTAAACTTATTGTTAAATCAGTTATTAAACTTATTGTTAAATCAGTTATTAAACTTATTGTTTCATCAGTTATTAAACTTATTGTTAAATCAGTTATTAAACTTATTGTTTCATCAGTTATTAAACTTATTGTTTCATCAGTTATTAAACTTATTGTTTCATCAGTTATTAAACTTATTGTTTCATCAGTTATTAAACGTATTGTTAAATCAGTTATTAAACTTATTGTTTCATCAGTTATTAAACTTATTGTTAAATCAGTTATTAAACTTATTGTTAAATCAGTTATTAAACATATTGTTTCATCAGTTATTAAACTTATTGTTTCATCAGTTATTAAACTTATTGTTAAATCAGTTATTAAACTTATTGTTTCATCAGTTATTAAACTTATTGTTAAATCAGTTATTAAACTTATTGTTTCATCAGTTATTAAACTTATTGTTAAATCAGTTATTAAACTTATTGTTTCATCAGTTATTAAACTTATTGTTAAATCAGTTATTAAACTTATTGTTTCATCAGTTATTAAACTTATTGTTTCATCAGTTATTAAACTTATTGTTAAATCAGTTATTAAACTTATTGTTTCATCAGTTATTAAACTTATTGCTTCATCAGTTATTAAACTTATTGTTAAATCAGTTATTAAACTTATTGTTTCATCAGTTATTAAACTTATTGTTAAATCAGTTATTAAACTTATTGTTAAATCAGTTATTAAACTTATTGTTAAATCAGTTATTAAACTTATTGTTTCATCAGTTATTAAACTTATTGTTTCATCAGTTATTAAACTTATTGTTAAATAAGTTATTAAACTTATTGTTTCATCAGTTATTAAACTTATTGTTAAATCAGTTATTAAACTTATTGTTTCATCAGTTATTAAACTTATTGTTTCATCAGTTATTAAACTTATTGTTAAATCAGTTATTAAACTTATTGTTTCATCAGTTATTAAACTTATTGTTAAATAAGTTATTAAACTTATTGTTTCATCAGTTATTAAACTTATTGTTAAATCAGTTATTAAACTTATTGTTTCATCAGTTATTAAACTTATTGTTTCATCAGTTATTAAACTTATTGTTAAATCAGTTATTAAACTTATTGTTTCATCAGTTATTAAACTTATTGTTAAATCAGTTATTAAACTTATTGTTTCATCAGTTATTAAACTTATTGTTAAATCAGTTATTAAACGTATTGTTAAATCAGTTATTAAACTTATTGTTTCATCAGTTATTAAACTTATTGTTAAATCAGTTATTAAACGTATTGTTAAATCAGTTATTAAACTTATTGTTTCATCAGTTATTAAACGTATTGTTTCATCAGTTATTAAACTTATTGTTTCATCAGTTATTAAACTTATTGTTAAATCAGTTATTAAACGTATTGTTAAATCAGTTATTAAACTTATTGTTTCATCAGTTATTAAACTTATTGTTAAATCAGTTATTAAACTTATTGTTTCATCAGTTATTAAACTTATTGTTAAATCAGTTATTAAACTTATTGTTTCATCAGTTATTAAACTTATTGTTAAATCAGTTATTAAACTTATTGTTTCATCAGTTATTAAACTTATTGTTAAATCAGTTATTAAACGTATTGTTAAATCAGTTATTAAACTTATTGTTTCATCTGTTATTAAACGTATTGTTTCATCAGTTATTAAACGTATTGCTTCATCAGTTATTAAACGTATTGCTTCATCAGTTATTAAACGTATTGCTTCATCAGTTATTAAACTTATTGCTTCATCAGTTATTAAACTTATTGTTTCATCAGTTATTAAACTTATTGTTTCATCAGTTATTAAACTTATTGTTTCATCAGTTATTAAACTTATTGTTAAATCAGTTATTAAACGTATTGTTTCATCAGTTATTAAACGTATTGCTTCATCAGTTATTAAACTTATTGTTTCATCAGTTATTAAACTTATTGTTAAATCAGTTATTAAACTTATTGTTAAATCAGTTATTAAACTTATTGTTTCATCAGTTATTAAACTTATTGTTTCATCAGTTATTAAACTTATTGTTAAATCAGTTATTAAACTTATTGTTTCATCAGTTATTAAACTTATTGTTAAATCAGTTATTAAACTTATTGTTTCATCAGTTATTAAACTTATTGTTAAATCAGTTATTAAACTTATTGTTTCATCAGTTATTAAACTTATTGTTAAATCAGTTATTAAACTTATTGTTTCATCAGTTATTAAACGTATTGTTTCATCAGTTATTAAACTTATTGTTTCATCAGTTATTAAACGTATTGCTTCATCAGTTATTAAACGTATTGCTTCATCAGTTATTAAACGTATTGCTTCATCAGTTATTAAACTTATTGTTTCATCAGTTATTAAACTTATTGTTAAATCAGTTATTAAACTTATTGTTTCATCAGTTATTAAACTTATTGTTAAATCAGTTATTAAACTTATTGTTAAATCAGTTATTAAACTTATTGTTTCATCAGTTATTAAACTTATTGTTAAATCAGTTATTAAACTTATTGTTTCATCAGTTATTAAACTTATTGTTAAATCAGTTATTAAACTTATTGTTAAATCAGTTATTAAACTTATTGTTAAATCAGTTATTAAACTTATTGTTAAATCAGTTATTAAACTTATTGTTTCATCAGTTATTAAACTTATTGTTAAATCAGTTATTAAACTTATTGTTTCATCAGTTATTAAACTTATTGTTTCATCAGTTATTAAACTTATTGTTAAATCAGTTATTAAACTTATTGTTTCATCAGTTATTAAACTTATTGTTAAATCAGTTATTAAACTTATTGTTTCATCAGTTATTAAACTTATTGTTAAATCAGTTATTAAACTTATTGTTAAATCAGTTATTAAACTTATTGTTTCATCAGTTATTAAACTTATTGTTAAATCAGTTATTAAACTTATTGTTTCATCAGTTATTAAACTTATTGTTAAATCAGTTATTAAACTTATTGTTAAATCAGTTATTAAACGTATTGTTAAATCAGTTATTAAACTTATTGTTAAATCAGTTATTAAACGTATTGTTAAATCAGTTATTAAACTTATTGTTTCATCAGTTATTAAACTTATTGTTAAATCAGTTATTAAACTTATTGTTAAATCAGTTATTAAACTTATTGCTTCATCAGTTATTAAACGTATTGCTTCATCAGTTATTAAACGTATTGCTTCATCAGTTATTAAACGTATTGTTTCATCAGTTATTAAACGTATTGCTTCATCAGTTATTAAACTTATTGTTTCATCAGTTATTAAACGTATTGCTTCATCAGTTATTAAACGTATTGTTTCATCAGTTATTAAACGTATTGCTTCATCAGTTATTAAACGTATTGTTTCATCAGTTATTAAACTTATTGTTAAATCAGTTATTAAACTTATTGTTTCATCAGTTATTAAACTTATTGTTAAATCAGTTATTAAACTTATTGTTTCATCAGTTATTAAACGTATTGCTTCATCAGTTATTAAACGTATTGCTTCATCAGTTATTAAACTTATTGTTAAATCAGTTATTAAACTTATTGTTAAATCAGTTATTAAACTTATTGTTTCATCAGTTATTAAACTTATTGTTAAATCAGTTATTAAACTTATTGTTAAATCAGTTATTAAACTTATTGTTTCATCAGTTATTAAACTTATTGTTAAATCAGTTATTAAACTTATTGTTTCATCAGTTATTAAACTTATTGTTTCATCAGTTATTAAACTTATTGTTAAATCAGTTATTAAACGTATTGTTTCATCAGTTATTAAACTTATTGTTTCATCAGTTATTAAACTTATTGTTTCATCAGTTATTAAACTTATTGTTAAATCAGTTATTAAACTTATTGTTTCATCAGTTATTAAACGTATTGCTTCATCAGTTATTAAACGTATTGTTTCATCAGTTATTAAACTTATTGTTAAATCAGTTATTAAACTTATTGTTAAATCAGTTATTAAACTTATTGTTTCATCAGTTATTAAACTTATTGTTAAATCAGTTATTAAACTTATTGTTTCATCAGTTATTAAACTTATTGTTTCATCAGTTATTAAACTTATTGTTTCATCAGTTATTAAACTTATTGTTTCATCAGTTATTAAACTTATTGTTAAATCAGTTATTAAACTTATTGTTAAATCAGTTATTAAACTTATTGTTTCATCAGTTATTAAACTTATTGTTTCATCAGTTATTAAACTTATTGTTAAATAAGTTATTAAACTTATTGTTTCATCAGTTATTAAACTTATTGTTAAATCAGTTATTAAACTTATTGTTTCATCAGTTATTAAACTTATTGTTTCATCAGTTATTAAACTTATTGTTAAATCAGTTATTAAACTTATTGTTTCATCAGTTATTAAACTTATTGTTAAATAAGTTATTAAACTTATTGTTTCATCAGTTATTAAACTTATTGTTAAATCAGTTATTAAACTTATTGTTTCATCAGTTATTAAACTTATTGTTTCATCAGTTATTAAACTTATTGTTAAATCAGTTATTAAACTTATTGTTTCATCAGTTATTAAACTTATTGTTAAATCAGTTATTAAACTTATTGTTTCATCAGTTATTAAACTTATTGTTAAATCAGTTATTAAACGTATTGTTAAATCAGTTATTAAACTTATTGTTTCATCAGTTATTAAACTTATTGTTAAATCAGTTATTAAACGTATTGTTAAATCAGTTATTAAACTTATTGTTTCATCAGTTATTAAACGTATTGTTTCATCAGTTATTAAACTTATTGTTTCATCAGTTATTAAACTTATTGTTAAATCAGTTATTAAACGTATTGTTAAATCAGTTATTAAACTTATTGTTTCATCAGTTATTAAACTTATTGTTAAATCAGTTATTAAACTTATTGTTTCATCAGTTATTAAACTTATTGTTAAATCAGTTATTAAACTTATTGTTTCATCAGTTATTAAACTTATTGTTAAATCAGTTATTAAACTTATTGTTTCATCAGTTATTAAACTTATTGTTAAATCAGTTATTAAACGTATTGTTAAATCAGTTATTAAACTTATTGTTTCATCAGTTATTAAACGTATTGTTTCATCAGTTATTAAACGTATTGCTTCATCAGTTATTAAACGTATTGCTTCATCAGTTATTAAACGTATTGCTTCATCAGTTATTAAACTTATTGCTTCATCAGTTATTAAACTTATTGTTTCATCAGTTATTAAACTTATTGTTTCATCAGTTATTAAACTTATTGTTTCATCAGTTATTAAACTTATTGTTAAATCAGTTATTAAACGTATTGTTTCATCAGTTATTAAACGTATTGCTTCATCAGTTATTAAACTTATTGTTTCATCAGTTATTAAACTTATTGTTAAATCAGTTATTAAACTTATTGTTAAATCAGTTATTAAACTTATTGTTTCATCAGTTATTAAACTTATTGTTAAATCAGTTATTAAACTTATTGTTTCATCAGTTATTAAACTTATTGTTTCATCAGTTATTAAACTTATTGTTAAATCAGTTATTAAACTTATTGTTTCATCAGTTATTAAACTTATTGTTAAATCAGTTATTAAACTTATTGTTTCATCAGTTATTAAACGTATTGTTTCATCAGTTATTAAACTTATTGTTTCATCAGTTATTAAACGTATTGCTTCATCAGTTATTAAACGTATTGCTTCATCAGTTATTAAACGTATTGCTTCATCAGTTATTAAACTTATTGTTTCATCAGTTATTAAACTTATTGTTAAATCAGTTATTAAACTTATTGTTTCATCAGTTATTAAACTTATTGTTAAATCAGTTATTAAACTTATTGTTAAATCAGTTATTAAACTTATTGTTTCATCAGTTATTAAACTTATTGTTAAATCAGTTATTAAACTTATTGTTTCATCAGTTATTAAACTTATTGTTAAATCAGTTATTAAACTTATTGTTAAATCAGTTATTAAACTTATTGTTAAATCAGTTATTAAACTTATTGTTAAATCAGTTATTAAACTTATTGTTTCATCAGTTATTAAACTTATTGTTAAATCAGTTATTAAACTTATTGTTTCATCAGTTATTAAACTTATTGTTTCATCAGTTATTAAACTTATTGTTAAATCAGTTATTAAACTTATTGTTTCATCAGTTATTAAACTTATTGTTAAATCAGTTATTAAACTTATTGTTTCATCAGTTATTAAACTTATTGTTAAATCAGTTATTAAACTTATTGTTAAATCAGTTATTAAACTTATTGTTTCATCAGTTATTAAACTTATTGTTAAATCAGTTATTAAACTTATTGTTTCATCAGTTATTAAACTTATTGTTAAATCAGTTATTAAACTTATTGTTAAATCAGTTATTAAACGTATTGTTAAATCAGTTATTAAACTTATTGTTAAATCAGTTATTAAACGTATTGTTAAATCAGTTATTAAACTTATTGTTTCATCAGTTATTAAACTTATTGTTAAATCAGTTATTAAACTTATTGTTAAATCAGTTATTAAACTTATTGCTTCATCAGTTATTAAACGTATTGCTTCATCAGTTATTAAACGTATTGCTTCATCAGTTATTAAACGTATTGTTTCATCAGTTATTAAACGTATTGCTTCATCAGTTATTAAACTTATTGTTTCATCAGTTATTAAACGTATTGCTTCATCAGTTATTAAACGTATTGTTTCATCAGTTATTAAACGTATTGCTTCATCAGTTATTAAACGTATTGTTTCATCAGTTATTAAACTTATTGTTAAATCAGTTATTAAACTTATTGTTTCATCAGTTATTAAACTTATTGTTAAATCAGTTATTAAACTTATTGTTTCATCAGTTATTAAACGTATTGCTTCATCAGTTATTAAACGTATTGCTTCATCAGTTATTAAACTTATTGTTAAATCAGTTATTAAACTTATTGTTAAATCAGTTATTAAACTTATTGTTTCATCAGTTATTAAACTTATTGTTAAATCAGTTATTAAACTTATTGTTAAATCAGTTATTAAACTTATTGTTTCATCAGTTATTAAACTTATTGTTAAATCAGTTATTAAACTTATTGTTTCATCAGTTATTAAACTTATTGTTTCATCAGTTATTAAACTTATTGTTAAATCAGTTATTAAACGTATTGTTTCATCAGTTATTAAACTTATTGTTTCATCAGTTATTAAACTTATTGTTTCATCAGTTATTAAACTTATTGTTAAATCAGTTATTAAACTTATTGTTTCATCAGTTATTAAACGTATTGCTTCATCAGTTATTAAACGTATTGTTTCATCAGTTATTAAACTTATTGTTAAATCAGTTATTAAACTTATTGTTAAATCAGTTATTAAACTTATTGTTTCATCAGTTATTAAACTTATTGTTAAATCAGTTATTAAACTTATTGTTTCATCAGTTATTAAACTTATTGTTTCATCAGTTATTAAACTTATTGTTTCATCAGTTATTAAACTTATTGTTTCATCAGTTATTAAACTTATTGTTTCATATAAACGTCTCACAGCTGTTGTTGTTGCAGACAGACTGTTTACAATATCACAGAAATAAAAGAATGCATGAAAAATGTCAGACAGGAAATAAAACCTCTGTCTGTCTGTCTGTCTGTCTTGCAGACAGACAGACAGACAGACAGACAGACAGACAGACAGACAGACAGGTCTCTTGTCTGTTGTTTTAGTTTGTTTGTTTCAGCCTTTTGTTCTGATCTCATGTTATTACTGACACACACACACACACACACACACACACACACACACACACACACACACACACACACACACACACACACACAATGTAAAAACATGTTTCATGTTGTGAGACCTGAACCCTCACAGACAGAACAGACAGTAACGACCCACAATGCTTTGCTTTGGGACGTGTCGAGGCGTCGCTGTGAGACAGGAATGAAGATAAGATGACATCACCTGTCTGTCTGCCTGTCTGTCTGCTGTCTGGGTTACAGCAACACGTGTGCCTGATAACGCCTTCAGCACCTCACCCAGGATGTACTAATACACACATCTATAAATATATATATATATATATATATATATATATATATATATATATATATATATATATATACGTACTCTTGTCTCTGCAGGTGTGTCACTGCAGCGGGAAGTCTCTCTGTCACTGTGACGGGGTCAAAGGTCAAAAGGTGAGGTCACTGTGTGTCCGTCTGTCCTCCGGTTCCTCCTCACTGACCCCAGACCCGCCTGCTGCCCTCTGGTGGTTCCCTGCTGTCACTGCAGATGAAGCTACCTGGACCTGGACTGGAGTCCACTGAAAGGGTCTACTGGGGGCTGAGTGGGGCTAAAGTGGGTCTTCTGTGGGCTTAAGGTGTCTAAGTGGGTCTACGTGGGTCTAATGTGGGTTTAAGGGGTCTATCTGTCTATGTCGGATTTAGAGGGTCTAAGTGGGCCTAATAAGGGTCTGAGGGTTCCAAGTGGGTCTAATGTGGGTCTACTGTGGGTTTAAGGGGTCTAAGTGGGTCTAATGTTGGTCTATATGGGTCTAAGTGGGTCTAATATGGACCTACTCAAGTCTAAGTGGGTCTACTGTGGGGTTAAAGGGGTATACATCGGTTTAAGTGGGTCTATGTGGGTCTAAGTGGGTCTAATAAAGGTCTAAGGGGTCTAAGTTGGTCTAATGTTGGTCTATATGGGTCAGGAAACACACCAACCAATCACACGCCTTGTAAATCCTCTCACTTGATCCTACTCGACCAATCGCATGTGTGTATTCCGTTAAGCCCCGCCCTCGACTCAAATGAGATCTTCACACACGGGAGGAGAGAGACCCGGTAGTTGGAAAAAGTCCGTCGTGAGTCAGAAGTTATTTCACTTGGTGTTCCAAAAAGATAAATGTAGACATCTTAACCAGAGGCTTTAACAGGAATGGACAGACTGTTATATGTTTATTATTCACAACCAGTTCAAGAGCAGCATGTCTCATGTTCAGAGATATTTAAAGCAGTGATGTGAAGCGCCACCACGAGACAAAGCAAACATCTTTAGAGCAAACGGACCCACTCACATCCCAAATTAATGCATAGAAAATAAACCTAAGAGCCCAATATGATCAGAACCCTAACACATGAATGAATATGATCAGAACCCTAACACATGAATGAATATGATCAGAACCCTAACACATGAATGAATATGATCAGAACCCTAACACATGAACTAATATGATCAGAACCCTAACACATGAATGAATATGATCAGAACCCTAACACATGAACTAATATGATCAGAACCCTAACACATGAATGAATATGATCAGAACCCTAACACATGAATGAATATGATCAGAACCCTAACACATGAATGAATATGATCAGAACCCTAACACATGAACTAATATGATCAGAACCCTAACACATGAATGAATATGATCAGAACCCTAACACATGAATGAATATGATCAGAACCCTAACACATGAACTAATATGATCAGAACCCTAACACATGAACTAATATGATCAGAACCCTAACACATGAATGAATATGATCAGAACCCTAACACATGAATGAATATGATCAGAACCCTAACACATGAACTAATATGATCAGAACCCTAACACATGAACTAATATGATCAGAACCCTAACACATGAATGAATATGATCAGAACCCTAACACATGAATGAATATGATCAGAACCCTAACACATGAACTAATATGATCAGAACCCTAACACATGAATGAATATGATCAGAACCCTAACACATGAACTAATATGATCAGAACCCTAACACATGAACTAATATGATCAGAACCCTAACACATGAGTTAATATGATCAGAACCCTAACACATGAATGAATATGATCAGAACCCTAACACATGAATTAATATGATCAGCACCCTAACACATGAATGAATATGATCAGAACCCTAACACATGAATAATATGATTAGAACCCTAACACATGAATGAATATGATCAGAACCCTAACACATGAATAATATGATTAGAACCCTAACACATGAATGAATATGATCAGAACCCTAACACATGAATGAATATGATCAGAACCCTAACACATGAACTAATATGATCAGAACCCTAACACATGAATGAATATGATCAGAACCCTAACACATGAATGAATATGATCAGAACCCTAACACATGAACTAATATGATCAGAACCCTAACACATGAATAATATGATCAGAACCCTAACACATGAATGAATATGATCAGAACCCTAACACATGAATGAATATGATCAGACCCCTAACACATGAACTAATATGATCAGAACCCTAACACATGAGTTAATATGATCAGAACCCTAACACATGAATGAATATGATCAGAACCCTAACACATGAATGAATATGATCAGACCCCTAACACATGAACTAATATGATCAGAACCCTAACACATGAGTTAATATGATCAGAACCCTAACACATGAATGAATATGATCAGAACCCTAACACATGAATGAATATGATCAGACCCCTAACACATGAACTAATATGATCAGAACCCTAACACATGAATGAATATGATCAGAACCCTAACACATGAATGAATATGATCAGAACCCTAACACATGAACTAATATGATCAGAACCCTAACACATGAATGAATATGATCAGAACCCTAACACATGAACTAATATGATCAGAACCCTAACACATGAATTAATATGATCAGAACTCTAACACATGAATGAATATGATCAGAACCCTAACACATGAACTAATATGATCAGAACCCTAACACATGAATGAATATGATCAGAACTCTAACACATGAATGAATATGATCAGAACCCTAACACATGAATGAATATGATCAGAACCCTAACACATGAATGAATATGATCAGAACCCTAACACATGAATGAATATGATCAGAACTCTAACACATGAATGAATATGATCAGAACCCTAACACATGAATGAATATGATCAGAACCCTAACACATTAATGAATATGATCAGAACCCTAACACATGAATGAATATGATTAGAACCCTAACACATGAATGAATATGATCAGAACCCTAACACATGAATGAATATGATCAGAACTCTAACACATGAATGAATATGATCAGAACCCTAACACATGAATGAATATGATCAGAACCCTAACACATTAATGAATATGATCAGAACCCTAACACATGAATGAATATGATTAGAACCCTAACACATGAATGAATATGATCAGAACCCTAACACATGAATGAATATGATCAGAACCCTAACACATGAACTAATATGATCAGAACCCTAACACATGAATGAATATGATCAGAACCCTAACACATGAACTAATATGATCAGAACCCTAACACATGAATAATATGATTAGAACCCTAACACATGAATGAATATGATCAGAACCCTAACACATGAACTAATATGATCAGAACCCTAACACATGAACTAATATGATTAGAACCCTAACACATGAATAATATGATTAGAACCCTAACACATGAATGAATATGATCAGAACCCTAACACATGAATGAATATGATCAGAACCCTAACACATGAATGAATATGATCAGAACCCTAACACATGAACTAATATGATCAGAACCCTAACACATGAGTTAATATGATCAGAACCCTAACACATGAATGAATATGATCAGAACCCTGACACATGAATGAATATGATCAGAACCCTAACACATGAACTAATATGATCAGAACCCTAACACATGAGTTAATATGATCAGAACCCTGACACATGAATGAATATGATCAGAACCCTAACACATGAACTAATATGATCAGAACCCTAACACATGAGTTAATATGATCAGAACCCTAACACATGAACTAATATGATCAGAACCCTAACACATGAATGAATATGATCAGAACCCTAACACATGAATGAATATGATCAGAACCCTAACACATGAATGAATATGATCAGAACCCTAACACATGAATTAATATGATCAGAACCCTAACACATGAACTAATATGATCAGAACCCTAACACATGAATGAATATGATCAGAACCCTAACACATGAATGAATATGATCAGAACCCTAACACATGAATGAATATGATCAGAACCCTAACACATGAATTAATATGATCAGAACTCTAACACATGAATGAATATGATCAGAACCCTAACACATGAACTAATATGATCAGAACCCTAACACATGAACTAATATGATCAGAACCCTAACACATGAATGAATATGATCAGAACCCTAACACATGAACTAATATGATCAGAACCCTAACACATGAACTAATATGATCAGAACCCTAACACATGAATGAATATGATCAGAACCCTGACACATGAATGAATATGATCAGAACCCTAACACATGAATGAATATGATCAGAACTCTAACACATGAATGAATATGATCAGAACTCTAACACATGAATTAATATGATCAGAACTCTAACACATGAATGAATATGATCAGAACCCTAACACATGAACTAATATGATCAGAACCCTAACACATGAATGAATATGATCAGAACCCTAACACATGAACTAATATGATCAGAACCCTAACACATGAACTAATATGATTAGAACCCTAACACATGAATAATATGATTAGAACCCTAACACATGAATGAATATGATCAGAACCCTAACACATGAACTAATATGATCAGAACCCTAACACATGAATGAATATGATCAGAACCCTAACACATGAACTAATATGATCAGAACCCTAACACATGAATGAATATGATCAGAACCCTAACACATGAATGAATATGATCAGAACCCTAACACATGAATGAATATGATCAGAACCCTAACACATGAACTAATATGATCAGAACCCTAACACATGAACTAATATGATCAGAACCCTAACTCATGAGTTAATATGATCAGAACCCTAACACATGAATGAATATGATCAGAACCCTGACACATGAATGAATATGATCAGAACCCTAACACATGAACTAATATGATCAGAACCCTAACACATGAACTAATATGATCAGAACCCTAACACATGAATGAATATGATCAGAACCCTAACACATGAACTAATATGATCAGAACCCTAACACATGAATGAATATGATCAGAACCCTAACACATGAACTAATATGATCAGAACCCTAACACATGAATGAATATGATCAGAACCCTAACACATGAACTAATATGATCAGAACCCTAACACATGAACTAATATGATCAGAACCCTAACACATGAATGAATATGATCAGAACCCTAACACATGAATGAATATGATCAGAACCCTAACACATGAATGAATATGATCAGAACCCTAACACATGAATGAATATGATCAGAACCCTAACACATGAATGAATATGATCAGAACCCTAACACATTAATGAATATGATCAGAACCCTAACACATGAATGAATATGATCAGAACCCTAACACATTAATGAATATCATCAGAACTCTAACACATGAATGAATATGATCAGAACCCTAACACATGAATGAATATGATCAGAACCCTAACACATGAACTAATATGATCAGAACCCTAACACATGAATGAATATGATCAGAACCCTAACACATGAATGAATATGATCAGAACCCTAACACATGAACTAATATGATCAGAACCCTAACACATGAACTAATATGATCAGAACCCTAACACATGAATGAATATGATCAGAACCCTAACACATGAATGAATATGATCAGAACCCTAACACATGAATGAATATGATCAGAACCCTAACACATGAACTAATATGATCAGAACCCTAACACATGAACTAATATGATCAGAACCCTAACACATGAATGAATATGATCAGAACCCTAACACATGAATGAATATGATCAGAACCCTAACACATGAATGAATATGATCAGAACCCTAACACATGAACTAATATGATCAGAACCCTAACACATGAATGAATATGATCAGAACCCTAACACATGAACTAATATGATCAGAACCCTAACACATGAACTAATATGATCAGAACCCTAACACATGAGTTAATATGATCAGAACCCTAACACATGAATGAATATGATCAGAACCCTAACACATGAATTAATATGATCAGAACCCTAACACATGAATGAATATGATCAGAACCCTAACACATGAATAATATGATTAGAACCCTAACACATGAATGAATATGATCAGAACCCTAACACATGAATAATATGATTAGAACCCTAACACATGAATGAATATGATCAGAACCCTAACACATGAATGAATATGATCAGAACCCTAACACATGAACTAATATGATCAGAACCCTAACACATGAATGAATATGATCAGAACCCTAACACATGAATGAATATGATCAGAACCCTAACACATGAACTAATATGATCAGAACCCTAACACATGAATAATATGATCAGAACCCTAACACATGAATGAATATGATCAGAACCCTAACACATGAATGAATATGATCAGACCCCTAACACATGAACTAATATGATCAGAACCCTAACACATGAGTTAATATGATCAGAACCCTAACACATGAATGAATATGATCAGAACCCTAACACATGAATGAATATGATCAGACCCCTAACACATGAACTAATATGATCAGAACCCTAACACATGAGTTAATATGATCAGAACCCTAACACATGAATGAATATGATCAGAACCCTAACACATGAATGAATATGATCAGACCCCTAACACATGAACTAATATGATCAGAACCCTAACACATGAATGAATATGATCAGAACCCTAACACATGAATGAATATGATCAGAACCCTAACACATGAACTAATATGATCAGAACCCTAACACATGAATGAATATGATCAGAACCCTAACACATGAACTAATATGATCAGAACCCTAACACATGAATTAATATGATCAGAACTCTAACACATGAATGAATATGATCAGAACCCTAACACATGAACTAATATGATCAGAACCCTAACACATGAATGAATATGATCAGAACTCTAACACATGAATGAATATGATCAGAACCCTAACACATGAATGAATATGATCAGAACCCTAACACATGAATGAATATGATCAGAACCCTAACACATGAATGAATATGATCAGAACTCTAACACATGAATGAATATGATCAGAACCCTAACACATGAATGAATATGATCAGAACCCTAACACATTAATGAATATGATCAGAACCCTAACACATGAATGAATATGATTAGAACCCTAACACATGAATGAATATGATCAGAACCCTAACACATGAATGAATATGATCAGAACTCTAACACATGAATGAATATGATCAGAACCCTAACACATGAATGAATATGATCAGAACCCTAACACATTAATGAATATGATCAGAACCCTAACACATGAATGAATATGATTAGAACCCTAACACATGAATGAATATGATCAGAACCCTAACACATGAATGAATATGATCAGAACCCTAACACATGAACTAATATGATCAGAACCCTAACACATGAATGAATATGATCAGAACCCTAACACATGAACTAATATGATCAGAACCCTAACACATGAATAATATGATTAGAACCCTAACACATGAATGAATATGATCAGAACCCTAACACATGAACTAATATGATCAGAACCCTAACACATGAACTAATATGATTAGAACCCTAACACATGAATAATATGATTAGAACCCTAACACATGAATGAATATGATCAGAACCCTAACACATGAATGAATATGATCAGAACCCTAACACATGAATGAATATGATCAGAACCCTAACACATGAACTAATATGATCAGAACCCTAACACATGAGTTAATATGATCAGAACCCTAACACATGAATGAATATGATCAGAACCCTGACACATGAATGAATATGATCAGAACCCTAACACATGAACTAATATGATCAGAACCCTAACACATGAGTTAATATGATCAGAACCCTGACACATGAATGAATATGATCAGAACCCTAACACATGAACTAATATGATCAGAACCCTAACACATGAGTTAATATGATCAGAACCCTAACACATGAACTAATATGATCAGAACCCTAACACATGAATGAATATGATCAGAACCCTAACACATGAATGAATATGATCAGAACCCTAACACATGAATGAATATGATCAGAACCCTAACACATGAATTAATATGATCAGAACCCTAACACATGAACTAATATGATCAGAACCCTAACACATGAATGAATATGATCAGAACCCTAACACATGAATGAATATGATCAGAACCCTAACACATGAATGAATATGATCAGAACCCTAACACATGAATTAATATGATCAGAACTCTAACACATGAATGAATATGATCAGAACCCTAACACATGAACTAATATGATCAGAACCCTAACACATGAATTAATATGATCAGAACCCTAACACATGAATGAATATGATCAGAACCCTAACACATGAACTAATATGATCAGAACCCTAACACATGAACTAATATGATCAGAACCCTAACACATGAATGAATATGATCAGAACCCTAACACATGAACTAATATGATCAGAACCCTAACACATGAACTAATATGATCAGAACCCTAACACATGAATGAATATGATCAGAACCCTGACACATGAATGAATATGATCAGAACCCTAACACATGAATGAATATGATCAGAACTCTAACACATGAATGAATATGATCAGAACTCTAACACATGAATTAATATGATCAGAACTCTAACACATGAATGAATATGATCAGAACCCTAACACATGAACTAATATGATCAGAACCCTAACACATGAATGAATATGATCAGAACCCTAACACATGAACTAATATGATCAGAACCCTAACACATGAACTAATATGATTAGAACCCTAACACATGAATAATATGATTAGAACCCTAACACATGAATGAATATGATCAGAACCCTAACACATGAACTAATATGATCAGAACCCTAACACATGAATGAATATGATCAGAACCCTAACACATGAACTAATATGATCAGAACCCTAACACATGAATGAATATGATCAGAACCCTAACACATGAATGAATATGATCAGAACCCTAACACATGAATGAATATGATCAGAACCCTAACACATGAACTAATATGATCAGAACCCTAACACATGAACTAATATGATCAGAACCCTAACTCATGAGTTAATATGATCAGAACCCTAACACATGAATGAATATGATCAGAACCCTGACACATGAATGAATATGATCAGAACCCTAACACATGAACTAATATGATCAGAACCCTAACACATGAACTAATATGATCAGAACCCTAACACATGAATGAATATGATCAGAACCCTAACACATGAACTAATATGATCAGAACCCTAACACATGAATGAATATGATCAGAACCCTAACACATGAACTAATATGATCAGAACCCTAACACATGAATGAATATGATCAGAACCCTAACACATGAACTAATATGATCAGAACCCTAACACATGAACTAATATGATCAGAACCCTAACACATGAATGAATATGATCAGAACCCTAACACATGAATGAATATGATCAGAACCCTAACACATGAATGAATATGATCAGAACCCTAACACATGAATGAATATGATCAGAACCCTAACACATGAATGAATATGATCAGAACCCTAACACATTAATGAATATGATCAGAACCCTAACACATGAATGAATATGATCAGAACCCTAACACATTAATGAATATCATCAGAACTCTAACACATGAATGAATATGATCAGAACCCTAACACATGAATGAATATGATCAGAACCCTAACACATGAATGAATATGATCAGAACCCTAACACATGAACTAACTGACCAACAATGAGGTTAAGAGAGAGGAGAAATGAGCTGAAACAAGTGGTATAATAACCATGTAAAGAGGTTTAATACCCAGGTGAAGTCTCTGAACACACATTTCTCTTTTTAGATGACAATAATATAGTATCTTGGCTCTTTTGATTGACATCACTTGACGCCTGAATAAACTGAATTTGAAGCTGCATGACAATTATTAAATTATTTTTTCTAAAATAATAAATTACATTTATTCATTTAATTTATATAGTCACATTTTTCAAAAGCTTTCTGTTTTAAATCCAGCCTTTATTTTACTTGAAATAAAAGATGATATATGTATTATTAGAGTATGTATTATTTATAATTATTCCAGTTAAATTGGAAATCTGTAATAATAAATATTGTTTAGATGTTATCCAATTGAACTTTCTTTATTTAATTTGACAGTCAGTTGTTGACTACATACATACGTTAATACAACTGTTGGCTACTTCAATACATATGGCACAAAATCATAGAGCACACATTTGACATTATTATGATGTTCCGGACCTTTGCATGAGGAAATTATCTCGAACTGGACCTCGTAGAATTTTAGTTGAATACCCCTGGTCTAAGGGGTTATTATTCTCTGATTTGTCTGATGTCTGTTGTGAAACACTTTGTGAGTTCCTTGAGGTCTGATGTGGCTTCTTCTCTCTGAATTTATGTTAATAAGAAAAACCTAACTTTAAAGAAATATATGAAATAAATGTTAAAAAAAGAACATCTGAGTTGTCTTTGTGTCTCAGGTGTGGTGGTCCTGAGACCACCCAGGTGTGATTCCTGTAATCTCAGGTGTGTTCAGGAGAACAAAGGCCAGTTCCTCTCCGCTGAACATGAAATGTCCATTTGTTCACTCGGCACCTGAATGCACCAGGATCTATGTGCACCTGAGTTCACCTGAGCGCTCTGAGTGGCCGCAGGTGAACTGACTCTGCGTGCCTCCCTGTGTTTCGTCCTCTGCAGGGTGAATCTGGCTTCCTCGGCTACGACGGGCTTCCTGGAGTGATCGGTTACCCCGGTAACGAGGGCAACCAGGGCCCGGCTGGGGAAAAGGTGACGACATCGGAGCTGAACTTGTGTTTTCATGACGACGACAAGAGATTTTATATATATGTTGTTATTGTCTCACCTGTTCGAACAGACCGGAGCTCCTCAGGGTTCTGCCCTCGGCCCTCTTTTCATTTGGAAAATACCAAAATAATCTTCAACCATGACTCCAGCTTCATGGACTTTATGTAATATTATCATGAGGAATGTAAACGATCTACACAGATTCATTTATTGGGTCTCTTGATTCTTCTCAGGGGGATCAGGGAACAGCCGGAGGTTCAGGACTGAAAGGCTCTCGGGTATGAAATACTTTATCAAACCGCTTCTTTTAACCTCTTTAACTCTCTTTTCTCTGATTTGAGCCTCATTCTAGTGTCATGTTTGTATCTTTGTAAACATAACTGAGTACCATCAGACTACGGGAGCAGAAGTGTGACAGAATGAATACAACTGCCCACATTCAAGTTGGTCTCCTTGTGTTCTGCAGGGTCTTGCAGGTAAACCAGGTTTCCCAGGACCTCCAGGACTGCCGGTAGGAACCTTTATGGTGTGAAGATGATCTGGTGATGTTTTACTGAGCTGATCTTTACGTCACGAGTTTGTCTCTTCAGGGACTCCCCGGACATGAAGGAACCATCGGTCTACCAGGACTCCCAGGATGCAATGGGACAAAGGTAGAAACGAGCCCCACCCAGTTGATGTGGTTACGTAGATAATTATTCTCATGAAGTACAAGTGTTGTGACGATGTGACTGATTAAAGTAGACGGGGAATGGAACCAGGTCTAGAATTGAGCCCTGAGGTTCACCACTAGTAGGTTTTTACAGAAGACAAAGTGAAACTATGAGTGTCCACTTATTGCAACGTGATAATTGAGGTGACTGAAGACATGAGCAGGTGAAATATGGAATTATGAGGCGATGTCAAATATTTCCAGAGATGTCAAGGAGGGTCTCCCTGAGACAGACGTCTCAAACACTGATATGTTGACTGGTCTCTTCCAGGGGGATGTTGGCTACCCAGGGTACTCTGGGGGTCCGGGACCTGCCGGCCTTCAGGTGACCTCCTCCGTCCTACATTTGAATCACTGCAGGTTAAGCTAGGCTAATTAGCTCTGAGAAGCTAAAGCTAACTGCGTTTGTGTGTTTCAGGGTCGGCCAGGACTGCGAGGCGCAAAGGTAAGACCTTCTGCCATGTGACACGTTACAACCTTCTGCCATGTGACACGTTACAACCTTCTGTCATGTGACACGTTACAACCTTCTGCCATGTGACACGTTACAACCTTCTGTCATGTGACATGCTACAACCTTCTGTCATGTGACATGCTACAACCTTCTGTCATGTGACATGCTACAACCTTCTGCCATGTGACACGTTACAACCTTCTGCCATGTGACACGTTACAACCTTCTGCCATGTGACATGCTACAACCTTCTGCCATGTGACACGTTACAACCTTCTGTCATGTGACATGCTACAACCTTCTGCCATGTGACACGTTACAACCTTCTGCCATGTGACACGTTACAACCTTCTGTCATGTGACATGCTACAACCTTCTGTCATGTGACATGCTACAACCTTCTGCCATGTGACACGTTACAACCTTCTGTCATGTGACATGCTACAACCTTCTGTCATGTGACATGCTACAACCTTCTGCCATGTGACACGTTACAACCTTCTGCCATGTGACACGTTACAACCTTCTGTCATGTGACATGCTACAACCTTCTGTCATGTGACATGCTACAACCTTCTGCCATGTGACATGTTACAACCTTCTGCCATGTGACACGTTACAACCTTCTGCCATGTGACACGTTACAACCTTCTGTCATGTGACATGCTACAACCTTCTGTCATGTGACACGTTACAACCTTCTGTCATGTGACATGTTACAACCTTCTGCCATGTGACACGTTACAACCTTCTGCCATGTGACACGTTACAACCTTCTGTCATGTGACACGTTACAACCTTCTGTCATGTGACACGTTACAACCTTCTGCCATGTGCCACGTTACAATCTTCTGTCATGTGACACGTTACAACCTTCTGTCATGTGACATGCTACAACCTTCTGTCATGTGACATGCTACAACCTTCTGTCATGTGACACGCTACAACCTTCTGTCATGTGACACGCTACAACCTTCTGCCATGTGACACGTTACAACCTTCTGTCATGTGACATGTTACAACCTTCTGTCATGTGACACGCTACAACCTTCTGTCATGTGACACGCTACAACCTTCTGTCATGTGACATGTTACAACCTTCTGTCATGTGACACGTTACAACCTTCTGTCATGTGACACGTTACAACCTTCTGTCATGTGACATGCTACAACCTTCTGTTATGTGACACGCTACAACCTTCTGTCATGTGACACGTTACAACCTTCTGTCATGTGACATGTTACAACCTTCTGTCATGTGACACGCTACAACCTTCTGTCATGTGACATGTTACAACCTTCTGTCATGTGACACGCTACAACCTTCTGTCATGTGACATGTTACAACCTTCTGTCATGTGACACGTTACAACCTGATGCCATGTGACACGTTACAACCTTCTGTTATGTGACACGTTACAACCTTCTGTCATGTGACACGTTACAACCTTCTGTCATGTGACACGTTACAACCTTCTGTCATGTGACACGTTACAACCTTCTGTCATGTGACATGCTACAACCTTCTGTCATGTGACACGTTACAACCTTCTGTCATGTGATATGTTATAACCTTCTGTCATGTGACACGCTACAACCTTCTGTCATGTGACATGCTACAACCTTCTGTCATGTGACACGTTACAACCTTCTGTCATGTGACACGTTACAACCTTCTGTCATGTGACACGTTACAACCTGATGCCATGTGACACGTTACAACCTTCTGTTATGTGACACGTTACAACCTTCTGTCATGTGACACGTTACAACCTTCTGTCATGTGACACGTTACAACCTTCTGTCATGTGACACGTTACAACCTTCTGTCATGTGACACGCTACAACCTTCTGTCATGTGACACGCTACAACCTTCTGTCATGTGACACGTTACAACCTTCTGTCATGTGACACGCTACAACCTTCTGTCATGTGACATGTTACAACCTTCTGTCATGTGACACGTTACAACCTTCTGTCATGTGACATGCTACAACCTTCTGTCATGTGACACGTTACAACCTTCTGTCATGTGACACGTTACAACCTTCTGTCATGTGACACGTTACAACCTTCTGTTATGTGACACGTTACAACCTTCTGTCATGTGACATGCTACAACCTTCTGTCATGTGACACGCTACAACCTTCTGTCATGTGACACGCGACAACCTTCTGTCATGTGACACGTTACAACCTTCTGTCATGTGACACGTTACAACCTTCTGTCATGTGACACGTTACAACCTTCTTTCATGTGACATGCTACAACCTTCTGTCATGTGACATGCTACAACCTTCTGTCATGTGACACGTTACAACCTTCTTTCATGTGACACGTTACAACCTTCTGTCATGTGACACGTTACAACCTTCTGTCATGTGACACGTTACAACCTTCTGTCATGTGACATGTTACAACCTTCTGTCATGTGACACGTTACAACCTTCTGTCATGTGACACGCTACAACCTGATGCAATGAACTAAAGTTTGTTTAGAAGCAGACGTGCAGTTGATATAAATCAGAGAGCTAACAGCTAACCGCTACCAGCGTACCTCTAGGGGTCAGAGGTCAGAGTTACACAACATGTATTATTGAGATGTTTAGAAATGTATAAATCTTACTTATGTCGAAGATCTATGGAGGACTGAAAATGACTTAAGTATAAATAAATAAATAAATAAATGCAGGAATAAATACAGGAATAAATAAATAAATGCTTAAATAAATGTATAAATAAATAAATGCAGTAATAAATAAATAAATGCTTAAATAAATGTATAAATAAATAAATAAATACAGGAATAAATAAATAAATGCTTAAATAAATGTATAAATAAATAAATACAGGAATATATCAATATAAGTTATACCTAAACAGGACATCATTAAATAAATCTATTTCTACATTTCTGTATTTATTCATTTATTTATGCCTGTATTTATGTGTCCACACGTATTTATACATTTATTTATGCCTTGTATTTCTGTGTCCTTGTATGCAAATGAGGTGGGGCGGTCTGAACCTCTGTCTAAAGCATGATTGGTCACAGGAGTGTGATCGCTCCTGCTATGTTGTGCTCTACTACTTCTGCCTTCACATGTTGTTGAAGTTGGCAAGCTCAGCTAACCGTTAGCAGAAGTCCTGATTTTCAACGCCCTGTCCGGCGTCCGGCGCAGCATCAAGCCGGACGCGTATTTGTCCTCCTTTTTGCAGACCTGCAAACTTGTCACCTTATGGCGAAATTCGCCGTTTTGAAATCAAAATATGTGAACTGGCCGGCCAGCGTTTCTGAGGTTGGAGTGGTCGTGATCTTCATAATAGAAGATCTTTGATGAGTCTTGGCCAATCAGCGTTAAGATGTCTCCAGCGCCGTTTCTCAATACGCTTCTTCTCTGTACTTGATGAGGAAACTCACAACTGAACGTTGATGTTCTCTGAATACTACTGTTGTTGAGTCACAACATGTACTTTTAGGATGTTTTCAGGCCAGAAGTTAGTTGTTTAAGCATCAAATCTGTGATCGGTTATTCAAGATTCAGCCGACTTAAAAAGATACGCCGACGAGTTGAGTTCCTGCTGAGGGACCGTGAGCTCCGCAGCACCGGGCCGTCAGCGCTGTGCTGCCCGGCGAGAGCAGCCTGATCCCGGCAGGACTTTTAGAAATGATCCGCTGATCCCTAGTGGTGCTCAACCTGCCCTTCTGCCCTGGATGAGAAAAGTGCCCCTTCTGCTGGAGCCCAATGTTTTTCTTCATTCATCAGTATTTAAGGATAAAAATGACTCTCTCTGTCATCAATTCCCCCCAAATGTGTTTGATATCTGACGGGGCATTTACTTGAGTTATTGTGAGAATTTCGCCCCGACAGGAGGAGGAGGGGGGCTCATGCAGCGCTGAGCGCTAAACGGGTGAAGCTACTTCTGCTCTGACCCGCAGCATCAGACAAACAGGTGATGACGTGTTTGTGCAATCCCCCGACGTTGTTTGGTGATAAATGAACCACAACATTAGCGCCGCTGAAAACATTACGTCGCAACTGGTCCGACGTTTCCTAAAAAATAAACAAACTAAAAACTCACGAAATCCGTGATTTCAAAGCCTTGTCCAGCTGTTTACTGACGTTTGTCATGTTTAATGAAGAGAGAGAGAGAGAGAGAGAGAGAGAGAGATCAAACGCTCTGCAAGAAGAAAGACTGGACCGCTCCACAGCCTACAAGCTAACTGATGGTGTAATTCACACAATAAGCATTGAGGTCTGAGGAGAAGTTTGCTGAAATATTTCAAGGTGCGTCAGAGAAGCTGTGACTAGCGGGGCTTTCAAACAGCCCGTCTCCGCATTAAATGGGTCGACGTAGTATTTGCAAAATCAATAAAAAGATTTAAAAAATAACACAAACACAAACTTGGATATGAAGGTAAGAGCCGCATGAAACCAGGCAAAGAGCCGCATGCGGCTCGGGAGCCGCGGGTTGGCCAGGCCTGCTCCAAGGAGATCAATTACAGTAAAAAGGGCTCACATCTCTCTTCACACTTAATAAAATCAAACTGCACCCCTCCTGTGCAATTATTCACAGCCTCACAAAATACTGCATAGTGTCCTCCTTTTTGGTGTTATGGATATGGTCACCCTAGCCTAGACAGCTTTTAGACTTCATCTACAGGGGCCATGTGAAGGGATCGATTGCTTCTGTCTGGCTCCCCTACTGACCAATCCTGTTTAACAATGAGGTTCAGACCGCCCCAGCTCATTTGCATACAAGGACACAGAAATACAGAAATAAATAAATGTATAAATACGTGTGGACACATAAATACAGGCATAAATAAATGAAGAAATACAGAAATGTAGAAATAGATTTATTTAATGATGTCCTGTTTAGGTATAACTTATATTTATATATTCCTGTATTTATTTATTTATTTATACATTTATTTAAGCATTTATTTATTTATTCCTGTATTTATTTATTTATGTATACATTTATTTAAGCATTTATTTATTTATTCCTGTATTTATTTATTTATTTATACATTTATTTAAGCATTAATTTATTTATTCCTGTATTTATTTATTTATACATTTATTTATTTATTCCTGTATTTATTCCTGCATTTATTTATTTATTTATTTATAATTAAGTCATTTACGGTCCTCCATAAAGATCAACAATCATTTTGTACGTTTCTTTTCATTCACATGTTTTTTTTGTCATAACAATAGAAACATTAGAAACAATAGATACATCTATTATCTTATCTTTACTTGAAGCTTAGTAAACATTTTTAAACGTCTTCATTATATTTTAAAACTCAGTGAAAACCTTCATTCAACACTTCCTGTTTCTGCTTTCAGGGACACTCGTTCGTCTTCCCCCCCACTCCGGATATTAAAGGAGCAACAGGACCACAAGGACGAGACGGAGAACATGTGAGTTGAGTCACTCAGACCGCATTAAAGGTCTTCTGCAGTTGTGTTTTCGTCAGGAACATTCCTAAAGACCAGGAGGGCTGCTCCTCAGTATCCCAGCATGCATTGCACATCAACCGGCGGTGATACAACTCATCTAAAAGTGGTTATGGTGTCCCATAAATACACTTCAGGGTAGTTCTAATGATGTGTAAATGATTATTATTGATATTCACACAGATTGAACACAGCGGGCTGCCGTAGTCTTTTTCTGATTGGCCGTCTGTGTTGCAGGGGCTGAATGGAGATCCAGGTGAACCAGGTCGGCCAGGAACACCAGGATCCGCTGGACTTCCTGTACGCTTCACATCCTAAACTTTCAAACATTCTTACAAATATTTGTCATCAATGGCACAACCAACTGACATTAGCTGTTTCTTTTTCATGTAGGGAAGTCCCGGGTTTCTGGGGTTACGCGGAGAAAAGGTGAAGAGCAGTAATGTGATTTTTCGGGATGTTCGGTTTGGATGCAGAGATTTGATGATTTGAGAGGCAACAAAGTAACTTTAACCTGAACAGGCTGAACTGACCTCAGAGCAGTTTGTGTCTTCAGTTCGGTTCAATATCCCCACATTGTAAATATTGTGCAAACAAGAATATTTCATTTAGTTTTCAAAAGATTTCATTTAGTTTGCAGAATATAATATCTTGTTCACAGAAGATAATAAAGAAATCCTCTCCGGACTTTGGAATCTCTTTATTTAACACGTAAATAAATGTATTGGTCAATAATCACAACTAATCTCTGATGATGCTGTGTTTTGTTTCAGGGTCAGGAAGGTCCGAGTCCAGTGATACCGGGTCCCCGTGGACAGAGGGTGAGCCTGATGCTAATGCTGATGCTAATGCTAATACCTAAATTATGAAGAAAAATACAATTACATCACTTTGTAAAACACACTGTGATTGTAATGTGAGGGAATAAAACATACATTCCTAACATATGCACAACCATCATCATCATCATCATCATCATCAGCAGCAGCTGTGTTTGGTTTCAGGGTGATCGCGGCCCACAAGGGATCCCTGGACAGAAAGGAATTAAATTGTATGCTGAAGGACCCAAAGAACTGAAGGTCTGTCTGTCTGCCTGTCTGTCTGTCTGTCTGCCTCACCAGCTATCTCTCTCTCTCTCTCTCTCTCTCTCTCTCTCTCTCTCTCTCTCTCTCTCTCTCTCTAGTGTCTCAACATCCCTTGGCCTGTTTTCACTGATATTTGTGTTGTTTTCAGGGAGAACCAGGAGAAGTTGGACTGAAAGGTTGTCTTGGACTTCGTGTAAGTCAAAGCTGTCTCTCAGTCCGACAACAGAGTTATAAATGTATCAAAGAAACAAACATAATGTTTATGGTTTTGATTGACTTTGTGTTATTATCAGAGATTCAGGCTGATGTGTGCATTTGTTTTCTCCTCCAGGGCGTGGCGGGGAAACCGGCGGTTAAAGGAGAAAAGGGCGGGCGAGGTGATCCTGGCTCACTAGTAAGAGAGAGAGACCCAAGTATTGAATTATGATAACATGAATCTATAATCTGAATGTATTCATCACTAACAGATTATCTGAAATTATTGTTATTTATTTAATTTGTGTTTGTGACCTGAACCTCATCAGAAACCTGGACAGATAAGATCCTGGTCTAACATTGGGGGCTTGGTGTTTGTGTTATAGGGTAAACCAGGGAAGGATGGAGTCCCTGGAGAGCTGGGAGACCAGGTAACATACTAAGATAAGAAGAACGCAAACAACCATATGTGATACGGTATAATATGGTACAATACAGTACAATACGATACGGTACGATACAATACAGTACGATAAGGTACTATACAGTATGATACGGTACGATACAGTACGATACGGTATGATACAATAAGATATGGTACGATACGATACAGTAAGATACAGAACGATAAGGTACAATAAGGTACGATACAGTACGATACAATACAGTACGATACAATATTGTACGATACAGTACATACAATACAGTACGCTACAATACAGTACAATACAGTACAATGCAGTACGATACAGTACGATACAATATAGTTTGATACAGTACGATACAATACCGTATGATACAATGCAGTACGATATAGTACGGTACAATACTGTACGATACAGTACGATACAATACGGTACGATACAATACGGTACGATACAGTACGATACAATACGATACGATATAAGGCAATACAATATGGTGCGATACAGTACGATATGATGCAATACAATATGGTAAGATACAGTACAGTACGGTATAATAGCATACAGTATGATACCGTACAATACGATACAATATGATACGATACAATACGATACGGTACGATACGGTACGATACAATACGATACGGTACGATACGGTACGATACAATACGATACGGTACAATACAATACGATACAATACAATACAATACAATACGATACAGTACAATTCAATACGATACGATACAATACAATATGCTACGCTACGATACAGTACGATACGATATAGTACTTTACAGTACGATACGAGACATTTCAAATCTCATAACCCATCAGTCTGATGATGATAAGCCTCTGGGGTCACATCTGAGCCAAGACTTCCTGTTCCGTGTGCTGCTCAGAGTTTACGGTCCGATTATGTACTCAGAGACGTGAGACTGGAGTTAGAGTTGATAGACAAAGTGTTTGTGTTATCTGAAACAAGAGGTGAGTAACAAAATAAAACAGGAAATAACGGACTGTTGAAATAAAAGAGACGTGACTGATTGAGCGGATTGTTTTTTAGGAATAATTATAAACCAATTAGAAGGCTCAAGTCGGCTCAAACTAAGCTCAGTGTCTTTGACCCCCAACACTTGGTGGTAGTTTGGCAGTCGTCCACTCATAAAGACGAGCTGTAGAACGATAACAACTTGAAATGAACTCAAGCTGTGTGTCTGCAGGGCGTTCCAGGGGATCGTGGGTTCTTCGGCCCTCCAGGTATCGAAGGAGCCACGGTGAGTGCTTTAAAAGGTACTTGAAGTATTCTTGTAGTTGTACACTCAGTACTGCCTCAGTGTTGATGGTGTTTTTCTATTACTTTTTTAGGGCGAGAAAGGTGAACGTGGTTCTCCAGGTCTTCCAGGAGAGGTGAGTAGAAGAAAACGTACACACAAAACAGTTCAGCTGTGTGATGAAATATTGATTAGACGGTTCAACAAATGTCTTCAAACCTGCAGGCGTCTGTCTTTAAAAGCGCAATGTATCTTTGATGATGACGCTGTGGTTCATACAGGAAGTGAACGATCAAATACGCTTCATCCTGTTTACTTATTTACCGTTAAAGTTGAATAAATAGATGAATCCTCTGCAGCTCATTTATTGGTCAGGAAACAGATGCTGTCAATAAGTTGATGATAATCAGAAACATGACTCAGACTGAAGAGCTCGTTCAGTTTAACCCTTTTATCAAAGCTTCAGCAGCTTCAGCATTTTGATCACTTTACGGCAGTTTGATCGCTTTACAGCAGTTTCATCACTTTACAACAGTTTTCAGCAACGTAACGTTCATAGTTTTCCAGCCGGTTTAACAGATTATTGAAAGTATTTCCAAGTTATAGCAACAGTTATTTACATGATCTGTGATTGTCTTCATGATCGTTTGTTCTCGTTCTTCACTTTAAATGTTGCCGCCGCAAGGAATTGTGGGTCGGCATTATCTCCTTTCCTTTTGTAAAGGCAGGTCTAGTGTTTCCTATGCTAAAGGAGCTTAGTTAGGAAGCATGGAAGCTCCTTTCCTTTCGTAAAGGCAGGTCTAGTGTTTCCTATGCTAAAGGAGCTTAGTTAGGAAGCATGGAAGCTCCTTTCCTTTCGTAAAGGCAGGTCTAGTGTTTCCTATGCTAAAGGAGCTAAGTTAGGAAGCATTGAAGCTCCTTTCCTTTCGTAAAGGCAGGTCTAGTGTTTCCTATGCTAAAGGGGCTAAGTTAGGAAGCATTGAAGCTCCTTTCCTTTGGTGAAGGAAGGTCCAGTGGTTCCTATGCTAAAGGAGCTAAGTTAGGAAGCATTGAAGCTCCTTTCCTTTGGTGAAGGAAGGTCTAGTGGTTCCTATGCTAAAGGAGCTAAGTTAGGAAGCATTGAAGCTCCTTTCCTTGACGTTTAGAGAATTCGACCGGCACTTATCATGGTACTTCAGGTACTTCAGGTCATTTCACTCAGTGAGGAAGGTTCCTCACCAGGAAGGACTATTCCACCTCTCCTTCAAAAGAAGTGGGCAGGGCAATAGCACTGGGGGCGGGGCCAACAGACGGTCAGTCTCCATGTTAAATATGTGTTTGTGTTTTTATCAGACGGACTTCATACACAGATTCCTGAAGGGCCAGCGTGGGGGCCTCGGGCCCCGCGGACCCCAAGGAGTCCAGGGAGAACAAGGTATGACAGAGATCAGCATTCAAACTTTAAATGAAAATGTAATAATTCTTAAACCTAGTTTTGTTGTTATTTACGGTCGGATGGTTTTCTCTGTATCGTAGTTTTCATTTTTACTGGTGAAAACTTTCACGTTAAACATAAAGATTTGATCAACACATCTGATGTTCGTTCAAAGATACAAAAAAGGGTTTGTTTACTTTCACGTTCGTCTTATTTATGATACAAATGGTTTATTCGTCTCTTTTATCCTCAACAGCACAGAAACGACATTCATGATAAAAGATCAAATAAAATCCTCAGAAGATGTTGTAGAATAAACTGATGAACGTTGTGAGGAAGAAGTCTAATGATGCTAAAGATTAGTTGATTTGTTTGTGTAAAAAAATATATTTGTATTCAGTTTTAAACAGATTCTGATAATGGATCAGTTTTTATTAATGATTGATGATAAATCAGCTTCAGTCATGTGACTTGATGGGTCACGTGATCCTCAGTCAGTAACGTTCTTTCTTTTTTTCAGGACTTATTGGTTTTCCGGGCCTGCAGGGCGAGCCAGGTACACAAATACTGTTATTGATGGTTAATGATCAGATAACGATCAATAACCAATCATCAGACGGTATTCAGTAAGATGTATTCACTTCAGACATGGTTGTAATTATAGCGATAGTTAGTTGATTACCCTTCCTCTTGTGTTAGCTTTCTGACAGCATCTCTTGTGTTAGCTTCCTGTTAGCATCTCTTGTGTTAGCTTTCTGTTAACATCTCTTGTGTTAGCTTTCTGTTAGCATCTCTTGTGTTAGCTTTCTGTTAGCATCACTTGTGTTAGCTTTCTGTTACCATCTCTTGTGTTAGCTTCCTGTTAGCATCTCTTGTGTTAGCTTTCTGTTAGCATCTCTCGTGTTAGCTTTCTGTTAGCATCTCTTGTGTTAGCTTTCTGTTAGCATCTCTTGTGTTAGCTTCCTGTTAGCATCTCTTGTGTTAGCTTTCTGTTAGCATCTCTTGTGTTAGCTTTCTGTTAGCATCTCTTGTGTTAACGGGTCGGTTTTGACCCATGTCTTAAATCAGCTGTAAAATACACTAAAAACAATTATCTATCATCCAATGTGTTTCTCATCTCTTGGTGACCTTGTTAGGCTTCCTTATCCATGAACATATTGTTTATGTGTTAATATTTTTGGTGTGGGCCTCTGGGGCTTTTCTTTGTCAGGATACCTCCATTTCAATTAAAGAAATGTTAAAATGAACCTCAAGAGAATCATATAAATAAATAAAAGGTTGTTGTGTTACCTGACTATTACTGAGGGGTAATAGAACACATCTCTTAAATACATCTGTTTTATTAATTTGTTCATTTTAATATTATTAACTATAGTAACATCTATGGTGTTACGGGTCAATTTCGACCCATATGTATTTACTTCAAGAAAAAGACTAAAAATGTTTTTTTCAGCAATAGAACTTTAATACAAACACAAAATGAAAAGCAGAACAAGTCATAACACAAATATAGATTTGTAAGGTCAAACAAACAACAACCAATCAACCAAATATTATTTTTATAACTGGGTCTAAACCGACCCTACAAAGGTCATCATTTCAACCAGAGCATTTTATAATTTAGTGAAAACTTTTGTTTTTGTTTCATTTTGTTGAAATAGAGGTTCCTGACAAAGCCTTGATGCAATAAACACATGTGTTGTTTTTCCTTCCAGGTTTGGCCACCACTGGTCCACCGGGCCCTGAGGGGCCGTCTGGCTCATCTGGACCCAAAGGAGAACCGGGAGAGCCGGGGCCCCTCATTGTTGGGCCCCCGGGAAAGACTGGAGGCCCAGGAGGTCGTGGAGTTGAAGGAGAACCGGGAGAACCAGGAATACCAGGTGATGGAGGGTTCATGGTCCAGGTTCTAAACCCTTTGGCGCGTTTATATTCTACAGTTTGTCTTCAGATCTCAATCAAAGATCTGATGGTCTGCATATTAAATATGAATGTAAATCTGTGACACTTGGTTTCATTAGAGAGTTCAACATGATCAAGAAGCTGCAGGAGAAAAGTTCCTGCTATTAATAATAATAATAATAATAATAATAATAATAATAATGTTGGAAACAACATATAAATGATCTAACAACACACTAGTCTAAATAATTAATAATACAATAGTCAAACAGAAAGAAGTTTTAATAAATAATGATAATGAGAAGAAGAAGAAGAAGAAGAAGAAGAAGAAGAAGCAGAAGGTTTATTTGTTAGAGTTGTGGAGTTCCTCAGGGAAGCGTCCCGGGGCCTTTAACTTTCTAATAAACGTGTTGGAAACGTAACGCTGAATGCTTTATGATGACTAAAAGCATAAAGAGGAAACGTGAGTCACTCTCACAGCTCCGGGTCAAGTTTCAATAAGGTCCCGTGGTTAGCCTAGCGTAGCTTAGCCTAGCCTAACTTAGCACCCAGACTGGAAGCTTAGGAGGGAGCTGATCATCAAAGGGAAAAACAACTCTGACGTCATTTCTTGTCTTCTCAATGTCAGACTTCCTGCCGGGAGACACGGGTCCTCCAGGAGCTCGAGGTCTGAAGGGCCCAGTGGGGTTCCCTGGGGTCCGAGGGGAGGAAGGACGGGCAGGTGAGCGTGGAGGGAGGGTCGCATGATGACGCCATGGTTCTGTGTTCTGCAGCTTTAACCAGAGCTGCACTCGGGTTAAAGCTGCAGAACACAGAACCAGACTAGTTATTACACCGTCACTGTAATAACTACACCATCATGTAATAACTACACCATCATGGTGTAATAATGATTGTTTCTGATTGTTTCTGCTCAGGTGAGAAGGGAGAGACGTGTTCGGTCTGTTCGCTGATTCCTGGCCCCGCGGGACCTCCAGGTAAACCAGGAGAGCCAGGTGAAGACGGGGCGACAGGTAAGAACCACACCAGACTCTGTGATGTTTTACTATTCATCAACAACAACTGATCCAGCATCAGGTCCTGATCCAGTATCAGGTTCTGATCCAGTATCAGGTCCTGATCCAGTATCAGGTCCTGATCCAACATCAAGTTCTTGTCCGTGATTTCCTTGTCTTTCCAGGATCTGTGGGTTTTCCAGGACACAAAGGTCACAAAGGGGTCAAAGGTGTCGGAGCACCAGCTGGTCCACAGGTGAGCTCACGGATCAGCTCATGAATAAATCAATATCAATAATATATAGGATGTAAACAACACAAAATAGGCTGTTATATCAAAACCACAATATCAGTATCTAAATATATATATATATATATATATATATATATATATATATATATATATATATATATATATATATGTGTGTGTACATAGATATATACATGTATCAGTATACCAATAGATTTACTATTATACACACAATAATACAAAGGCTTATCGTACTTAGCTTTAGCTCCACCCATAATTTCACAATATGACATAATTATAATATAGATAAAATCAATACCAACAAGTTAAAACTAAAAACTATCACATTCAAAGCTTAAAAGATGAAATCCTTCTCATCTTTAATTAAATGAACACATTATAATAATTTAACACAATCACGCTTTTGACTCTTTTACTGTCCAAGAAAACAGACAAATAAATAAAATATTGCTTCAGAAAATGGCTTCAAAACTAATTCCAGAATCAGTTTAATGAATGTTTCTGAACAACGTGTGTATAAATATGGAGTAAGGACCTTATAAATAAGGACTTTGTTTAATTCCAACACATGTATTGAAACATGAATTATGACCAATGACGATGCTGCTTATTTCTGTATTCAGGGGCCCTTTGGCCTCCCCGGACTCTCGGGGGCCCCGGGACCAGTTGGGGACCCTGGGATCATGCAGAGAATCGGGCAGAAGGGCTCAGAGGGGGACCGGGGCAGACCGGGACCGCCAGGCTCAGAGGGGAGAGACGGATCTCCAGGATCTACGGGACCGCAAGGGGTTCTGGGACAGAAAGGAAACCCGGTGAGTATCAGAACCCTCATCCAGAGAGACTAAGTCCAGATCAGTCCAGTTCAGACAGGTCCAGGATGTGGCTCCAGGGATCCGCTCCCCTCCAGGTCTGGGATCAGTTGCTGACAGTTTTTATTTCGAGAGCTAAAATGTTGAGACTGAAACTTAAAGCTGCTTCTCTTGGTTCGTTAGCTCCTCCCCCAGATCACAGGTGTGTCTTGTTTAGCTCCTCCCCTTTGCTACTCTGGTCTGTCCAGACCCAGACCGGCTCTAAGGGGGGTCAACCAAAACCAGGAAGACAACATGAGACTGCTTGTGTGTGTTTCTTCCCTCTTTATGAGAACACGTGTGATGTTCTGACCCAACGAGTCCAGTAGTCTCTTACGACCCGTCACACGGGAACTTCCTGGAGAGAGACCAGGATCATCTCTGTCTTTTTGTCTGCTCTCAGGGGCCTCTGGGGCCAAAAGGTGACAGGGGCCCGCTCGGGGAGATCGGCTTCAGAGGACCAACGGGACAGGTAGGGCCTCCAGGACCACCTGGAATTGGGAATCCAGGACCCCCGGGACCTACAGGCAATGTGGGAGTCATCGGACAGCGAGGAGATCCTGGGAAACCAGGTGAGTGTAGGGGCGGGGCTTAGGTGTGTTTGAGATGTTGGTTAGCATCGATGCTAATAGCATTTATTCTTTGAAAGAAGAGAAGATGTTTTCTCTCTTCAGTAAGAGTTTGATTGGCAGGCGGTTCATCCAGACGGGCTGAGTGAACTCTGTTTGTTCTTTCAGGTGAAAAAGGTTCTCCAGGTGAAATTACAACCTTTCCAGGAGATCGGGGACAGAAAGGAACGAAAGGTTTATCTGGAAACCCCGGACTTGAAGGTGAGACGGCTCTCCGGAAGCTTTTAGGGTCTCGTCCTTCTTTTAGAACCCAAACCTTCTGACTCACCTGTCTGTCTCTGCTGGTCTCAGGTATGACAGGGTTTCCAGGTGGTCCAGGATCTGTTGGTCCAAGGGGAGAAAAGGGAGATGAGGGATTTTCTGTCCAGGGGCCTCCAGGCTTCCCAGGGGTCAAAGGTTAGCCTTGGATAAAACCTCCAGCTGAGCGTTTAAAGAAGCAGAGAAATATCAGTAACACTTTTTTTCTGGCCCGGCTCAGGACTCAAGGGCCCCCCAGGAGCTCCAGGTGCACCAAGTTTTGGTATCAAAGGACGGGCGGGGCCATCAGGCTCCCCAGGGATGCCGGGTCCCAAGGTAACGTGGACTCGTACGACAGGAAGTCCTCAGCATGAAGAAAGTAAAGGTTCAGAGAAATGAGGTCTCATTAGAAAGTAGATCACACAGATGTCATCATGGTTATTATTGTTATTATTATTAATAATACTAATTGGTCAGAATAGAATAGTCACATGACATGAGGAAAAGCGTCATACGACTTCCTGTTGAGTTGGTGGGCGTGAACAGACGCCATGTTTCTCTTGCTGTGAGGGTTCACTTCCTGTCTGTGGTCACAGGGTAACAGAGGGATCGGTTTCCCAGGCCAGCAGGGCCAGTCCGGCCCTCACGGGGAAGATGGCCCCGTGGGGCCCCAAGGAAACCTCGGACCACAAGGATCGGATGGAGCTCCAGGACCTCCGGGACAAGATGGACCTCCTGGACCCAAAGGTACCTCGTTTAACATCTGATGGACCTGATGTTTGAAATCACCTGAAGTGAACTGACACTGTCTCTCAGGCCGTAGTGGTCTGGATGGTTTACCTGGTCCTGTTGGTCCCTTTGGACCGTGTTCACCTGGAGCTCCTGGACCTGAAGGCGAGCGAGGACAGACGGGCATCATCGGATTCACAGGTAACATCTCCGCAGATGGACGTAGAGTTTGTGTCCCTGAACCGAATCTTAAATCCACCTCATTATTGTCTTGCAGGGATGCGGGGCCCGAAGGGGGACAGGGGTGACCCCGGGCAGCCAGGCCTGGGGGCCTTAGGGCCTCAGGGGTCTTACGGGGTACCCGGGTTTGATGGAACTCCGGGGCCAGTAGGAGAAGTTGGACTGAAGGGCCGGAGAGGGGCCAATGGGGAGCCGGGAAGCACAGGTAAGAAGGTGTGGCCACACCTGCTCCACCCGGTACTCACTTTGAACAACAGAGCCGCCAGCGTGACATTCACACATGTGTGTTTTAGGCATCAGGGGAGACATGGGTCCTCCAGGGGCCCTCGGGGGTCCAGGGGACAATGGAAGACCAGGAGAGACTGGACGGACAGGACCGAAAGGTTTCAATCAATCAATCATTCAATCAATCAATCAATCAATCAATCAATCAGTGTCTGACTGTAACGGTCTATGACCTGTCTGTCTGTCAGGTCAGACGGCTGTAGACGGGGTCAGCGGTTCTCAGGGGTCTCAGGGGCCCCAGGGGGACAGAGGAGAAACTGGACCAAAAGGATTTCCGACAGCCGTGGAAGTGTATGGAGACCCTGGAGACCCCGGAGACTCCGGTACTCTATCCCGATCTATATGAAAGGAGTCAGGCCCCATTACGTTAGCTTAGCTTAGCATAAAGACTCCAGGTGTGTTGCACTAGCTGTCTGTGACTCTTCTGACTGCTTCCTGTCTCACCCTTAGGCTACACAGGTCTCACTGGTGGCAAAGGAGAAGGGGGACCCCTGGGGCCACAGGGCCTCGACGGGAGAACCGGTAGACCCGGAGACGGAGGACCGCAAGGTGACCACAACTAACTGAAAACGCTGTTTGTTTGTTGTTAGCCGTATCTACTCGTCCTCGAGTGACGAGTTCTTGTTTACCATCAAATCATAATTATGGAGCTGATGATGAATGTGTGCGTCTGTCAGGACCTCCTGGAGACACCGGCAGAGCTGGAGAGGGAGGTCCTCCTGGTCCTTGTGGACTCAACGGCAACCAGGGAGAGATGGGCAGGCCAGGTAGGGTTCAACACAAACATTTTTATATATATATATATATATATATATATATATATATATATATATATATATATATATATACATACACTAAACAATAAACATGAGCATTAAAGATGGTGAAAGAACAACGTTCAATGATCTCCATCTTAACGTTTCTCCTGCTGATTTCTGTCCAGGCTTTAAAGGAGACAAAGGTTGTTCAGGGCCTTGTGGGGAACCTGGATCAGAAGGAAGACCAGGACCAGGAGGACTCAAAGGTGCTAAAGGAGAGTCAAGTCCACCTGGACCTGGATCTAAAGGACCTCCAGGAGAGAAGGTACCACACACATAACACATGAATGTCCAGGTGCTTTTACCTGATATCCTTGTATGCAGATGACGTTCTGCTTTACTTGGCCGTCTGTGGCCCAGAGTCTTCACCAGTTGTGCCTCCGCCATCTTTGTTCATGATTGTTTCTGTTTCTTCTTCTGTTGTGAATTTAAAAGCTCCTTTAAGAATAAAGTGTCCTCCTCTCAGGGAAATCCAGGATATTCAGGAGCACCAGGTATAAAGGGAGAACCAGGGGTTATTGGAAGCGTTGGTCCCCCAGGAGCATGTGGCCCCTGTGGCCCCAAAGGACTTTCTGGACCCCCAGGATGCAGAGGTATGATCCATCTCCTGATGTACAGTAGCTTTTTAGAGCTTTCCTTCTGAAAACAACATAATCTGTGTCCTCATCAGGTCCTCCTGGGACTCCTGGGGGAAAGGGTTGTGATGGTCCATCGGGGAAGAATGGCCCTCCAGGACCTACCGGCCTCACAGGTACACAAACCAGAGTAGTACTAATGCCATCAGTACTACAGTACTAATACATGTCTGTCTTTCCTCTCAGTCGACTAATTAGGAATTTCATTTTCAGGGAACAAGGGGGCTCCTGGAGATCCTGGTCCAGCTGGTTCCAGAGGAAACCAGGGACAGGACGGGATACCTGGACCTCCTGGAGAGAAGGGAGCAATGGGAGGTAGGAGACTTGAGTCTGATTGGATCCTGATCAGCCGTTTAGGTTTCAGATCCAGCTCATGAACCGACAGATGGTGGTCTGACCGGCTGCTTTGGTTTTCTCTCCCCAGCTCCTGGAATCGGGCCCCGGGGCCCAGACGGGAAGACAGGTCCACCTGGTGAGTCCTCAGGTGTGATTTTGAGTTTAGTTCTGGCTGAATTGAAGAAGAGGAACTACAACACACTTCCCCCCTCCTCTGGTCTCCTCAGGGTACACCGGGGAGCAGGGTCCTCCTGGTGTCTGTGGTCCACCTGGTCCCCATGGTCCTGGGGGAAACCCAGGCTGTCCTGGTCCTCCTGGACCTCCTGGTACTCCTGGTTGTGTTGGCAGGGATGGAGTCTGTATTGAAGGAAGCAAAGGAGAAAATGGACTCCCTGGAAGACGAGGACCAAAAGGTAACGAGACGTCGAGATAATAAATAAAACAACAAGCTTTTGATCTTGTTTAAATTCCTCTGAGCACTATTACACATGTTATAACTATTGGATGAGCACTAATACACATGTTATAACTATTGGATGAGCACTATTACACATGTTATAACTATTGGATGAGCATTATTACACATGTTATAACTATTGGATGAGCACTAATACACATGTTATAACTATTGTACTATTGTAATCATAAATCATCCGCATACAACGATGGGTAAACTATTTCCAACTAGATCCCTGAACATGATACGAGGCTCTAAATGAAGTCTCTCTCACTGTAGGTCCGGCAGGCTTCCGGGGTCCTCCTGGTCCTCCAGGTCCTGGTTTTAAAGGAGAGAAGGGATCTAAAGGAGCAACAGGTTTCCAAGGACCACCTGGTTACCCTGGTGACTCTGGTCCTGGGGGAAAACCGGTCAGAATCACTATTTGGGCTTTAATATCAAAGTCTGTCAGCGTGGATGTGGTTCACTAATAAATCTCTGTGTCTCAGCTGATGTCAGACCTCATATCTCAGACTGGAAGCATCTGATAGAAACATCTGAGAGACGGGATTTAAAACAGCTGTTGTTGTTGACAGGGTGAAGACAGACCACCAGGCCCTCAAGGACTTGAAGGCCAGATGGGAGCCACTGGTGTCACTGGACCTGCCGGTAAGAACCAGTACACTGACCAGTATTATATACATATTTGTCTGAAGGTGAAGTGAATCTCTCTGTTTTTATTGGACGCTGGGCTCCCCTTGTGTGTTTCAGGTATGAAGGGGGACGAGGGACCGCCAGGGTTTGTTGGCCCAGCAGGACCTCCAGGACCACCTGGGAGGAGAGGTACCACAGTGGCATCACACAATACTGCTCAGTACTGCTAACTGATACTAATACGATAATGTACTGCATCTGTACTGAATGCTGTATACTTGTTGAAGTACCAAATGTAGTACTGCATACTGCCCCCTGCAGGCCAGAGGGGTAAGGATGTAACCAGGGAAGTGGTGCTGCTGCCAGGAGACCAAGGCTCACCTGGAGCCCCAGGACTCAAAGGAGAAAAGGGACCCCCAGGGGCCCAAGGGATACCCGGAGGTCCAGGTGAGACTGGAAGACTAGTTCGGTCTCAACCTTCAGTCTTTAGGCGTGAGCGGGTATAAATGTTGTTTGAGGCACAAACATAGATTTTCAGAAGCAGTGCTGTGTTTTGCAGGTTTGAAGGGATTCAGTGGGCCGGCTGGTGGACGAGGACAAGGTGGCCGTCCTGGATCGATGGGGGATCAGGGAGACCAGGGTCTCCTTGGATCAAAAGGTAAGAACTCATCTGAGTCCTGAGTACCTTCACTCTTTAGTTTCCTGAAAGAATCTAATTCAAAACCCTGGAAACTGTAAGTACGTGAGTATGAAAGTATGGAGAGCATACAGAGCAGCAGAGTGAGGCTTCCTCCATCTGGACCCCGTCTTCATCAGAACCGGTCTGTGTTGGCAGGTGCTGCAGGTGCTGCAGGTGCGCTCGGTGCTAAAGGTGTTCGGGGTCGATCGGGTCCCTGCAGCAACGCGCCGGAGAACGACGGCTTCATGTTCACCAGACACAGCCAGAGCCTCATCGTCCCAGAATGCCCTGCAGGGTCTACTGAGATGTACAGCGGGTACTCGCTGCTGTTCATCAACGGAAACAACCGAGCTCACGGACAAGACCTGGGTAACCAAGAGCACCAAGCACAGATGTAGAGCTCGAGAGAAACAAGTACAGATGTAGAGCTCAAGAGCACTAAGTAGAGATGTAGAGTCAAGAGAAACAAGTACAGATGTAGAGCATGACGTACTGAAGTAGAGCATTAAGTACTGAAGTAGAGCATTACGTACTAAAGTAGAGCATTACGTACTGAAGTAGAGCATTACGTACTAAAGTAGAGCATTAAGTACTGAAGTAGAGCATTAAGTACTGAAGTAGAGCATTAAGTACTGAAGTAGAGCATTACGTACTGAAGTAGAGCATTAAGTACTGAAGTAGAGCATTACGTACTAAAGTAGAGCATTAAGTACTGAAGTAGAGCATTAAGTACTGAAGTAGAGCATTAAGTACTGAAGTAGAGCATTACGTACTGAAGTAGAGCATTACGTACTGAAGTAGAGCATTACGTACTGAAGTAGAGCATTAAGTACTGAAGTAGAGCATTACGTACTGAAGTAGAGCATTAAGTACTGAAGTAGAGCATTAAGTACTGAAGTAGAGCATTACGTACTGAAGTAGAGCATTAAGTACTGAAGTAGAGCATTAAGTACTGAAGTAGAGCATTACGTACTGAAGTAGAGCATTAAGTACTGAAGTAGAGCATTAAGTACTGAAGTAGAGCATTACGTACTGAAGTAGAGCATTAAGTACTGAAGTAGAGCATTAAGTACTGAAGTAGAGCATTAAGTACTGAAGTAGAGCATTACGTACTGAAGTAGAGCATTAAGTACTGAAGTAGAGCATTAAGTACTGAAGTAGAGCATTAAGTACTGAAGTAGAGCATTACGTACTGAAGTAGAGCATTACGTACTGAAGTAGAGCATTAAGTACTGAAGTAGAGCATTAAGTACTGAAGTAGAGCATTAAGTACTGAAGTAGAGCATTAAGTACTGAAGTAGAGCATGACGTACTGAAGTAGAGCATTACGTACTGAAGTAGAGCATTAAGTACTGAAGTAGAGCATTAAGTACTGAAGTAGAGCATTACGT
>JBAMJR010000468.1:192500-212500 GCA_038501785.1 Myoxocephalus aenaeus | reverse complement strand
GACGCATTCAGGTACTACACCTGTAGGGACGCGTTCAGGTACCACACCTGTAGGGACGCGTTCAGGTACCACACCTGTAGGGACGCGTTCAGGTACTACACCTGTAGGGACGCGTTCAGGTACCACACCTGTAGGGACGCGTTCAGGTACTACATCTGTAGGGACGCGTTCAGGTACTACACCTGTAGGGACGTGTACAGGTACGCGCACCTGTAGGGACGCGTTCAGGTACACGCACCTATAGGGACGCGTTCAGGTACGCGCACCTGTAGGGACGCGTTCAGGTACACGCACCTGTAGGGACGCGTTCAGGTACGCTGCACCTGTAGGGACGCATTCAGGTACGCCACCTGTAGGGACGCGTTCAGGTACTACATCTGTAGGGACGCGTTCAGGTACTACATCTGTAGGGACGCGTTCTGGTACCACACCTGTAGGGACGCGTTCAGGTACCACACCTGTAGGGACGCGTTCTGGTACCACACCTATAGGGACGCGTTCAGGTACCACACCTGTAGGGACGCGTTCAGGTACTACATCTGTAGGGACGCGTTCAGGTACCACACCTGTAGGGACGCGTTCAGGTACTACATCTGTAGGGACGCGTTCAGGTACCACACCTGTAGGGACGCGTTCAGGTACTACATCTGTAGGGATGCGTTCAGGTACCACATCTGTAGGGACGCGTTCAGGTACCACACCTGTAGGGACGCGTTCAGGTACTACATCTGTAGGGACGCGTTCAGGTACCACACCTGTAGGGACGCGTTCAGGTACTACATCTGTAGGGACGCGTTCAGGTACCACACCTGTAGGGACGCGTTCAGGTACTACATCTGTAGGGACGCGTTCAGGTACTACATCTGTAGGGACGCGTTCAGGTACCACACCTGTAGGGACGCGTTCAGGTACTACATCTGTAGGGACGCGTTCAGGTACTACACCTGTAGGGACGTGTTCAGGTACGCGCACCTGTAGGGACGCGTTCAGGTACGCGCACCTGTAGGGACGCGTTCAGGTACGCGCACCTGTAGGGACGCGTTCAAGTACACGCACCTGTAGGGACGCGTTCAGGTACGCTGCACCTGTAGGGACGCATTCAGGTACGCCGCACCTGTGGGGACACATTCAGGTACTACACCTGTAGGGACGCGTTCAGGTACGCCGCACCTGTGGGGACGCATTCAGGTACTACACCTGTAGAGACGCGTTCAGGTACACTACACCTGTAGGGACGCGTTCAGGTACGCCGCATCTGTAGGGACGCGTTCAGGTACTACACCTGTAGGGACGCGTTCAGGTACTACATCTGTAGGGACGCGTTCAGGTACTACATCTGTAGGGACGCGTTCAGGTACTACACCTGTAGGGACGCGTTCAGGTACCACACCTGTAGGGACGCGTTCAGGTACTACATCTGTAGGGACGCGTTCAGGTACTACATCTGTAGGGACGCGTTCAGGTACTACACCTGTAGGGACGTGTTCAGGTACGCGCACCTGTAGGGACGCGTTCAGGTACACGCACCTGTAGGGACGCGTTCAGGTACGCGCACCTGTAGGGACGCATTCAGGTATGCCGCACCTGTGGGGACGCATTCAGGTACTACACCTGTAGGGACGCGTTCAGGTACCACACCTGTAGGGACGCGTTCAGGTACCACACCTGTAGGGACGCGTTCAGGTACTACACCTGTAGGGACGCGTTCAGGTACACGCACCTGTAGGGACGCGTTCAGGTACGCTGCACCTGTAGGGACGCATTCAGGTACGCCGCACCTGTGGTGACACATTCAGGTACTACACCTGTAGGGACGCGTTCAGGTACGCCGCACCTGTGGGGACGCATTCAGGTACTACACCTGTAGGGACGCGTTCAGGTACTACACCTGTGGGGACGCGTTCAGGTACACTACACCTGTAGGGACGTGTTCAGGTACGCTACACCTGTAGAGACGCGTTCAGGTACACTACACCTGTAGGGACGCGTTCAGGTACGCCGCATCTGTAGGGACGCGTTCAGGTACACCGCACCTGTAGAGACGCGTTCAGGTACACTTCACCTGTAGGGACGCGTTCAGGTACGCCGCATCTGTAGGGATGCGTTCAGGTACACTACACCTGTAGGGACATGTTCAGGTACACTGCACCTGTAGGGACACATTCAGGTACACTACACCTGTAGGGACGCGTTCAGGTACACTGCACCTGTAGGGACGCGTTCAGGTACGCGCACCTGTAGGGACACGTTCAGGTACACTACACCTGTAGGGATGCGTTCAGGTACGCCGCATCTGTAGGGACACGTTCAGGTACGCTACACCTGTAGGGACGCGTTCAGGTACACTACACCTGTAGGGACGCGTTCAGGTACGCTGCACCTGTAGGGACACGTTCAGGTACACCACATCTGTAGGGATGCGTTCAGGTACGCCGCACCTGTAGGGACGCGTTCAGGTACGCTGCACCTGTAGGGACACGTTCAGGTACACCACATCTGTAGGGACGCGTTCAGGTACACTACACCTGTAGGGACGCGTTCAGGTACACTACACCTGTAGGGACACGTTCAGGTACACGCACCTGTAGGGACGCGTTCAGGTACACTGCACCTGTAGGGACACATTCAGGTACGCTACACCTGTAGGGACATGTTCAGGTACACTGCACCTGTAGGGACGCGTTCAGGTACGCTACACCTGTAGGGACACATTCTGGTACACTACACCTGTAGGGACATGTTCAGGTACACTACACCTGTAGGGACATGTTCAGGTACACTGCACCTGTAGGGACGCGTTCAGGTACGCTACACCTGTAGGGACACATTCTGGTACACTACACCTGTAGGGACATTTTCAGGTACACTGCACCTGTAGGGACGCGTTTAGGTACACTGCACCTGTAGGGACATGTTCAGGTACACTACACCTGTAGGGACATGTTCAGGTACACTACACCTGTAGGGACATGTTCAGGTACACTGCACCTGTAGGGACGCGTTTAGGTACACTGCACCTGTAGGGACACGTTCAGGTACACTACACCTGTAGGGACATGTTCAGGTACACGCACCTGTAGGGACACATTCAGGTACACTACACCTGTAGGGACACGTTCAGGTACACTACACCTGTAGGGACACATTCAGGTACACTACACCTGTAGGGACGCGTTCAGGTACACGCACCTGTAGGGACACATTCAGGTACACTACACCTGTAGGGACATGTTCAGGTACACTACACCTGTAGGGACATGTTCAGGTACACTGCACCTGTAGGGACGCGTTTAGGTACACTGCACCTGTAGGGACACGTTCAGGTACACTACACCTGTAGGGACATGTTCAGGTACACGCACCTGTAGGGACACATTCAGGTACACTACACCTGTAGGGACACGTTCAGGTACACTACACCTGTAGGGACACATTCAGGTACACTACACCTGTAGGGACGCGTTCAGGTACACGCACCTGTAGGGACACATTCAGGTACACTACACCTGTAGGGACGCGTTCAGGTACACGCACCTGTAGGGATGCGTTCAAGAAAACCAAACAAATAAATTCTGAAATTAAGTTATGTCTGATAAAATGGAATGAATGTACCTGAATGACATGACATGCTTATGTTTGTATCCGAATCCATTATTTCCTTTAAATAATGTTTTATCAATTCATGACATATATAATTGAATTATATAAAACCTATTCAGTTTAAATATATTTTCAGTTCCTTCAAATAAAAAAATGAGCCTCATTCGTCATTGACCATATATACAGTATATGTATGTAAGACATACCCCTGCAGTCCTCCTTCACACCAGCAGGGGGCAGCGTGTGTTCAGAAAGCAGCCGAGGAGTTCATGGATGTGAGGAACTGAACAGAAGAAGCAGAATAGTTGAACCTCAGAGATGCTTCTAGAAAGAGTCGCTGTCTGAACGTTAGCTGCCTCCTGATTGGCTCCTGGAATGAAGCCTCCTGATTGGCTCCTGGAATGAAGCCTCCTGATTGGCTCCTTCTCTTCACAGCAAACCCAAGCCTCAGACGGACGAAGGAGACTTCCCAGCTCTCATCAGCCGCTGTGGAGTCTGCATGAAGCAGCTGTGATTACTACTGGTACTACTACTGGTACTACTACTGGTACTACTGGTACTACAGATACTAGTGCTACTGCAGATACTACTACTGGTACTACAGATACTACTACTGGTACTACTACTTTAAATACTACCACTGCTAAAGCTACTGATACTCATACTACTGAGAACAGGTCTACTTCTGCTCCGCTGTACTCAAACTAACAGCCCTTCTACTACAAATACTACTTTAAGTGTTACTACTACTACTACTACTACTAGTTACAACCTCCAAATACTGCTACTATGACTGCCGTAAGCATGGATACTTCTAGCACTACTGCTACTTCAACTAGTACTCACAGCTAGTACTGCAGAAGTACTGCTTCTGGTACTACTTAATGTTCTGATATATGAAATGTTCACAGTTAGGAGTAGTTCTAGTACTAGGTGTAGGTATAGTACTAATACTACTCTCATCAGTAGTACTGTTGCTACTATTACTGTATGTACCACTGCTAGTACTACTAATACAGCAGCACTAATACCACTAATACTACTACGATGGCTGGAGCTGCAGTACCTCCTTCTGCCAGAGGGGGCGGAGCTGAAACACCACAGAAGAAGAAGAAGCGGAGGTCTTCCAATAGAGATACAAGTTTAATACCTTTTTATTTTCTGCTCGGCAAAGGACACCGCAGCTCTCTGATTGGACGATTCAAACAGCAAAGCATTCTGGGAGTCGCAGTCGCCTTCTACCAAAAAGTTGTTCCGGAAAACATTTTCTTTAATATTCTTTTTTAAACGCTGATAGTAAACATGAGATATTAAGTCGTTATCACCTTTAGGGGCGCTCTCGTTGTACATACTCGTCTCCTGTCGTTCAATATCACCGATATGATAACATTTTGTTTTGTGAAAATGCTTGTTGAGTTTTAATAAAACATGTTTTACAGAAGTCACTTCCTGTTTCCTGTTTTCAAATCTCGTGAAATCAAGTGTTACCGGACGGGTTCTCCTCATTTACAATCAGAATATTGACCTGAATGGTTTTACAGAGGTTCCTTAATCTATATTGAATATACGTTTACTATATCATTGCTATATTATTTATTAATTTACTATACAGTATATTGCTCGTGACATTATTACATATGAATATTATTGTGTGACCATTTTAAACAGCAGCTGAAACCTTTTATTGGACTTTGTTAATGAGGCTTGTGCTTTGTTTTGTTTAACAAATATAGATCAATGACATGATACGCAGATAAATATTGATTGAAACGTGTTTAAGATTCTTCATTAATTTGAATGCTCTTTGTTTTTATATTTTTAGGCATCTGGTGTCTTTTAATGATCTAATCTCATGGTCTATTTGTTTAAATGTGTTACAGTTTTTTCTGAATGCTTAAACACTAACAGTGATTCTTGAAGCACGATTTCTGAAACCATTAACACTTTTACCAAGTGTGCCAAACACGGTCTCTGCTTTACACTCAGTTTATAATTTAAAACACACTTCTAGCAAAGCTGTAAACATTGGTCTCTACATTGCTACACTATTTTGCCAATTGCTTTTCCACATTGACACATTTTAGATCATGAGTTCACTTACACATCAGAGCTTGAAATAGGCCACAGGTAAACATCTGGTTTGGACAACAATGGAGGCCAATATTGGACAGAGAGTAAGAGGGGTGAGAATTAGAGGAGGACGAGGACGTGAAGAAGTAAGAGGAGGAGGAGGAGGAGGAGGAAGAGGTGAAGTAGGACAGGGAAGAAGAAGAGGAAGGGGAAGAAGAAGAGGAAGGGGAAGAGGAAGAGGAAGGGGAGTCAGGAACACAATAACTGATGAGATCAGAGCGCCTGTGGTTGACCATGTTGTCAACCATGGGATGACCATGAGGGAGGTTGCGCAACGGGTTCAACCAAATCTGAGCCGCTACACTGTTGCAGGTATCATCTGAGAACCGGTCAGTAACTGTGAGTGCTGTAGACTTCCTGGTACAGTAATATGTACTGCACTTTCATAATGAGAAGGATCTATCACTAAAACCATTTACGTAAACACCGTGCCATCATCGACGTCCCGGGACAACGTGGTGGCAACATAACAATGTGTGCGGCTGTCAGTCAACACGGCGTCCTTCACCATCGTGCGATCCTCGGCCCATACAACACTGCACACATTGTCACTTTTCTGGACACCCTCCACAATGGACTAATTCCCAATGACCAGGGAGCAGCTCAGGTACCTTATCATCTGGGACCATGTTAGTTTCCACCGGGCTGCTCTGGTCTGCAATTGGTTCACAGGTCACCCACTTGTCATGGCCTCAATCTCCCCCATACTCTCCGTTCTTGAATCCTATTGAGGAATTCTTCTCTGCGTGGCGTTGGAAGCTGTATGAGCGCCAGCCCCACCAGCGCATACCCCTTCTGCAGGCAATGGAGGAGGCTTGTGGCGACATGGGTCAGGGGTCATGGGCTGGATACGGCCCTCCAGGCGATGCTCTCCACGCTGCCGAGCTCAGGACAGCATCGCCTGTGATGGAGAGGAAGTCTTATGGCCAGACCACAAAGAAGGAGAGATGTTGCCTATTTTTTTCTGCTCTTTTTTTTTCTAACACAAATGTTATTGTTTTCTTCTACTGCGCTTTAGTTTGTTGTTTGAGTGTTAGGAACACAAATTAAACTTTTCTTATTTGTACGCATTTGGATACCTGTGTGTGTGTGTGTGTGTGTGTGTGTGTGTGTGTGTGTGTGTGTGTGTGTGTGTGTGTGTGTTTACTACACAGAAAAAGCAAAAGTGTTTCTCATTCATACTATCAGTGCGTAGTTGTGCTTCATGTGTTTATTCAATGATGTTTGTGTTACTGTATTGACGCAAAAACAAATGTTTTTCAAAGAGTTTGAAGAGTTTTGCAATAATTGTTTGCTTTTGCAAGAGATATGTAATGTTTTGCTGGTTTGGTGTGAGGTTTTGTGGTTAGTGTGTAGAGTTTTGCAAAAATAGCCGATAGTTTCAAAGATAGTGCCTAAGCAATCAGAAAAGCTGTAAACATTGGTTTTACAGCTCTCATGAAGCTACGACAACCAATGTGATGTCATCTGTAGTTTTCCCATGAAATACATGTGAACTGTGAAAACAGAAGTAACCCATGAACCAGGAAGTAACCTGTTATCCAGGAAGTAAACCATGAACCAGGAAGTAACCTGTTATCCAGGAAGTAAACCATGAACCAGGAAGTAACCTGTTATCCAGGAAGTAAACCATGAACCAGGAAGTAACCTGTTATCCAGGAAGTAAACCATGAACCAGGAAGTAACCTGTTATCCAGGAAGTAAACCATGAACCAGGAAGTAACCTGTTATCCAGGAAGTAAACCATGAACCAGGAAGTAACCTGTTATCCAGGAAGTAAACCGTAAACAAGGGGTACATCCCAAATCTCTAAACTGCATCCCCGTTTCCCTCACTTGCGTCCTTTCCTTGCGTCTTAGTCCCTCCCACCAGGGATACATGGAGAGATGCAAGGAAACCAAGCGAGGAGAGAGGACACAAGGAAACCAAGCGAGGAGAGAGGACACAAGGAAACCAAGCGAGGAGAGAGGACACAAGGAAACCAAGCGAGGAGAGAGGACGCGAGGAAATATGTTTTAAGAGACATGAGACGTCCTTTCCTCTGAAGCGTCACGTGAAGCGACGTCGGTTTATGATGACTGACGACTGACATCTGATCACAGCTGATCACATCTGATCACAGCTGATCACATCTGATCTCATCTGATCACAGCTGATCTCATCTGATCAGCTTCAGTCGCTTTAACAGCTGATGAGTTTTGTCTGGAGAGTTTTAGCGAACATTCCAATAAAAATACACTTACAATATTGATAAAGATGATCGTATGTTTTCAGTTGATTTAATGGTGTTAAACTACTACTTATATTAATAAAGACAAAGTTATGATGTCAGAGTGGAGATGTTTTCTCTGTCGTCTGTTACCGTTTAATAAACTGCATTGAGTATTTATATACTGTGATGTGTATTTATACACAGTGTGAGTATTTATATACTGTGATGTGTATTTATACACAGTGTGAGTATTTATATACTGTGATGTGTATTTATACACAGTGTGAGTATTTATATACTGTGATGTGTCCTGCTTATACGAGCAGGATCCATTTCTACCGGCGGAATGCGTCTTATTTATTTATTTATTTATTATTTATTATTTACGTCGGTATGTTTTGAAATTCTGATTGTGACATCATTATAAAATAACCCACAATATAAATATAGTTTCTCTTCATTACGTGTTGTAAAGTGTTTCCTCTCTCCAGCTCTCTGATTTTAATTACATACATAATACAAGTTATTGAGGGAAACAACAGATCAAATCTTTGAAGACATGTTTGTGGTCCTTTTGTTGTTCAGACCTACTATGAACATATTTTAACCAGATGGTGAATAAGAAAACAGATTTAATATATAGCTTGAGTTTAATCTGTGATCGTCTCTGGTATTAAACTCCAGCATCAGTCACTCAGCTGCAGCGTCCAATCACAGAACAGATGAGCAGTGAGGGGGCGTGTCCAGCGTTAAAACACTTCCTGGAAGCCTGCTCTCGGGGCTCCTCCTCCTCCTCCTCCTCCGAGCCGAATAAAAGCTTTGGGACGGCCGTCAAGATGGCGGCGCAGAACCACTTCCGGTTCAATCGAGGAGCGAGGAAACGACAATTTAGAGACTTGGGATGCACCCATAGAAGTAAACCGTGAACCAGGAAGTAAACGTGAAACAGGAAATAAACCATGAACAAGGAAGTACCCTGTGAACCAGGAAGTAAACCGCAAACCAGTAAATAAACCATGAACCAAAAAGTAACCTGTTAACCAGGAAGTACACCGTGAACAAGGAAGTACCCCTTGAAACAGGAAGTAAACTGTGAACCAGGAAGTAACCTTTTAACCAAGAAGTAAACCGTGAAACAGGAAGTAAACTGTGAACCAGGAAGTAACCTTTTAACCAGGAAGTAAACTGTGAACCAGGAAGTAACCTTTTAACCAGGAAGTAAACCGTGAAACAGGAAGTTACCGTCTCGGCCAGGAGACCATTGGTCAAACGCTCGCTACGAGTGGCAGATAAAAAAGCCCCGCATGAAGAATCTGATTGAAGTGAACCCAGAAGTGCTGTTCTACGCATTACAGGAAGTTAGCCGCTAGTTAGCAATGCGGATACAGCGCTTAAAGACCGAGGATTGTTTTCCTTCATGTTCCATGTCATCTTCCTCTAAAAGCGCTCCGAATGTGTTGAGTGAAGCGTGGCTGTGTTGGTTATGTTTCTATGATGAATACATTGAAGGATATCTTGTGAATCTGCAGGTTGTCTTCTTTATATAAAGCCGTTGGGTTCGTCTGTAGCATGAAGCTAACAATGAAGCTAACAACAACACGAGCCACAAAGCTGCCGTGGTCGGACTTTTTAAAAGATATTAATATTGATATTTGCTCATTCATAACTGGTGTTTGAGTTGTGTTTGGATGTACATATTTGTGTAGCCCAGACTCTGCTGTTTAATCTTAATTATGTGCAACCTCATTATGTTCATGATATCTTCTGTGATCAGTCCGACATGAAGAACGCTTCCATGTTTAGAAGGTTAGCTTCTGTCTCAACTCCTTTAAGACTGTAGGAACACGTGTGTAATCACTTTGAGTATATATAGTTATATATACTTTGAATATATAAAGTTTATTCTTGTTATAATATATAATAAAATATATTATAAATTCAAATTAAGTCAAAATCTTCCGAATTCAATGTTTTTACTACAAATTCCCTCTTTGTGAACAGACAGTTTCATGATGAACGGCAGCAAGAACAAGATGAAATATGGCTCAATAATTATAATCATATTTTATTGCCTTTTATTTATAAATATGCCTTCTTGATGCATGAGAGTGAGTTTAGTCAGATTAATCTGTGAGCTGGAGTAAAGTAATGTGTAGTAACATTTTAAGATAAACATGATTTAAATAGTTTATTAATGTGTAGTAATAATTAAAAGAGAAACATTTAAATACAGTTTATTAATGTGTAGTAATATTTAAAAGAGAAACATTTAAATAACGGTTTCCTGGAAACGTTTTTTTTTAGTTCAAAGAGAAATAATTTCCATGTTGGACTCAGTGACTCAGAGTGGAAACACACACACACACACACAAACACACACACACACACACACACACACACACACACACACACACACACACACACACACACTGAACACACAAACACACACACACACACACTGAACACATCACGGGGGGAGTGTGTGTCATCACTCTCCCATCATGCCCCTGAGTGTGTGTGTGTGTGTGTGTGTGTGTGTGTGTGTGTGTGTGTGTGTGTGTGCGTGTTCATACCAGCGGCTCCTCAGCAACCAGCTGCTAATGTGTTTATTAGCGTTCTGAGAAAGTGATGCAGACGAGGGTGAAGAGGAAAGATGATTTGTTTGAGCAGCAGACGGCGGCTTTTGTTCTCAGAGGAAGAAAAGTGGTCGAAAGCTCAGGAAGACCCCCGAAAGAGGATGTAGATATGTATTACATATATCCATACGTAAGATTTGAAAAGACCTTGCGTGTGAAAGCAAGAGGACGTGGACCGATTCCACTCAATACAATTATAATGAAACAACAACATGCAACACAGGACCGAGTGGCGTTAATGTCCCACAATGCAACAGTCACAACAGACTTATCCTCAAACGTGAGATTTCATTATATTTGTTTGTACAGACAAAAAATCCCAAATCCCAAAGTCTCTTTAGAGGGATTTAAAATCTGTACACATAAAACACCAGAAGGACAATACATGTCATGTGACTAGAAGTACAATACATGTCATGTGACTAGAAGGACAATACATGTCATGAGACCAGAAGGACAATACATGTCATGTGACTAGAAGGACAATACATGTCATGTGACTAGAAGTACAATACATGTCATGAGACTAGAAGGACAATACATGTCATGAGACCAGAAGGACAATACATGTCATGTGACTAGAAGTACAATACATGTCATGTGACTAGAAGGACAATACATGTCATGTGACTAGAAGGACAATACATGTCATGTGACTAGAAGGACAATACATGTCATGTGACTAGAAGGACAATACATGTCATGAGACTAGAAGTACAATACATGTCATGTGACTAGAAGGACAATACATGTCATGTGACTAGAAGGACAATACATGTCATGTGACTAGAAGGACAATACATGTCATGTGACTAGAAGGACAATACATGTCATGTGACTAGAAGTACAATACATGTCATGTGACTAGAAGGACAATACATGTTATGAGACCAGAAGGACAATACATGTCATGTGACCAGAAGGACAATACATGTTATGAGACCAGAAGGACAATACATGTTATGAGACCAGAAGTACAATACATGTCATGTGACCAGAAGGACAATACATGTCATGTGACTAGAAGTACAATACATGTCATGTGACCAGAAGTACAATACATGTCATGTGACTAGAAGTACAATACATGTAATGTGACCAGAAGGACAATACATGTCATGTGACCAGAAGTACAATACATGTCATGTGACTAGAAGTACAATACATGTCATGTGACCAGAAGGACAATACATGTCATGTGACTAGAAGGACAATACATGTCATGTGACTAGAAGGACAATACATGTCATGTGACTAGAAGGACAATACATGTCATGAGACCAGAAGGACAATACATGTCATGAGACCAGAAGGACAATACATGTCATGTGACCAGAAGGACAATACATGTCATGTGACCAGAAGGACAATACATGTCATGAAACCAGAAGGACAATACATGTCATGAGACCAGAAGGACAATACATGTCATGTGACCAGAAGGACAATACATGTCATGTGACCAGAAGAACAATACATGTCATGTGACCAGAAGGACAATACATGTCATGTGACCAGAAGGACAATACATGTCATGAGACCAGAAGGACAATACATGTCATGTGACTAGAAGGACAATACATGTCATGTGACCAGAAGAACAATACATGTCATGTGACCAGAAGGACAATACATGTCATGTGACCAGAAGGACAATACATGTCATGTGACCAGAAGGACAATACATGTCATGTGACCAGAAGGACAATACATGTCATGTGACCAGAAGGACAATACATGTCATGTGACCAGAAGGACAATACATGTCATGTGACCAGAAGGACAATACATGTCATGTGACCAGAAGGACAATACATGTCATGAAACCAGAAGGACAATACATGTCATGTGACCAGAAGGACAATACATGTCATGTGACCAGAAGGACAATACATGTCATGAAACCAGAAGGACAATACATGTCATGAAACCAGAAGGACAATACATGTCATGTGACCAGAAGGACAATACATGTCATGTGACCAGAAGGACAATACATGTCATGTGACCAGAAGGACAATACATGTCATGTGACCAGAAGGACAATACATGTCATGTGACTAGAAGGACAATACATGTCATGTGACTAGAAGGACAATACATGTCATGTGACTAGAAGTACAATACATGTCATGTGACTAGAAGGACAATACATGTTATGAGACCAGAAGGACAATACATGTTATGAGACCAGAAGGACAATACATGTTATGAGACCAGAAGTACAATACATGTCATGTGACCAGAAGTACAATAGATGTCATGTGACTAGAAGTACAATACATGTAATGTGACCAGAAGGACAATACATGTCATGTGACCAGAAGTACAATACATGTCATGTGACTAGAAGTACAATACATGTCATGTGACCAGAAGTACAATACATGTCATGAGACTAGAAGGACAATACATGTCATGTGACCAGAAGGACAATACATGTCATGTGACCAGAAGAACAATACATGTCATGTGACCAGAAGGACAATACATGTCATGTGACCAGAAGGACAATACATGTCATGAGACCAGAAGGACAATACATGTCATGTGACTAGAAGGACAATACATGTCATGAGACCAGAAGGACAATACATGTCATGTGACCAGAAGGACAATACATGTCATGTGACCAGAAGAACAATACATGTCATGTGACCAGAAGGACAATACATGTCATGTGACCAGAAGGACAATACATGTCATGAGACCAGAAGGACAATACATGTCATGTGACCAGAAGAACAATACATGTCATGTGACCAGAAGGACAATACATGTCATGTGACCAGAAGGACAATACATGTCATGTGACCAGAAGGACAATACATGTCATGTGACTAGAAGGACAATACATGTCATGTGACCAGAAGGACAATACATGTCATGTGACCAGAAGGACAATACATGTCATGTGACTAGAAGGACAATACATGTCATGTGACCAGAAGAACAATACATGTCATGTGACCAGAAGGACAATACATGTCATGTGACTAGAAGGACAATACATGTCATGTGACCAGAAGGACAATACATGTCATGTGACCAGAAGGACAATACATGTCATGAGACTAGAAGTACAATACATGTCATGTGACCAGAAGGACAATACATGTCATGAGACTAGAAGGACAATACATGTCATGTGACTAGAAGTACAATACATGTCATGAGACCAGAAGGACAATACATGTTATGTGACCAGAAGTACAATACATGTCATGAGACCAGAAGGACAATACATGTCATGTGACCAGAAGGACAATACATGTCATGAGACTAGAAGGACAATACATGTTATGAGACTAGAAGTACAATACATGTCATGTGACCAGAAGGACAATACATGTCATGAGACTAGAAGTACAATACATGTCATGAGACCAGAAGGACAATACATGTCATGTGACCAGAAGGACAATACATGTCATGAGACTAGAAGGACAATACATGTCATGAGACCAGAAGGACAATACATGTCATGTGACTAGAAGGACAATACATGTCATGTGACCAGAAGGACAATACATGTCATGTGACTAGAAGGACAATACATGTCATGTGACCAGAAGAACAATACATGTCATGTGACCAGAAGGACAATACATGTCATGTGACTAGAAGGACAATACATGTCATGTGACCAGAAGGACAATACATGTCATGTGACCAGAAGGACAATACATGTCATGAGACTAGAAGTACAATACATGTCATGTGACCAGAAGGACAATACATGTCATGAGACTAGAAGGACAATACATGTCATGTGACTAGAAGTACAATACATGTCATGAGACCAGAAGGACAATACATGTTATGTGACCAGAAGTACAATACATGTCATGAGACCAGAAGGACAATACATGTCATGTGACCAGAAGGACAATACATGTCATGAGACTAGAAGGACAATACATGTTATGAGACTAGAAGTACAATACATGTCATGTGACCAGAAGGACAATACATGTCATGAGACTAGAAGTACAATACATGTCATGAGACCAGAAGGACAATACATGTCATGTGACCAGAAGGACAATACATGTCATGAGACTAGAAGGACAATACATGTCATGAGACTAGAAGTACAATACATGTCATGAGACCAGAAGGACAATACATGTTATGTGACTAGAAGTACAATACATGTCATGAGACCAGAAGGACAATACATGTCATGTGACTAGAAGGACAACACATGTCATGTGACTAGAAGTACAATAGATGTCATGTGACCAGAAGGACAATACATGTCATGTGACCAGAAGGACAATACATGTCATGTGACTAGAAGAACAATACATGTCATGTGACCAGAAGGACAATACATGTCATGAGACCAGAAGGACAATACATGTCATGAGACCAGAAGGACAATACATGTTATGTGACTAGAAGGACAATACATGTCATGTGACCAGAAGGACAATACATGTCATGTGACCAGAAGGACAATACATGTCATGAGACCAGAAGGACAATACATGTCATGTGACCAGAAGGACAATACATGTCATGTGACTAGAAGGACAATACATGTCATGTGACCAGAAGAACAATACATGTCATGTGACCAGAAGGACAATACATGTCATGTGACTAGAAGGACAATACATGTCATGTGACCAGAAGGACAATACATGTCATGAGACCAGAAGTACAATACATGTTATGAGACTAGAAGTACAATACATGTCATGAGACTAGAAGGACAATACATGTCATGTGACCAGAAGGACAATACATGTCATGTGACCAGAAGGACAATACATGTCATGAGACTAGAAGTACAATACATGTCATGAGACCAGAAGGACAATACATGTTTTGAGACTAGAAGTACAATACATGTCATGTGACCAGAAGGACAATACATGTTATGAGACTAGAAGTACAATACATGTCATGTGACCAGAAGGACAATACATGTCATGTGACCAGAAGGACAATACATGTCATGAGACTAGAAGTACAATACATGTCATGAGACCAGAAGGACAATACATGTCATGAGACCAGAAGGACAATACATGTCATGTGACTAGAAGGACAATACATGTCATGAGACTAGAAGTACAATACATGTCATGAGACCAGAAGGACAATACATGTCATGAGACTAGAAGTACAATACATGTCATGTGACCAGAAGGACAATACATGTCATGTGACTAGAAGGACAATACATGTCATGAGACTAGAAGTACAATACATGTCATGAGACCAGAAGGACAATACATGTCATGTGACTAGAAGGACAATACATGTCATGAGACTAGAAGTACAATACATGTCATGAGACCAGAAGGACAATACATGTCATGAGACTAGAAGTACAATACATGTCATGTGACCAGAAGGACAATACATGTCATGTGACTAGAAGGACAATACATGTCATGAGACTAGAAGTACAATACATGTCATGTGACCAGAAGGACAATACATGTCATGAGACCAGAAGGACAATACATGTCATGAGACTAGAAGGACAATACATGTCATGTGACCAGAAGGACAATACATGTCATGTGACCAGAAGGACAATACATGTCATGAGACTAGAAGGACAATACATGTCATGTGACCAGAAGGACAATACATGTCATGTGACCAGAAGGACAATACATGTCATGTGACCAGAAGGACAATATATGTCATGTGACCAGAAGGACAATACATGTCATGTGACCAGAAGGACAATACATGTCATGTGACCAGAAGGACAATACATGTCATGAGACTAGAAGGACAATACATGTCATGAGACCAGAAGGACAATACATGTCATGAGACCAGAAGGACAATACATGTCATGTGACTAGAAGGACAATACATGTCATGAGACTAGAAGTACAATACATGTCATGAGACCAGAAGGACAATACATGTCATGAGACTAGAAGTACAATACATGTCATGTGACCAGAAGGACAATACATGTCATGTGACTAGAAGGACAATACATGTCATGAGACTAGAAGTACAATACATGTCATGAGACCAGAAGGACAATACATGTCATGTGACTAGAAGGACAATACATGTCATGAGACTAGAAGTACAATACATGTCATGAGACCAGAAGGACAATACATGTCATGAGACTAGAAGTACAATACATGTCATGTGACCAGAAGGACAATACATGTCATGTGACTAGAAGGACAATACATGTCATGAGACTAGAAGTACAATACATGTCATGTGACCAGAAGGACAATACATGTCATGAGACCAGAAGGACAATACATGTCATGAGACTAGAAGGACAATACATGTCATGTGACCAGAAGGACAATACATGTCATGTGACCAGAAGGACAATACATGTCATGAGACTAGAAGGACAATACATGTCATGTGACCAGAAGGACAATACATGTCATGTGACCAGAAGGACAATACATGTCATGTGACCAGAAGGACAATATATGTCATGTGACCAGAAGGACAATACATGTCATGTGACCAGAAGGACAATACATGTCATGTGACCAGAAGGACAATACATGTCATGAGACTAGAAGGACAATACATGTCATGTGACTAGAAGTACAATAAAGTTGTCTCCTCAAGAGTGAGACGTTTGTCTCTTCAGTAGTGAGACGTTTGTCTCCTCAGGAGTGAGATGTTTGTCTCTTCAGGAGTGAGAAGTTTGTCTCTTCAGGAGTGAGACGCTTGTCTCTTCTTGAGTGAGACGCTTGTCTCCTCAGGAGTGAGACGCTTGTCTCTTCAGGAGTGAGACATTTGTCTCTTCAGTAGTGAGACACTTGTCTCTTCAGGAGTGAGACGTTTGTCTCCTCAGGAGTGAGATGTTTGTCTCTTCAGGAGTGAGAAGTTTGTCTCTTCAGGAGTGAGACACTTGTCTCTTCAGGAGTGAGACGCTTGTCTCTTCTTGAGTGAGACGCTTGTCTCCTCAGGTGTGAGACGTTTGTCTCTTCTTGAGTGAGACGCTTGTCTCCTCAGGAGTGAGACGTTTGTCTCTTCTTGAGTGAGACGCTTGTCTCCTCAGGAGTGAGACGTTTGTCTCTTCTTGAGTGAGACGCTTGTCTCTTCTTGAGTGAGACGCTTGTCTCCTCAGGAGTGAGACGTTTGTCTCTTCTTGAGTGAGACGCTTGTCTCCTCAGGAGTGAGACGTTTGTCTCTTCTTGAGTGAGACGCTTGTCTCTTCTTGAGTGAGATGCTTGTCTCTTCTTGAGTGAGACACTTGTCTCCTCAGGAGTGAGACGCTTGTCTCTTCTTGAGTGAGACACTTGTCTCTTCTTGAGTGAGACACTTGTCTCTTCTTGAGTGAGACGCTTGTCTCTTCTTGAGTGAGACGCTTGTCTCCTCAGGAGTGAGACGCTTGTCTCTTCTTGAGTGAGACACTTGTCTCTTCTTGAGTGAGACACTTGTCTCCTCAGGAGTGAGACGCTTGTCTCTTCAGGAGTGAGACACTTGTCTCCTCAGGAGTGAGACGCTTGTCTCCTCAGGAGTGAGACGCTTGTCTCTTCTTGAGTGAGACACTTGTCTCTTCTTGAGTGAGACACTTGTCTCCTCAGGAGTGAGACGCTTGTCTCTTCTTGAGTGAGACGCTTGTCTCCTCAGGAGTGAGACGTTTGTCTCTTCAGGAGTGAGACATTTGTCTCTTCAGTAGTGAGACGTTTGTCTCCTCAGGAGTGAGATGTTTGTCTCTTCAGGAGTGAGAAGTTTGTCTCTTCAGGAGTGAGACATTTGTCTCTTCAGTAGTGAGACGTTTGTCTCCTCAGGAGTGAGATGTTTGTCTCTTCAGGAGTGAGACGCTTGTCTCTTCAGGAGTGAGACGCTTGTCTCTTCTTGAGTGAGACGCTTGTCTCTTCTTGAGTGAGACACTTGTCTCCTCAGGAGTGAGACACTTGTCTCCTCAGGAGTGAGACGTTTGTCTCTTCTTGAGTGAGACGCTTGTCTCTTCAGGAGTGAGACGCTTGTCTCTTCTTGAGTGAGACGCTTGTCTCTTCTTGAGTGAGACACTTGTCTCCTCAGGAGTGAGACGCTTGTCTCTTCTTGAGTGAGACGCTTGTCTCTTCTTGAGTGAGACACTTGTCTCCTCAGGAGTGAGACGCTTGTCTCTTCTTGAGTGAGACACTTGTCTCCTCAGGAGTGAGACACTTGTCTCTTCTTGAGTGAGACGCTTGTCTCCTCAGGAGTGAGACGTTTGTCTCTTCTTGAGTGAGACGCTTGTCTCTTCAGGAGTGAGACGCTTGTCTCTTCTTGAGTGAGACGCTTGTCTCTTCTTGAGTGAGACACTTGTCTCTTCAGGAGTGAGACGCTTGTCTCTTCAGGAGTGAGACGCTTGTCTCTTCTTGAGTGAGACGCTTGTCTCTTCTTGAGTGAGACACTTGTCTCCTCAGGAGTGAGACACTTGTCTCCTCAGGAGTGAGACGTTTGTCTCTTCTTGAGTGAGACGCTTGTCTCTTCAGGAGTGAGACGCTTGTCTCTTCTTGAGTGAGACGCTTGTCTCTTCTTGAGTGAGACACTTGTCTCCTCAGGAGTGAGACGCTTGTCTCTTCTTGAGTGAGACGCTTGTCTCTTCTTGAGTGAGACGCTTGTCTCCTCAGGAGTGAGACGCTTGTCTCTTCTTGAGTGAGACACTTGTCTCCTCAGGAGTGAGACACTTGTCTCTTCTTGAGTGAGACGCTTGTCTCCTCAGGAGTGAGACGTTTGTCTCTTCTTGAGTGAGACGCTTGTCTCTTCTTGAGTGAGACGCTTGTCTCTTCTTGAGTGAGACACTTGTCTCCTCAGGAGTGAGACGCTTGTCTCTTCTTGAGTGAGACGCTTGTCTCTTCTTGAGTGAGACGCTTGTCTCCTCAGGAGTGAGACGTTTGTCTCCTCAGGTGAGTCCCACCTTCAGTTCCCTGTTGATAGATACCAGTAATGTCCCTGTGGTTGACCTCAGAGCGACGCTGCGCTGCTCCATGACCTCTGACCTCTGAGTCGTGCTCAGGACTTCCTGTGAGTGTTTGCTGAGCGCTGCGTGGGCGCCGCTGCCTCTTTGTTTAATGAGATATCAGCGAGCTCTAATGAAGTCTGCTAATCCTCTGAGCGCTCCGTTAATTCCTCTCTCTGCTGCCGCTGATAGTTTGCTTCTTTTATTGTTTTATTGTTTAGAGTCCATGAGGACTAATGGAGGTTTGTTTGACTTGGATGTCGGCGTGCCTCCGTCTCCTCGCAGCCCGCCAGCTGCCAATCACGAGCAGACCTGCAGGAGGAGGAGCCTGCTGGCTTCAAAAGGAGCAGCATCCAGAGGACCAGGACCAGAGACCAGAACCAGCAGCACCAGTAGCACCAGCAGCAGACACCAGACCAGCAGACAGTGGGAACTCTTCTTTCTACTTCCTTCTTCTTCGTTGGTCTTTTCCTTCCCGGCGCTCCTCCTGTAAACCTTCTTCTTC
>JBAMJR010000468.1:177500-187500 GCA_038501785.1 Myoxocephalus aenaeus | reverse complement strand
CCTCAGTTTCTGTCTGTTTCGAGTTTAGGTGGGAAAATGTTGTCTAGAACCAAACAAGAACAAGATTCTAATTACTAGAAATGAACTATTACTAGCACCAAACTCTACCAACTAAAACCAAACTCTACCATCAAGAACCAAACTCTACCAACTAGAACCAAACTCTACCATCTAGAACCAAACTATACCAACTAGAACCAAACTCTACCATCAAGAACCAAACTCTACCAACTAGAACCAAACTCTACCATCTAGAACCAAACTCTACCAACTAAAACCAAACTATACCATCTAGCACCAAACTCTACCAACTAAAACCAAACTATACCATCTAGCACCAAACTCTACCATCAAGAACCAAACTCTACCAACTAGAACCAAACTCTACCATCTAGAACCAAACTCTACCAACTAGAACCAAACTCTACCATCAAGAACCAAACTCTACCAACTAGAACCAAACTCTACCATCAAGAACCAAACTCTACCAACTAGAACCAAACTCTACCAACTAGAACCAAACTCTACCATCAAGAACCAAACTCTACCAACTAGAACCAAACTCTACCATCTAGAACCAAACTCTACCATCTAGAACCAAACTCTACCAACTAGAACCAAACTCTACCATCAAGAACCAAACTCTACCATCAAGAACCAAACTCTACCATCAAGAACCAAACTCTACCAACTAGAACCAAACTCTACCATCTAGCACCAAACTCTACCATCAAGAACCAAACTCTACCAACTAGAACCAAACTCTACCATCAAGAACCAAACTCTACCAACTAGAACCAAACTCTACCATCAAGAACCAAACTCTACCAACTAGAACCAAACTCTACCATCAAGAACCAAACTCTACCAACTAGAACCAAACTCTACCATCAAGAACCAAACTCTACCAACTAGAACCAAACTCTACCATCAAGAACCAAACTCTACCAACTAGAACCAAACTCTACCATCTAGAACCAAACTCTACCAACTAGAACCAAACTCTACCATCTAGAACCAAACTCTACCATCAAGAACCAAACTCTACCAACTAGAACCAAACTATACCATCTAGAACCAAACTATACCATCAAGAACCAAACTCTACCAACTAGAACCAAACTATACCAACTAGAACCAAACTATACCATCTAGCACCAAACTCTACCATCAAGAACCAAACTCTACCAACTAGAACCAAACTCTACCATCTAGAACCAAACTATACCATCTAGCACCAAACTCTACCATCAAGAACCAAACTCTACCAACTAGAACCAAACTCTACCATCTAGAACCAAACTCTACCATCTAGAACCAAACTCTACCATCTAGAACCAAACTCTACCAACTAGAACCAAACTCTACCATCTAGAACCAAACTCTACCATCAAGAACCAAACTCTACCATCTAGAACCAAACTATACCATCTAGCACCAAACTCTACCATCAAGAACCAAACTCTACCAACTAGAACCAAACTCTACCATCTAGAACCAAACTCTACCAACTAGAACCAAACTCTACCATCTAGAACCAAACTCTACCATCAAGAACCAAACTCTACCATCAAGAACCAAACTCTACCATCTAGCACCAAACTCTACCATGAGAGTCAAACTCTACCATCAAGAACCAAACTCTACCAACTAGAACCAAACTCTACCATCTAGAACCAAACTCTACCATCTAGAACCAAACTCTACCATCAAGAACCAAACTCTACCAACTAGAACCAAACTATACCATCTAGCACCAAACTCTACCATGAGAGTCAAACTCTACCATCAAGAACCCAAATTTACCATCAAGAACCAAACTCTACCATGAGAACCAAACTATATCATCTGGAACCAAACTCTACCATCTAGATCCAAACTCTACCATCTAGAACCAAACTATACCATCTAGATCCAAGCTCTACCATCTAGAACCAAACTCTACCATCTAGATCCAAGCTCTACCATCTAGAACCAAACTCTACCATCTAGATCCAAGCTCTACCATCTAGAACCAAACTCTACCATCTAGATCCAAGCTCTACCAACTAGAACCAAACTCTACCATCTAGATCCAAGCTCTACCATCTAGAACCAAACTCTACCATGAGAACCAAACTCTTCGGTCCAGAACCAAACTCGACAGACCAGAAAACTGTTATTATCAGAACTAGGATCCCAGTTTAGTCCAGGTCTGGGTCTATAGACTCTGGACTGAACCTTTGTGAGGTTCTCTGAGAGTTCCTGCTCAGATGAACTGATACTGAGAGGAAGGAAACAGACACTTGTTTTTATTATTCGATTTGGTTCTTGACTTCCTGTCTGAGCTTGATCAGCGGTCCGGTGACGTGGTGAGTTCCGATGATCCTACGCACAAACACGACGTGAGAACAGGAGAAACAATGAGGAGCCGCCGAGACATCTGTGGGCAAAGATAAAAGGCTCAATAACCATTCAGCTGTGTGTGTGTGTGTGTGTGTGTGTGTGTGTGTGTGTGTGTGTGTGTGTGTGTGTGTGTGTGTGTGTGTGTGTGTGTGTGTGTGTGTGTGTGTGTGTGTGTGTGTGTGTGCGTGTGTGTGCGTGTGTGTGTGTGTGTGTGTGTGTGGCAGCAGGACGACCAACAGCTGGCGTCAAAACAGCGACAGACTCCGCCCACTCAAAAAAAAAAAAAAAAGGAAATTACCTAAAGTTTTCAATCTGGAGTTATTTTATTCTCTGAACGTTTCACATGTATCAACAGTTTGAATCAAAGAAGTCAGAAGTCTAGGCCTCGGGAACAGAAGACAACCACAAAGAGACACGAAACAACCACAGAAAGACACGAAACGACTACAAAGAGACACAGAACAACTACAAAGAGACACAGAACGACTACAAAGAGACACGAAACGACTACAAAGAGACACAGAACAACTACAAAGAGACACAGAACGACTACAAAGAGACACGAAACGACTACAAAGAGACACAGAACGACTACAAAGAGACACGAAACAACTACAAAGAGACACAGAACGACTACAAAGAGACACAGAACGACTACAAAGAGACACGAAACGACTACAAAGAGACACAGAACGACTACAAAGAGACACAGAACGACTACAAAGAGACACAGAACGACTACAAAGAGACACAGAACGACTACAAAGAGACACGAAACGACTACAAAGAGACACAGAACAACTACAAAGAGACACAGAACGACTACAAAGAGACACAGAACGACTACAAAGAGACACGAAACGACTACAAAGAGACACAGAACGACTACAAAGAGACACGAAACGACTACAAAGAGACACAGAACAACTACAAAGAGACACAAAACGACTACAAAGAGACACAGAACGACTACAAAGAGACACAGAACAACTACAAAGAGACACAAAACGACTACAAAGAGACACAGAACAACTACAAAGAGACACAGAACGACTACAAAGAGACACAGAACGACTACAAATAAACACAAAACAACTACAAAGAGACACAAAACGACTACAAAGAGACACAAAAATAGTTCTTCATAAATAAAAGCAGGTCAGAATTAAAGTCATGTAGTCTGATGGATTTGATGAACAAGTGTAACGCGGGGACCCGGTCGGGGACCCGGTCTGGGCTCCTAGCGGCCCTGTGGGGGTCCGCCAGCCTCCAGCTGAGAAACTGAAGGAAGCAGCAGGAAGGAAAGGAAAGTGTTTAAACGGCTCATTTCACTAAAGCGGGAGGCGGTGGAGCCATCATCATCATCATCATCATCATCACTCACCCCCCCTCTACAGACGTCAGCCGGCTGTATATAAGAGCCGCTCTCTCACGGGACAGACCCAGAAGATCCTGAGACCTGCAGACCTGCAGACCCACAGACAGACCCACAGACAGGTGATGAAGATGATGAAGATGGGCTCCTCCTCGCGCCTCCTGCTGCTCCTCCTCTCCCTCAGCGCCTCCTTCAGCTGCGTCTCCGCCGCGCAGAGAGACTCCAAACTACAGCTGCTGCTGCACCGGACCCCCATGCTGGGAGACAGACAGGTGAGACAGGACCTGAGACAGGACCTGAGACCAGGACCTGAGACCAGGACCTGAGACAGGACCTGAGACCAGGACCTGAGACAGGACCGGAGACAGGACCTGAGACAGGACCTGAGACAGGACCTGAGACCAGGACCTGAGACCAGGACCTGAGACAGGACCTGAGACAGGACCGGAGACAGGACCGGAGACAGGACCTGAGACCAGGACCTGAGACAGGACCTGAGACAGGACCTGAGACCAGGACCTGAGACCAGGACCTGAGACAGGACCTGAGACAGGACCGGAGACAGGACCGGAGACAGGACCTGAGACAGGACCTGAGACAGGACCTGAGACCAGGACCTGAGACAGGACCTGAGACAGGACCTGAGACCAGGACCTGAGACAGGACCTGAGACAGGACCTGAGACCAGGACCTGAGACAGGACCTGAGACAGGACCGGAGACCAGGACCTGAGACAGGACCTGAGACAGGACCTGAGACCAGGACCTGAGACAGGACCTGAGACAGGACCGGAGACAGGACCTGAGACCAGGACCTGAGACAGGACCTGAGACAGGACCTGAGACAGGACCTGAGACAGGACCGGAGACCAGGACCTGAGACAGGACCTGAGACAGGACCTGAGACCAGGACCTGAGACAGGACCTGAGACAGGACCGGAGACCAGGACCTGAGACAGGACCTGAGACAGGACCTGAGACCAGGACCTGAGACAGGACCTGAGACCAGGACCTGAGACAGGACCTGAGACAGGACCTGAGACCAGGACCTGAGACAGGACCTGAGACAGGACCTGAGACAGGACCTGAGACCAGGACCTGAGACAGGACCTGAGACCAGGACCTGAGACAGGACCTGAGACAGGACCTGAGACCAGGACCTGAGACAGGACCGGAGACAGGACCTGAGACAGGACCTGAGACAGGACCTGAGACAGGACCGGAGACCAGGACCTGAGACCAGGACCTGAGACAGGACCTGAGACAGGACCTGAGACAGGACCTGAGACCAGGACCTGAGACAGGACCTGAGACAGGACCTGAGACAGGACCTGAAACCAGGACCTGAGACAGGACCTGAGACCAGGACCTGAGACAGGACCTGAGACAGGACCTGAGACAGGACCGGAGACCAGGACCTGAGACAGGACCTGAGACAGGACCTGAGACCAGGACCTGAGACCAGGACCTGAGACAGGACCTGAGACAGGACCTGAGACCAGGACCTGAGACAGGACCTGAGACAGGACCTGAGACAGGACCGGAGACCAGGACCTGAGACAGGACCTGAGACAGGACCTGAGACCAGGACCTGAGACCAGGACCTGAGACAGGACCTGAGACAGGACCTGAGACCAGGACCTGAGACCAGGACCTGAGACAGGACCTGAGACCAGGACCTGAGACAGGACCTGAGACAGGACCTGAGACCAGGACCTGAGACAGGACCTGAGACAGGACCTGAGACCAGGACCTGAGACAGGACCTGAGAACAGGACCTGAGAACAGGACCTGAGACCAGGACCTGAGACCAGGACCTGAGACAGGACCTGAGACAGGACCTGAGACAGGACCTGAGACCAGGACCTGAGACCAGGACCTGAGACAGGACCTGAGACCAGGACCTGAGACAGGACCTGAGACCAGGACCTGAGACCAGGACCTGAGACAGGACCTGAGACAGGACCTGAGACCAGGACCTGAGACAGGACCTGAGACAGGACCGGAGACCAGGACCTGAGACAGGACCTGAGACCAGGACCTGAGACAGGACCTGAGACCAGGACCTGAGACAGGACCTGAGACCAGGACCTGAGACCAGGACCTGAGACAGGACCTGAGACAGGACCTGAGACAGGGAGACAGACAGGTGAGAGAGAGAGAGAGAGAGAGAGAGAGAGAGAGAGAGAGGGGGAGAGAGAGAGAGAGAGAGAGAGAGAGAGAGAGAGAGAGAGAGAGAGAGAGACATTCCTTTAATCAAACTTAATCATTTAAATGTTCAAACTTTCTAAATCAGATTTTTTTTGTCGTTTTTTTCTTGTTAAAAAATGTTTCAGCTGCTAAAATAATAACTTCAAGGTTTTGAAAACAAAAGGTCAGAACCTGAAGAATGAAACCACGAAAACAATGAAATCGTTATTGTTTTGTTATTTTAATGTTTTCAGTGTTTTGATTATTTTTAAATATATCAGATGAATTAATACATAACTAATGATATCAGTCAGTAGGAAGTGGAAATATTAAATATTTAAGATGATGGGATTTAATAATTAAAATATATTTATTTTAAATACCTTTCTTTTAATTATGTTGACTTCATTCTTTCAGTTAATTTGTTGTTTTTTAAATTTCTTAAATGTATAATCTTTTATTGTTTATCTTCGATTTTTATCTGTTTTGTCTTTCTTTTATATTTTATATGTTATCCTTTATATTTATATTTCATCCTTTATATTTTATATGTTATCCTCTATATTGTATCCTTTATATTTGATCCTTTATCCTTTATCCTTTATATTTTATATTTTATATTTTATATTTTATATTTTATATTTTATATTTTATATTTTGCTTAGAACTAAAACATTTCTCTTTTTGTTCTTTCTGTAAAAAAAATAAAAAAATCTTTATTTAGATTATTATAAAAGCTAAATGAAACAATATTAGATATGATCAATATGATCGATATGAAGATATCTACTTCATCAATAATAACATCAGAAGATAAATAATGGGATTATACTTACTGGATCAATAATTCAATATTTCTACTTTTTATTCATTTGGAAAGCATGATATAAAACCATTTTGATTCATATTATATTTTCATGATTCATATTGATCTGACGAAGTATTTTTATAATTCTTTAAATATTCATATTTAATTAAACATTACTGACAATCGTATTTCCTTCAAATCACAAATCAAATCAGGAGTTATTGATTGTTTTGTCTGTCGATTCATCTGATTAATATTGCCTCCATTAAATAATGAAAATGTGTGTTAATAAAACATCAGTAAAAAGTTCTGAACAAAGAAATGCAGTTAACTTGATCAATACTTACTATTAATAATTAAGGTTCAGTCGAATTAAAAATGTTTAATTGCATTCATATGATTAATTTGTTCTGATGTTAAATAACTCTTAAGAGTCTTGTATTCACTTTTAAACATTTTACAAAAACATCTAATTTTACATGGAATGTGCTGCTTCCATATGTTTTTCTAAAAATAAAAATATATATAGACATATATCATATATACATGTTAAAAAGGATGTATCAATAAAGACATTTAACATTTTTAAACATTTCTAAATTTCTAAATTTCTAAATTTCTAAATTTCTAAATTTCTAAATTTCTAAATTTCTAATTTCTAATTTCTAATTGTCACATTGTTGTTTATTTTTAAGGCCGTGGTTTTACACTTCTTAATAATGGTTTAAGTTATTAATGTCCCGGGCCTCGCTGGTTCAGGTCTTAACGTGTCTCTCTGGTTCCTCGCTGGTTCAGGTCTTAACGTGTCTCTCTGGTTCCTCGCTGGTTCAGGTCTTAAGTGTCTCTCTGGGTCTTCGCTGGTTCAGGTCTTAAGTGTCTCTCTGGTTCCTCACTGGTTCAGGTCTTACGTGTCTCTCTGGTTCCTCGCTGGTTCAGGTCTTACGTGTCTCTCTGGTTCCTCGCTGGTTCAGGTCTTAACGTGTCTCTCTGGGTCTTCACTGGTTCAGGTCTTAACGTGTCTCTCTGGTTCCTCGCTGGTTCAGGTCTTACGTGTCTCTCTGGTTCCTCGCTGGTTCAGGTCTTAACGTGTCTCTCTGGTTCCTCGCTGGTTCAGGTCTTACGTGTCTCTCTGGTTCCTCGCTGGTTCAGGTCTTACGTGTCTCTCTGGTTCCTCGCTGGTTCAGGTCTTACGTGTCTCTCTGGTTCCTCGCTGGTTCAGGTCTTAACGTGTCTCTCTGGTTCCTCGCTGGTTCAGGTCTTAACGTGTCTCTCTGGGTCTTCACTGGTTCAGGTCTTAACGTGTCTCTCTGGTTCTCAGGACGTGTCCCGGGCCTCCCTGGTGGAGCTGCTCCTGTCGGACCTCCTGGAGAACGAGGTTCTGGAGGAGGAGAACCGCCCTCTGGCTGAAGGAGAACCCCAGGACCTCCACGTGGATCTGGAACGAGCCGCCGGACCGCTGCTCGCCCCCCGGGAGAGGAAAGCCGGCTGCAAGAACTTCTTCTGGAAGACCTTCACTTCCTGCTGAGAGCCTCCTCCTCCTCCTCCATCTTCATCCTCCTCCCTCTTCATCCTCCTCCTCCTCCTCCTCCTCCTCCTGTACAGAAACCGTGTGGATCCGACTCTCGATAGTTTGGACGAATTGTTGAGATTTTTCTGAGCGGATTCTTTCTGAATGTAACGATGAAACTATTTTTAATTGTCGGTTTGAATAAAATCAGTTTGAGACAAACGCTGGCTGGTGTCTGCTCTTCATCATCATCATAAAGCTCTTCATTATGAATCTAAAGAGTTAAAGAGTAAAGAGTTAAAGAGTTAAAGAGTAAAGAGTAAAGAGTTAAAGAGTAAAGAGCAAAGAGTTAAAGAGTAAAGAGCAAAGAGTTAAAGAGTAAATATTAAAGAGTAAAGAGTAAAGAGTTAAAGAGTAAAGAGTAAAGAGTTAAAGAGTAAAGAGCAAAGAGTTAAAGAGTAAAGAGCAAAGAGTTAAAGAGTAAAGAGTTAAAGAGTTAAAGAGTAAAGAGTAAAGAGTTAAAGAGTAAATATTAAAGAGTAAAAAGTAAAGAGTTAAAGAGTAAAGAGTAAAGAGTAAAGAGTTAAAGAGTAAAGAGTTAAAGAGTAAAGAGTAAAGAGTAAAGAGTAAAGATTTAAAGAGTTAAAGAGTAAAGAGTAAAGAGTAAAGAGTTAAAGAGTAAAGAGTAAAGAGTTAAAGAGTAAAGAGCAAAGAGTTAAAGAGTAAATATTAAAGAGTAAAAAGTAAAGAGTTAAAGAGTAAAGAGTAAAGAGTTAAAGAGTAAAGAGTAAAGAGTTAAAGAGTAAAGAGCAAAGAGTTAAAGAGTAAATATTAAAGAGTAAAAAGTAAAGAGTTAAAGAGTAAAGATTAAAGAGTTAAAGAGTAAAGAGTAAAGAGTTAAAGAGTAAAGAGCAAAGAGTTAAAGAGTAAAGAGTAAAGAGTAAAGAGTTAAAGAGTAAAGAGCAAAGAGTTAAAGAGTAAAGAGCAAAGAGTAAAGAGTTAAAGAGTAAATATTAAAGAGTAAAAAGTAAAGAGTTAAAGAGTAAAGAGTTAAAGAGTAAATATTAAAGAGTAAAAAGTAAAGAGTTAAAGAGTAAAGAGTTAAAGAGTGGTGACCTCTGGTCACCTGACCTCACGTTGTCAGAGGAACAAACAAACACATCAACACGTCGTCTGGACACAGAAAGTCTTTTTATTTGTTCTTCAGATCAAACACGTGTCACCTTCCCGTATAAGGACTTAGGACTAAGAGATAAGGGATAAGGACTAATGACCAAGGGATAAGGACTAAGGGATAAGGACTAAGGGATAAGGACTAAGACATAAGGACTAAGACATAAGGACTAAGGGATAAGGACTAAGACATAAGGACTAAGGGATAAGGACTAAGACATAAGGACTAAGACATAAGGACTAAGGGATAAGGACTAAGACATAAGGACTAAGGGATAAGGACTAAGACATAAGGACTAAGACATAAGGACTAAGGGATAAGGACTAAGACAAAAGGACTAAGGGATAATGACTAAGACATAAGGACTAATGCATAAGGACTAAGACATAAGGACTAAGGGATAAGGACTAAGACATAAGGACTAAGACATAAGGACTAAGGGATAATGACTAAGACATAAGGACTAAGACATAAGGACTAAGGGATAAGGACTAAGACATAAGGACTAAGACATAAGGACTAAGGGATAATGACTAAGACATAAGGACTAAGACATAAGGAC
>JBAMJR010000468.1:170000-172500 GCA_038501785.1 Myoxocephalus aenaeus | reverse complement strand
GTGGAGGTGCTGGAGGTGGTGGAGGTGCTGGAGGTGGAGGTGCTGGAGGTGCTGGAGGTGGTGGAGGTGGTGGAGGTGGTGGAGGTGCTGGAGGTGGTGGAGGTGCTGGAGGTGGAGGTGCTGGAGGTGCTGGAGGTGCTGGAGGTGGTGGAGGTGGTGGAGGTGCTGGAGGTGGAGGTGCTGGAGGTGCTGGAGGTGGTGGAGGTGGTGGAGGTGCTGGAGGTGGTGGAGGTGCTGGAGGTGCTGGAGGTGCTGGAGGTGCTGGAGGTGGTGGAGGTGCTGGAGGTGGTGGAGGTGGTGGAAGTGCTGGAAGTGCTGGAGGTGGTGGAAGTGGTGGAGGTGCTGGAGGTGGTGCTGGAGGTTCTGGAGGTGGTGGAGGTGCTGGAGGTGCTGGAGGTGGTGGAGGTGCTGGAGGTGCTGGAGGTGCTGGAGGTGCTGGAGGTGGAGGTGCTGGAGGTGGAGGTGCTGGAGGTGCTGGAGGTGGTGGAGGTGGTGGAGGTGCTGGAGGTGCTGGAGGTGGAAGTGCTGGAGGTGGTGTATGTGGTGGAGGTGGTGGAGGTGCTGGAGGTGGTGTATGTGGTGGAGGTGGTGGAGGTGCTGGAGGTGCTGGAGGTGCTGGAGGTGGTGTATGTGGTGGAGGTGGTGGAGGTGCTGGAGGTGGTGGAGGTGCTGGAGGTGGTGGAGGTGCTGGAGGTGCTGGAGGTGCTGGAGGTGGTGGAGGTGCTGGAGGTGCTGGAGGTGGTGGAAGTGGTGGAGGTGCTGGAGGTGGTGCTGGAGGTTCTGGAGGTGGTGGAGGTGCTGGAGGTGCTGGAGGTGGTGGAGGTGCTGGAGGTGCTGGAGGTGCTGGAGGTGGAGGTGCTGGAGGTGGAGGTGCTGGAGGTGCTGGAGGTGGTGGAGGTGGTGGAGGTGCTGGAGGTGCTGGAGGTGGAAGTGCTGGAGGTGGTGTATGTGGTGGAGGTGGTGGAGGTGCTGGAGGTGGTGTATGTGGTGGAGGTGGTGGAGGTGCTGGAGGTGGATGTGCTGGAGGTGGAGGTGGTGGAGGTGCTGGAGGTGCTGGAGGTGGTGGAGGTGCTGGAGGTGCTGGAGGTGCTGGGGGTGCTGGAGGTGGAGGTGCTGGAGGTGCTGGAGGTGGTGGAGGTGGTGGAGGTGCTGGAGGTGCTGGAGGTGGAAGTGCTGGAGGTGGTGTATGTGGTGGAGGTGGTGGAGGTGCTGGAGGTGGTGTATGTGGTGGAGGTGGTGGAGGTGCTGGAGGTGCTGGAGGTGCTGGAGGTGGTGTATGTGGTGGAGGTGGTGGAGGTGCTGGAGGTGGTGTATGTGGTGGAGGTGGTGGAGGTGCTGGAGGTGCTGGAGGTGGTGGAGGTGCTGGAGGTGGTGGAGGTGGTGGAAGTGCTGGAAGTGCTGGAGGTGGTGGAAGTGGTGGAGGTGCTGGAGGTGGTGCTGGAGGTTCTGGAGGTGGTGGAGGTGCTGGAGGTGCTGGAGGTGGTGGAGGTGGTGGAGGTGCTGGAGGTGCTGGAGGTGCTGGAGGTGGAAGTGCTGGAGGTGGTGTATGTGGTGGAGGTGGTGGAGGTGCTGGAGGTGGTGTATGTGGTGGAGGTGGTGGAGGTGCTGGAGGTGCTGGAGGTGCTGGAGGTGGTGTATGTGGTGGAGGTGGTGGAGGTGCTGGAGGTGGTGTATGTGGTGGAGGTGCTGGAGGTGGTGGAGGTGGTGGAGGTGCTGGAGGTGCTGGAGGTGGAAGTGCTGGAGGTGGTGTATGTGGTGGAGGTGCTGGAGGTGCTGGAGGTGCTGGAGGTGCTGGGTCCAGCAGACCAGGAGCTGGATGATGAAGGTCTGGTCTCTGCAGGTTTGAATTACAGAACAAGCATCACCATGTTCTGGATAGTCTTCATCACATTGGTGTCACCACCATGTTCTGGATAGTCTTCATCACATTGGTGTCACCACCATGTTCTGGATAGTCTTCATCACATTGGTGTCACCACCATGTTCTGGATAGTCTTCATCACATTGGTGTCACCACCATGTTCTGGATAGTCTTCATCACATTGGTGTCACCACCATGTTCTGGATAGTCTTCATCACATTTGTGTCACCACCATGTTCTGGATAGTCTTCATCACATTGGTCTTCATCCAGCTGACACAGCATTCACAGAGGGAGGAACGGCTTTGGGACCCAAGTGTCTTCTGCCACAGATCTCCTGTCCAGCAGAGACATCTGCCCTCAAGGGTCAGAGGAGGCTCTCCTCCAGAGGCTGAGGGAGTGAGGCGTGGAGGCAGGAGCAGGAGAGTGACCTCTCCTCCAGAGGCTGAGGGAGTGAGGCGTGGAGGCAGGAGCAGGAGAGTGACCTCTCCTCCAGAGGCTGAGGGAGTGAGGCGTGGAGGCAGGAGCAGGAGAGTGACCTCTCCTCCAGAGGCTGAGGGAGTGAGGCGTGGAGGCAGGAGCAGGAGAGTGACCTCTCCTCCAGAGGCTGAGGGAGTGAGGCGTGGAGGCAGGAGCAGGA
>JBAMJR010000468.1:157500-165000 GCA_038501785.1 Myoxocephalus aenaeus | reverse complement strand
CTGACCTCGCTAACCTGAACTTTAATAGTTCAGAAGAGTAATGCAATGAAGAATATCTACAGAATATAAGGATTTATATTATCACCCTCAGAGACTACTGGAGGGGTCCTGGGAGTTCGCCCAACCAATCTACATGTGCTTTGTGGACCTGGAGAAGGCTTTCGACCGGGTCCCTCGGGGGGTTTTTGTGGGGGGTGCTGCGGGAGTATGGGGTGCCGGACCCGTTGGCACGGGCCATCTGGTCTCTGTATTGCAGTCTCTCCCTGTGTTCGTATCCTCGGTAGTAAGTCAGACACGTTCCCGGTGGGTGTTGGTCTCCACCAGGGCTGCCCTTCATCACCGGTCCTGTTCCTGACCTTCATGGACAGGATATCTAGGAGCAGCCAGGGGGCGGAGAGGATCCGGTTCGGGAGTCTTGGGATTGCATCTCTGCTGTTCTCAGATGATGTGGTCCTGCTTGCCTCCTCGGACCGTGACCTCCAGCATTCACTGGGGCGTTTTGCAGCCGAGTGTGAAGCGGCAGGGATGAGAGTTAACACCTCCAAATCTGAGGCCATGGTGCTCTCGTAGGGTGGCCGGGCTCAGCCTTAGAGATAGAGTAAGGAGATGAGTTTCCATAGGGCTCAGCCTTAGAGATAGAGTAAGGAGATGAGTTTCCTCTGTAGGGCTCAGCCTTAGAGATAGAGTAAGGAGATGAGTTTCCATAGGGCTCAGCCTTAGAGATAGAGTAAGGAGATGAGTTTCCTCTGTAGGGCTCAGCCTTAGAGATAGAGTAAGGAGATGAGTTTCCTCTGTAGGGCTCAGCCTTAGAGATAGAGTAAGGAGATGAGTTTCCTCTGTAGGGCTCAGCCTTAGAGATAGAGCAAGGAGATGAGTTTCCTCTGTAGGGCTCAGCCTTAGAGATAGAGTAAGGAGATGAGTTTCCTCTGTAGGACTCAGCCTTAGAGATAGAGTAAGGAGATGAGTTTCCTCTGTAGGGCTCAGCCTTAGAGATAGAGTAAGGAGATGAGTTTCCTCTGTAGGGCTCAGCCTTAGAGATAGAGTAAGGAGATGAGTTTCCATAGGGCTCAGCCTTAGAGATAGAGTAAGGAGATGAGTTTCCTCTGTAGGGCTCAGCCTTAGAGATAGGGTAAGGAGATGAGTTTCCTCTGTAGGGCTCAGCCTTAGAGATAGGGTAAGGAGATGAGTTTCCTCTGTAGGGCTCAGCCTTAGAGATAGAGTAAGGAGATGAGTTTCCTCTGTAGGACTCAGCCTTAGAGATAGAGTAAGGAGATGAGTTTCCTCTGTAGGGCTCAGCCTTAGAGATAGAGTAAGGAGATGAGTTTCCTCTGTAGGACTCAGCCTTAGAGATAGAGTAAGGAGATGAGTTTCCTCTGTAGGGCTCAGCCTTAGAGATAGAGTAAGGAGATGAGTTTCCTCTGTAGGGCTCAGCCTTAGAGATAGAGTAAGGAGATGAGTTTCCTCTGTAGGGCTCAGCCTTAGAGATAGAGTAAGGAGATGAGTTTCCTCTGTAGGGCTCAGCCTTAGAGATAGAGCAAGGAGATGAGTTTCCTCTGTAGGGCTCAGCCTTAGAGATAGAGTAAGGAGATGAGTTTCCTCTGTAGGACTCAGCCTTAGAGATAGAGTAAGGAGATGAGTTTCCTCTGTAGGGCTCAGCCTTAGAGATAGAGTAAGGAGATGAGTTTCCTCTGTAGGGCTCAGCCTTAGAGATAGAGTAAGGAGATGAGTTTCCATAGGGCTCAGCCTTAGAGATAGAGTAAGGAGATGAGTTTCCTCTGTAGGGCTCAGCCTTAGAGATAGGGTAAGGAGATGAGTTTCCTCTGTAGGGCTCAGCCTTAGAGATAGGGTAAGGAGATGAGTTTCCTCTGTAGGGCTCAGCCTTAGAGATAGAGTAAGGAGATGAGTTTCCTCTGTAGGACTCAGCCTTAGAGATAGAGTAAGGAGATGAGTTTCCTCTGTAGGGCTCAGCCTTAGAGATAGAGTAAGGAGATGAGTTTCCTCTGTAGGACTCAGCCTTAGAGATAGAGTAAGGAGATGAGTTTCCTCTGTAGGGCTCAGCCTTAGAGATAGGGTAAGGAGCTCAGACATCAGGAGGAGCTTGGAGTCGAGTCGCTGCTCCTCCGTGTCTAAAGGAGTCAGCTGAGGTGTTCAGCATCTAGTCAGGATGCCTCCTGGATTCCTCCATTAGAGGTTTTCCAGACACGCCCAATCATCCTCGGGACCCCAGGATGAGCTGGAAAGTGTTGCAGTGAGAGGGAAGCCTGGGTCGGCCTGCTGGACCTGCTGCCACCGAGACCCGACCCGGATAAGAGGCTGATAATGATGGAGGATCAAAAAGAGCGTAAATGATCAAAAAGAACAAATATTTAAAATGTGTTTAAAATACTTAAAAATATCAGCGTTTAATATTTCATCTTAAAACGTGAAAAACTTCTGAAGAAACATTATTAAAATATAAATATATTATTAAGATTTCTTACAAACTTACAGACGTTTCTTCCTGCAGTGCATGCTGGGAAGTGTTCCTCTGATCAACTGATCTTCATGGTTTATAACGATAAACTTTATTTATGTATTTATCTCTATAATCATTTTTATCTTTAATAATAATTCAGCTTTCTCCATTTAAATATTTACATATTTAAACATTTACATATGTCTATGTTTAAATATTATTGTTTTATATTTATTTTAACAGAAGAATACAAATCTGTTCTCAGAGAGAGAGAGAGAGAGAGAGAGAGAGAGAGAGAGAGAGAGAGAGAGAGAGAGAGAGAGAGAGAGAGAGAGACAGGTAGCTCGCGCTGGAGGAGGTGACGTAGGCCGTGAGGATGACGTCAGCCCCGCTGTCTCGGGGTGTGTTTGTTTGTGAGAGGGAGAAGCTGAAGAGCTGCTCACTGGACAGACAGGAGCAGCGACAGACAGGAGGAGCAGCAACAGACAGGACGCGGAGCGACAGACAGGACGCGGAGCGACAGACAGGAGGAGGATGGCCCGGCGGAGCGGCCGTCGGTAGCCGTCGGTAGCGCTCTGTTCTCGGGGACGGAGCTCCAGGATGAGCGTGGCGCTGCAGGACCTCCGGAACACCGTGAGTACATGCGCACGCACGCGCACGCACGCGCACGAGCCAAACAAGCGTACATGCACACGCAACGTGCACGCGCCCGGACGCGACACACGCAACCCACGCGCCCTTGCGTGTCCCTCGTGCACCTGATCACCTGTCAATCACTGCGCGTGTGTGTGTGTGTGTGTGTGTGTATGTGTGTGTGTATGTGTGTGTGTATGTGTGTGTGTATGTGTGTGTGTGTGTGTATGTGTGTGTGTGTATGTGTGCGTGTGTATGTGTGTGTGTGTGTGTATGTGTGCGTGTGTGTGTGTATGTGTGTATGTGTACGTGTGTATGTGTGCGTGTGTGTGTGTATGTGTGTGTGTATGTGTGTGTGTATGTGTGTATGTGTGCGTGTGTGTATGTGTATGTGTGCGTGTGTGTGTGTGTGTATGTGTGCGTGTGTATGTGTGTGTATGTATGTGTGTGTGCTGACGTCACTGATCAAAACAGGCTGATAACAATAATAACAATTAATAACAATAATAATAATATAATAATATAATAATAATAATAATAATAATAATAATAAAAACAATAATATTAACACGTTTATAGATTTAACAACTTTTTAAGTCCCATACTGCTTTTCTCAAAATAACGACTTAATATCTCCATATCATGAGAAATGTCTCAATATTTTAATTGAGTCTCTACTTTTTAGAAACTCCAGGAAGTTAAGAGGAAGTTCTGGGTGTGAAAATAAAGCGCTCCTTCAGGGTGAGTTCAGGAATCAGGCCGAGCCACATTCCTTCAGCCCGCCTGAGGAGACGAGCTCAGGGGACAAGAGCCGCAGGTCCTTTAACCTGTTGACCAATCAATCAGCTGGTTAGCATTAGCCGTTAGCATGCAGTCCCCATAGCTGATAAATGAAGTTGAATAATAAAGATTTCAAATCACATTTCACTAAAATACCTAAAATTATGAAACAGTTCACAACATTTCTCAAAATTTCTTCATGTATGCAGACTTCAGTCTTCAGTAGCTGAGGTTTGTTCTCTAGTTAGAAACTAGTTAGTGAGAAGTTACTGAGTTAAGAGATACTGAGTAATTATTAGAGGTACTATGTCATTATTAGAGATACTGAGTCATTATTAGAGATACTAAGTCATTATTAGAGATGATATGTCATTATTAGAGATACTATGTCATTATCAGAGATAGTAAGTCATTATCAGAGATAGTAAGTCATTATTAGAGATACTAAGTCACTATTAGAGATGATATGTCATTATCAGAGATACTAAGTCATTATTAGAGATGATATGTCATTATTAGAGATACTAAGTCATTATCAGAGATGATATGTCATTATCAGAGATACTAAGTCATTATTAGAGATGATATGTCATTATTAGAGATACTGAGTCATTATCAGAGATAGTAAGTCATTATCAGAGATAGTAAGTCATTATCAGAGATAGTAAGTCATTATTAGAGATGATATGTCATTATTAGAGATACTAAGTCATTATCAGAGATGATATGTCATTATCAGAGATACTAAGTCACTATTAGAGATGATATGTCATTATCAGAGATACTAAGTCATTATCAGAGATAGTAAGTCATTATTAGAGATACTAAGTCACTATTAGAGATGATATGTCATTATCAGAGATACTAAGTCATTATTAGAGATGATATGTCATTATCAGAGATACTAAGTCATTATTAGAGATGATATGTCATTATCAGAGATACTAAGTCATTATTAGAGATGATATGTCATTATTAGAGATACTAAGTCATTATTAGAGATGATATGTCATTATCAGAGATACTAAGTCATTATTAGAGATGATATGTCACTATTAGAGAAACCAACTCATTATTAGAGATAGTATGTCATTATTAGAGATAGTAAGTCATTATTAGAGATACTACGTCATTATTAAAGATACTAAGTCACTATTAGAGAAACCAACTCATTATTAGAGAAACCAACTCATTATTAGAGAAACTAACTCATTATTAGACACACTAACTCATGGGTGTCAAACTCATTTTCACTTTCATCAGCATCATGGTCCTCCAAAGGGCAGGTTGTAACTAACACTGTATAAATCTAACATATTGTTAAATAACTGTCTTTGCATTTGATTATTGTTCATTCAAGGGTAAAAAATATTGTACATGCATTTATATAAATATAAGTAAGCAAATTGCTCTGTTATTACAACAGAAATCCATTTAATTTAGGGTTAAGAAACCCACATTACTCTATCAAAGAGCAAACATTAAACATTTTTAATAAAAACAAAGATCAAACGCACGTTATTACATTTACTTTGTTCAAAGCTTTTTGTCACAGTTGAGAAGGAAATAACTCTGGTCCAACAACAAATAGTTGTGAGCTGCTAAGAACATGTGTGACAGATGCGGTCTGGGGCACACCTAGTTGCATACCTGTATGTGGTCTGGGGCACACCTGCTGCTCACATACCTGTATGTGGTCTGGGGCACGCCTGCTGCTCATATACCTGTATGTGGTCTGGGGCACACCTGCTAACATACCTGTATGTGATCTGGGGCACACCTGCTAACATACCTGTATGTGATCTGGGGCACACCTGCTAACATACCTGTATGTGGTCTGGGGCACACCTGCTAACATACCTGTATGTGGTCTGGGGCACACCTGCTAACATACCTGTATGCGGTCTGGGGCACACCTGCTCACATTGTGTTCCTTCATCATGACACTGCCTCAGAACACAGAAGACTTACTGGTTTCAAACATGTATTCACTTTCCCATCTTCTTTAAATGTTCTTCCCTCTGTGTCAATCTTTCTCTTCTTGGACATTTTGGGATTATTTGTCGATCATTTTCAAGTTAATCACTTGAGTTTGACACAGGCATTCTAAGTCATTATTAGAGATATTAAGTCATCATTATTACATACTAAGTCATTATTAGAGATACTACGTACTAAATACTAATTATTTTGAGGCTTAAAGGATGTTTTCTTTCCATCACATGGCTAAATTCTTATCTTTCTATTGATCTAAATATGCTTCCTTAATCTCTTGCGTAGTGTATTATTTCCTGTAGAAGTCAAAGATATCATGTTTGTAAAGTGTTTGAGAGAAACATCACAGGAACGTTAACATTATAATGTCCTTCTTAAGGGAGTATGTCCTTTTTAAGGTGGTATTAATGGATTATTCGTTCCCCTGAATATTAATAACTGATCTGGTGCTTTATGTTAACGTTTAGCTCAGAGGCTGAAAGCTAAATGTGTCATTGTTTCTTTGCTCGTCAGCTGAGCTCCATACGTCCTCTGTGTTTATGATCAACACCCATCAGATGATCATTATTAATATCATTATTAGTAACCTGTAGAACCTCCAACATGTGGCTCACTTTATGAGGAAGAGTTGAAGGTCGATTGAAGGTCGATTGATCCATCAACATTGAGCTCTGTTGTGATCTATAATTAAAGTAAGTAAGTATATTAATCAGTACTGTCTCTTTAAGAAGTGCACATCTACAGGTCTGGGGCTTTTGCACTAATTCAAGAATCCCTTTGAAGCTTTGGACCAACAGAAACAGTTTAAACGCATAGATCCATGAGGACGATGACTCCTTAATGCAGGAAAGTGTCTAGAAGTATTTGAAGGGTTATCTCGTTTTATCTCGGCATGAATCAATCTTTTAAACATCCAGACATGTAAAGGTCTAAAGACACGTCTTCAGACACGTAAAGGTCTAAAGACATGTCTTCAGACACGTAAAGGTCTAAAGACACGTCTTCAGACACGTAAAGGTCTAAAGACACGTCTTCAGACACGTAAAGGTCTAAAGACACGTCTTCAGACAGGTAAAGGTCTAAAGACACGTCTTCAGACATGTAAAGGTCTAAAGACACGTCTTCAGACACGTAAAGGTCTAAAGACATGTCTTCAGACACGTAAAGGTCTAAAGACACGTCTTCAGACACGTAAAGGTCTAAAGACACGTCTTCAGACACGTAAAGGTCTAAAGACACGTCTTCAGACAGGTAAAGGTCTAAAGACACGTCTTCAGACATGTAAAGGTCTAAAGACACGTCTTCAGACACGTAAAGGTCTAAAGACACGTCTTCAGACACGTAAAGGTCTAAAGACACGTCTTCAGACACGTAAAGGTCTAAAGACACGTCTTCAGACACGTAAAGGTCTAAAGACACGTCTTCAGACACGTAAAGGTCTAAAGACACGTCTTCAGACATGTAAAGGTCTAAAGACATGTCTTCAGAGACGTAAAGGTCTAAAGACACGTCTTCAGACACGTAAAGGTCTAAAGACACGTCTTCAGACAGGTAAAGGTCTAAAGACACGTCTTCAGACACGTAAAGGTCTAAAGACACGTCTTCAGACACGTAAAGGTCTAAAGACACGTCTTCAG